>OX291554.1:3607500-4207500 GCA_946406115.1 Apoda limacodes
AAGTACCTATTTCAAATTTTTGATTTTGCTTTCGAAATATCCGTCACGATACGTATACATAAGCTCTTTGACCATGATGCTTATTTTCAGCCCTACAGAAATAAAACTTTTTATTTCCTGCTCCGTTTGTTGCCTCAGGCAATATACACTCTACTGCAAGGGCGTAGGCACTTCCATGGAGAAGAGGCTTAGTCCATAGCTGCCAGATTATTTAGAGTTCCGTTCTCAAATTGTGCCACCAGAACCATATTACGTAGTCTGTCTGTTGGTACGTTTTTAATGGGGCTGTATATTTTTAACCATAATAGGAAGAGAGCTGAAAATTCTAAGACTATGTTTAACCTATAACTAAACTTAAGCGGATAGCCTCACAAATAATACAAAAACAATAATTTAATGCGGTCCTCAATATCCCTATATAAGGAACAAAGTTTTTTAAAAAAAATATCCTTGCGGTTTTCCAATGGCAATAAAGAATATAGGGATTTTATTGCTAATTTTTTTTAAGTTTTTAAATGTTTTATTAAAATTAAGCATAAAATCATATGGTAAACAGATTATTTATTATATAATCTACTATTTATAGATATTGAAGAACCTTTACTGGGCAAGTCCGACTCGCTCTTGCCCAGTTTAATACTTCTTCTAATCTTCGTTACGTAAATCGTTACGTTTTTTGTTAATTATTACAAAATACTGTTAAAATGAGAGACACATTTGCGACTCTGAGATGGCAATACGAGCAAAGCTGAGTAGGTATATCACGTCGATCTACATACAGAAAACTGGACAAATCCATAATCGGAAATATTGATCTGTACCTAACTGTAGGCAAGTTAAATAAAATCTATACATATAAAAAGCAATGTCCTGACTGACTCATCAACGCCCAGCTAAACAGCTAAGGATAAAAAATTTGAAATTTGGGGAAAGAGTTTGTTATATATAACACTAGCTTTTTGCCCGAGGTCTTGCACACATATGGTATGGTATATGGTAGCAAAGCCGCAGATGAAAGCTTGTTTATGCAAAAACCTTTTAAGTTTGTACTATTTAGCTTTTCTGTTTACACTACAGAAGACGCTATAAATAAATGTGACGACACAGATAAAATAGAAGACAGGTACTACATCACGGGAGTGACCTATTCCCGCATGTCTGTGGCCCATACACCGCACTTGTGATGGCGGCTAGTAGGTACGTAGTACGTACTTAGACCATTTAGTACGCAGTAGGTACACAATACCTTAATGCTGTGTAGTCAAATATTTGTGTACACATTGTAAAGACACACCTTTCCCATGTCAGCTATTACTTACTGAACCTTTGCAAAGAATCGATACCATCGAGTAGTTAATAAGACGCGACACGAATCGAGCGGCAGTTGTTACTTTATGAGCATTAAATTGACGCTACAGGCACGGTATACATATGAAGTGACTTGCCTGCCCATACTGTGTTACAAGTAATTAATAGCACTCTATCTTCAGGAAATAAAATGAAATTGCAGACGTCTGTAAATAGGTGTAATGAGTTTACCTAAACAAAATTTTGTGTTCAGCCTCCATACATTTACTATGGCGACATGACACTCATGGCATGGTATATAATAGGTACGTTACGCTGTGCGGTTTTTTTCCTTCGGGATTTCTTAAAAAATCGGACAAGTGCGAGTCGGACTCCGCACGAAAGGTTGCGTAATTATCTATAAAAACGGCAAAAAAACATGTTTATTGTATAGAAGCCCCCCTTAAATATTTATCTTAATTTATTTATTTATTTTAAAGTGGATATATAACTAAATTTTTTTTTAATATTTCAAGCGTCTACCTGTTGCCGTTATCAATATCGAGCAAAAACGAGCAAAAAAATCACATTTGTTGTATGGGAGCCCCCTTAAATATTTATTTTATTCTGTGTTGTAGTATTTGTTGATATAGCGGCAACATATATACATCTTCCTTCATCAGATATACATTTCAACTGTCTAACTATCACGGTTCATGAGATACAGCCTGGTGACAGATGGACGGACGGACGGATAGCGGAGTCTTAGTAATAGGGTCTCGTTTTTTACTCTTTGGATACGGAACCCTAAAAACCGGCCTATTTAGTCAGTATAAACCATCTGGTTCTGAGATGACTGTGACGTAAAGTAAATGGACGATGCATAAAAAAGGGGATGGTCAGTACAGTACACATGTCAATGACTTAGATGAACTATACATCATTATAAGACATGCTATACCGTTGATTACTCCAGCGATGCTACTAAACATTCACAGAGAGACAGTAGATATAGCGAAAAAATGGCGGACGCCACTTGAACGCCAATTATAAGTTCTTAAATTGCGTTTTTATGTGAAATTATTTTTTTAAACTTGCTAAGATATTAGGTATCATCAGATAAGTGCTATGTCACATACTAAATATATGGAAGCTAAAAATATCATATTTTCGGATAGATCCAGTTAATTTTATTAACCATTATTGGTACCAATAGATAGAGCTCGTGTAGCACTTTCAGGATCAATAATTAGTATTTCGATATCGCGTATGGTTTACAAATAATCTAGTGAGATCACTTAGCGTTTCCACCCTGTGTATAACCAGCTGAACCGACAGACGTTATTTTGATTTTAAAGTTGATGTCCTGCAGCAGTCCGATTATCGGATCTCATTGTGTATCTAAACCATCCAGGGATAATTTTTTGGGGTTCCGTAGTCAACGAGGAACCATTATTGTTTTTTTTTTATATACCACTGATGGTAAGCGGTCACCGTAGCCTATGGACATGTCCATCCGTCTGTCCGTCTGGCATTAGTACTAGAAAGCTGTAATTTGGCATGGGTATACATATTAATAAGGCCGACAAAGTGGTTAAATAAAGTTTAAGAAATAACTTTAAGGTACCTCACCTACACGTAAAGTGGTGATTTTTTTTTTTTCGTCCATTCTATAGTAAGGGGTTTAGGCTAGGGAATAGCTCGAATATATCGATTAAATCTATTTTAGATTCAGCGATGCGTTTGCGAAATATTAAGCTTTAAAGAGCAAATTTTTTTAGAGCCCAGTGTCCACACTGCCAGCTAAATGTCTGTTCTTTAGTGTGCGAAAAAAATCATGGGAGTAGCATATAAAAAGAAATTAAACGGAAACTGTTAAAGCCAAGTAGGCTGTACAACTCACGGAGTAATAGTCGACCAACTTAAAAAATGTAGTCGGAAAGATAAGAATTTCGTACAAATTCCATTAAAAGGTACATAGATAAATTGTTACTTGTGTAAAACAGGTATAAAATATAAGTTTATGAACCATTATTATTATTATTTAAGAAAAATAAAATCATAACATTCTGTTTACTTATACTTACTAAATTAATAACAATATTAACGTTCGAATAACGCATTGGACTAGGCGCCGGGTACAGGGTACAAATTTAATAATCTAGTTTCTCTATCGTAAAAACAGTAACGTATACAAGCTTCAATCTTGCAGTTATCATAGTGTGTTTGAGCTCTAAAGTACAACAACAAATAATAAAAACCAGCCAAGTGTGAGACGGGCTCGAGCCATTTCCTTTCTTAAAACACCTTTACAGCGCCATCTAGCTATTATTAAGCGAAAAAGTAACATATTTGTTTGTTGGAAACAATCTTCAAAGTATAGCAACGTCGGGCTTGGTCAGTAATTGGATGAGTGACCACTTATCAACACACTTTTTGTTTTTGTTTCTATTTGTATTTGTAAATTACATAAATGGTGGTAGGTGCGGAAACCTCGGTGGCGAGGTTTTTTTGTGAAATCGATTCAGTCATTTAGGAGGAGTTCGCGGAGAAACAGAGGCGTGTAACGACTTTGTTTCATACTGTTTAATGAAAGTGATAAATGTATTAACAAGAAACAAATTATCAAATTTGATAACAAGAAAATAAACTTAGTAACGTAGTACACACGTAGTAACGTCATCTGCCGCCACCGACCACGCCACCTAGCGGACAACAAAGCCAACAATATAAGTGTACATATGTAGCTGGTGTTAATCATTCCGTTATGGAACTTGATAAATATCTATTACTTAGAACTTCCTTCATAAGGTTTAACATGCAACGTTTCCCTCTCAAAATGAAGTCATATTTTGTTTACAAACAATTGAAAATAGCGAGCTAACTAAGCTTAATTTGTTTAGCTTAGCTGTATTTACCTATGTGCTAACAAATGCAAATAAAGTGTACAAAATATTTACCAATTTCTTAATTTTTAGTTAAGATTTTGGTAGCCAATCAGACCTAAAAATAATTTACGTAGAAATAATGAAAAAAAAAAATACAATATCCTTTACTGCGCAGTTAAAAAATATACAAATAAATAACATTTGAAGAAAAAGCACAATAAGGCGGCCTTATCGCTAAAAGGGATCTCTACCAGGCAACCTTTGGGTAGAGTAATATTGACAGTAAGAGGTAGGTGATATATAATGGATCATTAGTAGAATTATAATAGAGAATTAATAATATTATAATATACATATACCTATGTACTATTACTATATAGATAAAATACATATAGATACTGATATAAATACTTAAACAAATATATAATATAAATGAAATGGTTATATAATATAAATACATAAACATACATACAATAAATAAAGAAATAAAGATATATATGTTTGAATTACCAGAGATTAGTCAAAATTAAAGTAAATTAGGAAGTAGTACGTAAGTAATAAGATTTTAATGAATTCTTGAAAACAGGCAGTGACTGTATTTGCCTTATATTTATCGGCAGAGAGTTCCATATCCTAATGGCTTTTATTAAAACGAGAAAAGAACGATTGTAAAAATAAGTACTGTGTCCAGGTGTTTTAAGAAGAAGACTGGTAGACGAGTGAAGAGTTAGACAAGGCGAGTTGATAAAATGAAACCGCTCCTTTAGATAACATGGTGTAGATGGATTGAATAACACGTTGTAGAGGAGTGAAAAAATATGAACATTCCGGCAAAGTCGGATTAGAAGCCACTTGAGTTCTGAACGAAATTCTAAAACAGGATCATATTTTCGAAACCCAAAAATAAAGCGAATACAAAGATTTTGTAGACTCCTGTCAGATTAGTGCAGCAAATGTCAGCATCATCAAGTAAAGGTAGAAGTAAAGACTGAGTAAGCTCAATGTGCGTCTTGACACATCGTATTGCAGCGATTATAGTGATAAATTAAAGCCTAAGTCACAACTATCACGTACTGAAGCATATTTAACTAAGGAATAACATGTTTGAATATATTATAACATTACGGCTTTCATTCCCAGAAGAATTTGTTATCCAACAAGTAGCTAGGTATATATCCACATCATAATGTGGTGGACAGCCTATTTTCACCCAACTACTTTAATCCTACATGATAGTTGGTGAACCCGTTTCCGCAGCACTCTTTCTTTTAAAGTGTATCAGGACTATGATGGCTTAGTATATTTCCATAGGCAGAAAATTACCAACTCTATAGTAAAAAGTGGTAAACTGAAAGATCATGCATAGTATAATGTACTCCTTTTTAGCCGACTTAAAAAAGAAAAGAAGGAGGTTCTATGGTCGACTGGATTTGTTTTATTCTATAATTTGTTGCTACTTATACGATCTATTGTAAAGTTTGTTCATATCGTGCGCTAAGTAAGTGTCTGCTTGTGAGAGACGCTACTGTGAATGAGAAAATAAAAAATATTTATGGGGCAACTAAAAATTAAAAATTAAATAAAATGTTTACGAAAAATCGAATTGACTTCAAAAATGCCAGTTATTAACGAACTATTAATAATTACTTCAAAATTGGAAAGGGGGCAAATATAATCCGAACTGATTCATAAGGCTTGAAAATACTTACTTTTTACATAGCAATAATCCTTATTAAGTAGTAATAATTATGGGTTGGTGGCGCTTGCAGTGGAAACGTTGGGTCCATGGTCGTCAAATACGAAGGTTTTTATAAAAGAATTATTCAAACGACTATTCCTTGCATCAGGAAACTACAAAGCTGGTCATTACCTCGTTCATAGAAATATTCAATCTTCGTTCTGATTGTCATAACAAATATTCAGATTCAGATTACATGTAGCTTCTGAAGTAATGTAAACCTTCTGCTATATACAACCATTGTCTTTATCAGGAGGTGTTGCCAGTGCATTCTTCTGGGGCATCGTGGGTGATGTGTTTGGCCGCCGCAACTCTCTGAGCATGACCCTACTCCTCAACGCCGCTATAACCTTGGCGCAGAGCACAGTGCCAGACTACCGGCTTCTGCTGGCTGCACGTTCTATCAATGGATTCCTTATTGGTAGGTACATTTTGAGTTCAGTACAATGTTATTTAAATATTAAAAACTAAACTAACAATGTTTTTCCAGAAACGAACGTGGAAATTAACTTCAGATTTTTAATTTGCTCATAATTTTATTATTTTCTTGCACAGTATAGAAAATCACCAAACAGTTCTAAGCTTATAATAACACATGTTGTCCATCAACGACATACTTTGCTATGCAGGTGACAGTACTGGAGACGTTTATTACACGGGCCGTGTATTCCTTATGTGTGTTCCGTTGTGGAGTCTCAATTCAACCCCACGAAGACACGTTCACCGCTAAGAAAATACCATTCACTCAATTTCCAGAATAAACCTCTCACAATCTCCAAGTGCCTTGGGATCTTTGGTGTTGATATGCGCTGTTCAGTTCCGAGATCATTTGCAAGACAAGGCAAATCTGGTGTCCAAAAAACTTGGAGTACTTAACAAAACGAAGCAATACTGAAAGGCTGCTGCTAGATTGCAGGTTGCAATCGCACGGCCGTATTTTTTAACTCACAAGCCGTATTGAATGCTTAAGTGTTACCCCTGTTTGTGTTCTACCGCTTGTAAAAAGAAGAATTTTGAGAAAATGGTTTGAAGTGATGCCCAAGGCTACTTTCTACCATCGCATGGGTCGCCATCAGCAGGGAATTCAGCCACACACCTTAGACCCTTAATGTTCACGTACAGTGCGGTTTTAAAGAAACTTCCTCCCAAGAGCGCTTAGGTTTTGGAATGAGCTCCGTGAATCGTAGGTTTAAGTAACAGTACTGGTTTGTGACATACACGTAGTTTAGTTTACCATACAGTTTATCAGTGTTATTGATGTTTACGAAAAAAAACTTTTGTTATTTTGGGGCAGCAGATGTGTGTCAGAAAAATAACAAACCTAATATGCATGTATGTGCATGACGTCACAGGCAGGTGGTATCATATAATATGAATGACGTGTATTTAACTAAATATATAAGATGTGTAAACTACATTTTGACCTTACAAGAGCAATTTTGTATCGGCTGTCATTTGCTTTTCAGATCATGATAGGCACTCAGCGAAAATAATAAATGCATAAAAATGTAAAACCAGTAGAAGTTATTATCTTCAGCGTGACCTTACAAGTTTTATCAACGAAAACATATTGCTCTCTGATATGTGAAAATCAAAACCTTACATTCAATACCAAACAATACACACATTTGAACTACTTATTTTTGAGTTATTAATAATGTTTCATGCGACATATTGAATTTTATGAGACGTCCTACGAAACCCTGACCAATAAAACTCATTTATTAAAATACGATCAGTAGCTCAAGTTACAACGAAACATATAAACATGCTAATAAACATACATGACTGCTAAAGTATACAAATTTTATTTACAAATTATAGAACGTCTTAATAAATAAAAAAATAATTACGTCTTGTTGTCAGTCAGCAGATAATGTTTTTTTTTATTGCTTAAATTATACGACAACTTACGTGAATTTTATGCATTATATCCGTGAAGGCAGGTCTTCTGACGGTCAGAAGATCCTGACATGTGCGCAGCCGCAGTCACTGAGACAATCCTCGCTGGTATGGAATGTTTTATTCCTAACGCGCGAGTAGCTGCTGGTTTCGAAAAACGCTTTGGGTTAGCTGCCTTATAGATAAACCAAAATTATCATGTAAACTTCGTATGAGGCTTATCACAATAGACCACAACTCAAAATAATAACAATCCGAATATTTATGAAATAATATTTCTAAGAAGAAGCTAAGTTGAAAAAATAAAATGCTGCCTAGAGGTTCAGTATTCCAATTGATCAGCAAATATAGCGCGGCAAATTCAATTGTGGTCGCTTACCAAAGCTGCCGAAGGAATCTTTTGCTAGTCGTCATTACCACCACTGCAAAGACCAAAGGTGATATAGCCCATAGTGCTCAAGAAAAATCCGGTCTACTGGGCAGTTGCTTTATTTGTGTTGTTATACCTAAAAATCTCTGTAAAGACATACTCGTATTTGGCTTATCCATGTATGTGTTATATATGGTAGACTACACATTACTGTGCGGAGAAGAAAGGTTCTCGAATGATGAACTTGCGTTAAATTGCGGTTTACGATTTATGACGTATTAAAAACAACTTACTAAATCTCGTTCAAACCAATTTTCGGTGGAAATTTACATGGTAATGTATATCATATATTTTTTTAAGTTTTATCATTCTCTTATTTTAGAAGTTACAGGGGGGGGGGGGACACACATTTTACTTCTTTGGAAGTGTCTCTCGCGCAAACTATTCAGTTGTCTGTCTTATACTATTGGATACGCTTCCTCAACTTGGCACTAATAAACTAAAATCAGTTTTCAATATTCGAGATCCTCAGATATGAAAGTGTCATTTATATTTTTGTTTCACTAGGTGGGCCTTCTACATTAGTCTTCCCATACCTGTCAGACTTAGTGGGAGAGAAGCGTCGCCAGTTCTACCTCAGCGTCACAGGAATGTCTTTTGTTGGTGCTTGGCTAATTTTACCAGGTAATAATTATAATCACACACAAACAACAAATGTCTGCAACAAACTTATTTTTATTATATTTAAAAGCTATTGATACAATTAATTTTGCAATAAGCTCGAGTACCTGCTTTGTTTAAGTATCTACCTACTTTGTTTTAGTGTCTACCTACTTTGTTTACTACCTACCTATTTACCTACTTAGCTTTAGTATCTAATAATGTCACTACCAATACGCTTTTCTACATTTTAATAATCAACTCCAATAAGGTAACAATATTTTTGGACAAATCACATACCGCAAGACCACAGTACAAATCTAAATATGTATTGTACGTACTATTGATACCCGATAACTGATACAAATAAATATAATTCTTTACTGAATCTATGCCCCTCGGTTCAGCAGGCAGAAATACTCCCAAATGAGCGTGTAATGTGGTTGGAGGACGGAATAATGAAATATTGATGATGGAAAAGTTTTACTGAAAGAAAACAATCCTCTAATTTCCAAAAAAAGTAAAACTGAATTCAAAGATATTTAGATAAATGAACTGTTTTAGTCGGGAATGAAAGTTGCAAAATATAGAATACCTACGGTTCTTTATGACTTCGCTCGTAAGGGGCATTCATAAAGGATCAATTTTTTCTGAGTAACATAGCACCTAAATTGCAAAACAAAACAAGAAAGATGACAAATATAGTAGAGTATAGCTAATACTAATTTATTTATTTAAAAAAGAAGTTACAATTATATTTCATCTTTCTTGGTCTTTTTAAACTGTATCTTTATTTAAGATTCTATTTTATTTCAAAGAAATTGATCCTCATGTCATAAAATAAAAGTTGTTTTTTTTCATATTCTTGACTGACACAGGTGATTTATCTAAAAAAAATTTTTTTGTTTTTCTAAGTCATACCGATACAAGTGACAAATTATTATTTATGCAACCGTTAGAAAACTAATTAATATAAAATAAAAATTACTACCTATACCAGTATGGTTTTTTACTACAGTACTATAAATTATAATTACCTTACTTAAACTTACTTACTTACCTTTTCAGCAATAGCATGGCTCATTATACCTTTCAATGCTGTCAGTCATGTTACGCTATTGCCAATATACTCCTGGAGACTCTACCTCGCGCTGCTAAGCATTCCAGGGTTTATATCGGGATTATGGATGCTTTTGCTGCCTGAAAGTCCAAGGTTGTTGTCAGACACAAATCGGAGCGACAGAGCTTTAGAAATATTGGCATACATTTACAAAACTAACAATGGAAAACACGGAGAATTTAAGGTAAAAATATTAAATTATTATAAGATACAAAACAGAGAATAAAATATAAAATGGCACAAAAAAAATGAAAACCAGAGGTAATAAATAAAGCCTTTATATAATAAATCAAATTTTAGGCTTACTTTAGACGACGCATTACAAATCTATTAAATGCGATCAATCTATTGAATCTATTATTTTATGACTTTCAAAATGCAGTACAAGAGTAAGAGAACTGTGTTTATTTATGTTACCTTATATCCTTTTTTACACTGTTTTAAAATCCATACTTATATGATAAATGCGAAAGTTACTCTGTCTGTCTGTCTGTTACCTCTTCACGCCTAAGCCAGGCTACTTGAAAACGTCAAGTGTGAGTCGGTTTTGTTTCTATAATTGATGAGTCGCCGTTGAAATCTTACACCCATAACTGAATTTAGGGCGGGTTAAACCGCGGGCAAAAGCTAGTTTGTTTATTAAGCACGAATTAGCTCTACTCTTCTCTGATCATGCCATTAATAGTAAGGTTTGGAAGTAGAAGTGAAAGTAAACATTTTATTTCAAAGAACATTTACATTTAAAGCATTTTCTTTTCTTCAAGACTATGTCCACTAGATGACTAGCGGTTCTGAAAATCCATAGATGCAGAGGACAAACAAGTTCCTTTAGATTGTGCCTGTCAACCTCACTATACTAGGTCATGAAAAGTGGCAGTGGAGCACACGGCTTGGCTACTATTACTTGACAACCGATGTGTCGAAAAAAAAAAAAAATAGATTCTTTTTTCAGGTAAAAAAAATTATACAAGACGAAATATTTGTTGCCAAAACTTTAAACGGGGAGAAAGAAGAGAGCAGGACAAAGATATTATTTATGGCAGTTCTGAGCGATCTAAAGATGTTTGTGTCCAAGACGTATGCTCTTAAGTCGAGTTTGATTTTATTCGTATTCTTCGCTAACATGGCTGCGTAAGTATAGAGAGATTTTTGTGATGCACGTACTTTATAGATAACATACAAATAAATACTAAAATAAATATTTAAACAAATACATAAAATACATAGGCATATATCAAATACATGTTCAAATAACCAGAGGTTGGTCAAAATTATAAAAAAATAGAAAGAAGTACGTAAGTAATAGGATTTAAAGAAATTCTTAAGAACAGGCCTTCTATTCATCGGCAGAGAGTTCCATGCACTAATAAATTTTACAGTTAAACGAACGATTGTAAAAATTAGTACTGTGTCCAGGTGTTTTAAAAAGAAGCCTGGTATACGAGCGAAGCGATAGACAAGACGAGCTGATAAAATGTAACCGCTTTTTAGATAACATGGTGTATATGGATTTAATAGCACGTTATAGATAGGTAAAAGAATATTTATATTCCAGCGAAGTAGTATTAGAAGCCACTTGAGTAGTGGATGAAATTCTGAAACATGGTCATATTTTCGAAGTCCAAAGATGAAGCGAATACAAAGATTTTGTAGACGCTCAAGTTTATTGAGTTGTTTCTCTATCAGATTAGTGCAGCTAATGTTATGCATATTCAAGTAAAGGTAGAAGTAAAGACTGAGCAAACATAATTTTAGTTAATATAGCTAAAAGATTCCGTAATCTTCTGAGAGATATTTATATACGATACTAAGTCAAAGTCAAAATGGTTTATTCAAATAAGGATTTTACAATCACTTTTGAATCGTCAAAGTTATAAAATATTATTTTTTGAACCCTCGCACCTTCCGCCGGTTCACAATGTTGTTGATTTCTACCGAGAAGAATCCGGCTAGTGATGTAAATCAACTTGTTGCAGTGGTTTTGGCCTTAATTTGTGGATACCTGAATTACTTCTGCGAATGCAGGGAAGAGAATGCAAGCTTGCGAAACTGAGCACTACAACACAGAGTACGAATCTTTTCAATGCAAGCAACACCACTTGGGAGCAGCTGACGCAAATTAACAATGATCACTTAAGAGCATATGTTTTCGGTAGACTTAATGACAGTGGATTTGACTCACATGATAATATAAGAAGTGGAGAAATCTGTGATTCAGCAATGGAGAGTAATGTAAGTGATTTCATTATTCCAATATCCTGTAGGGGTCATCTATGAACCACGTAACGCTTTTCTGGGGTTGTGTATGTGAGAGTGTGGGAAATGTCTACTTATGTTAACAAAAGGGGTAAGAGGAGGTTGTGAGGTAACACTTTTCTTTCTTAAATATTAATTAGGAGTTTACTGTCGTCACTTTTTATCACACTAAAAATACTAACGCATTATGATTACCTTAAGATGCATTCCAATTTGTTCCTTGATCGTTGGGCGCTTTATGGGATGAGGCTCGTTCAGAGTCTCGCCCCAAAAGCCCGGTGGAGCAGTAATGGCTGCATCAGCCAAACTGCAGTAGTCATTTAGAAAAAAAAAATAAGATGCATAATTAAAGGTTAATAATATTAATAAAAATATTAAAAAAAAAATCAGGAGGAGGAGGAGGTTAAGCTTATTGTCTTCATCGCTGTATATATGAAAGAAGGAAGCCACAAATAAGTGTGCAAAAAAATGTGGTGATAATAGATAATCTTTACGTCAGTGAAGCTCCAAAATTCTGTTTCTGATATAGTGTTTTTTCTCCATAGGTGTTTACGTCAGGCCTGATAGTAGGGGCGTGCTGCGTGCTAGGTAACGCAGCTTGCGCGTTTCTGTGCGCGCGTGGAGGTGCACGTGGCGTGCGTCGTGCAGCCGCGGCGTGCGCGCTGGCCTGTGCGCTCGCATGCGCTTTGCTGGCCGCCAGCGCCTGCTCGTGCGCTTCTTCAAACCAGGTGGCTGTAGCTGCCGCGGCTGCTCTGACAGCTGCATCATTAAATGGGAACGTACTCTTGATAAGACTGTTACTACACGCTTTACCACCAAAGTTGAGGTAAGTTAAATTCTGAGCATCCATCTTATATTTGTAAGACTCTGTCTTTCAGGCTGTATCGCCATTGTTGACATCATTTGAATACTTATTTTGCACAATACACTGCCGCCCCGATATATTTTTTATAGAAAGTGGGTATGGACAATCGTTAATTAAAATGTCGGAATAGTGAAAATGGTTGTAATAATAGCATTCAAAAGCACCATATTTTCAAGCCTTTAAAATTTTAGTGGTTCAAACATGAAAGCTTATTAATTTCGACCACCAGGACCAGGACATACACCAAGCGAGATCTTTATACTGCAGTAAAGGAGAATTTATCTTACCTATTTTGTACGAAACACGAAGACGTGGAGGTTATGTTGAAAACTATAATTATTATTTCAGTGGTTTGGGCGTGTGTTGGGGTGCATGGTGGGGCAGAGCTGGTGGTGTGGCTTCTAACTTGGCCGTCGGTGTGCTGCTGGACTACTCATGCCCAGCACCCTTTATATCAGTGGCAGCTTTACTTGCAGGTTAGCTGACACAATATCTGTATTCCAACATTCATTTTTAATCTAATGATTGTAATGTAATCATGTTATTTGTTCTTTGATTAACAATTGAAGTATTTTAAGCATTTAAAAAATCACATCAAATTTCAGTATAAACCAAAAAATATTTCAGGAGGTAATTGTTTCAAATGTATACTAGCCATATAACCGTTTTTTTATTTTATTAGTAAAAAATAATTAAGTTTCAAAATAAGATTATGTTTAGGGTTATTACTTCTTCTGAACAAGGACTTACCACTATATCAATTTATTTTTATTTAAACCACTAAGGTGGCAAACAAGCTTACGGTCTAGTCACCGGAACCTATGGAAGCTTGCAACACCAGGGGTATCACTCGCGCGTTGCCGACACTTCAAAAATACACACCTGTAATTTTTTTTTTTCATTATATGCGAGTTTAATGTTTTACGTAGTTTAGTAGTAATAACAATTGGTGCTATTTTTTCAAGTCTGAAAAATCAATAAAACTATAATTTAGGCTCAAAAAAGAGAGTTTAACCCGGATTAAAGGTTTTATGGTTTAATGTCGTTGCTGTCGTCACAAACTGGCATTGTAATTATTAGTTTTCGAAATTTGAGCGTAAACTTTTCAATAATTTTTCGTGTGTTTACGAAACAGTAGGTACGGTGTTGCTACACCCAGTGTGTCTACGAAACAGTAGGTACGGTGTTGCTACACCCAGGGGGCCGTTCAAAAACCGACTGAGTCGAGTAGAGTTATGACTCGAACCGTTCATAAACTAACTGAGTTCCAACCCTAATCCGTTCAAAAACGCGTAGAGTTGTTACCCTAGGGTTGGCTCAAGTGAACCGTACTCGACGCGGGTTCGTCGGAGTAGGCGGCCATATTTGATTAAAATAGTCAAAGCAATGTTTCCGTATTAAGAAAATTAGTAAATTATTTTGTTGTGTGTTTTTGTATTTAAGTATTTTTCTATGACTTTTGTATTTGGAGTTTTTTTACGTAATAAAAGATTTTTAAGTATTTCCACACCACTACTAGGGTTCAGTTTTTTCTTAGAATCTTTAGTGCATAACCCTAAATGCCTTAAAATAGTTTTAAAATATTGATTTTAGCCGTAAATTTTAGCTGTTTAGAAATACTCCTATTTTCATTTTATTTTTTGTCAACATCAAATCTAACAATAAAATAAACCGCGATTCATGTGTTTAGAATGCAAACACAACGTAACAACTACAAAAAGGTAAACATTGTTAACATACTGATAAATAAATAGTATTATAATATACTTAATAATAATGGTAAGTTTTATTAAAATATATGTATAATCAAAACAAAAGAATTCACCAAGTTCCCACCTAGTTTATAAAAACTTTATTTTTTATATTTATTTCAAATAAAGTTTTAGGCTATTTTTTTGACTTTGAGTGAAAACAAACTAATAGTTTCCTTCTTGCTTTTTTGAATTAAGTTTTCATAAACTAGGTGGGAACTTGGTGAATTCTTTTGTTTTGATTATACATATTAGTGTTCCGTAGGCCTTACAAAGGTATTTCAAATAAAAAAAATGCCCCTACAAGGGCGAAATTCCTAAAAGTGGAAACATTGATTAAAACTTGACAGATGTAACTCAGTTAGCCGTTCAAAAACTATAGGGTAGAGTTAGGAACCCGATGACGTCATTTTTTACAGAAGGTACTCGTTTTTGAACGCAACCCAGTGTGTCTACGAAACAGTAGGTACGGTGTTGCTACACCCAGTGTGTCTACGAAACAGTACGTACGGTGTTGCTACACCCAGGCTACTAAATAAATTGATTGTAATAATAATCTGATTTAAATATATATAATATCAAATATTTTGTTTTTATTTTCAGTATCGATTGGTGTTATTATGTTGATCAAGCTAAACAAAATAGAAGAAGAAACTACGCAAAGCGAAGAAAAGACAGAAAATGAAAACAATCAAAACAAAAACTCAGGACTAGACAGATACATTACTACCCATATGTAGTTACTCAGATTATAAATATAGTTTTATAATTACATATTTCCAAAACATGTTGGGATGTATTGGACTGTGTATCTTTCAAAGTTTAGTAGAAAACTTGAAGTTTCTACATGAATAGATTTCGAAATGGGCAAAAAACGATGAGGTGGCTTTCGTTGGAAAAGCATGACATTTAATTTCATACATAATAGTATTTATTTTTAAAATCAAAATTAATAGGTTTTTAGTTGTAAATATAGCAACTCAGTTAAGGCGTTTGTAGAATTAATTTTGTACCCAGTGAATTTAAGAAGGGAGAAAAAGGTGATATGCAAGCGAGAGTGATTAAGCTTGAGAAGACAGACAGAGAGAGAGAGAGAGAAAGGTAAAAGAGAGAAGGCGCGTTTAACTTATTTCGTATCAAGCATAGCATATTAAGTTTATTTTGTGTAATGAAATATATTTTTAAATGCCATGTTCATACGATAAAATGTAATAAAAACAATTAGAAATTACAAAGAGATGTATTATAAGTGTCATAAAAAGAGATGTATTATTGCTATGAGACGTTATCCTAACTATTTTGCGAATAAAAGGTATTCAAAGTATTTATCTTCATAATATTGTAGGTAAAAAGAGCTAATCTCGGCCCCCGCCTCAGTTCGGTCCCTAAAACTTTTAATATAGTAAGGTTTAAATTCCGTGTATGTGAAAGGTTTTTGTGTATACAATATGGAGTATTCATGTTGTACACCCCGGTTGTTTAGCGTTCAGAAGCCGGCGCGGCACAGAGCAGTGCAAATCTATCACTGATTTGATAGGAACTGACAAAGTGATCACTCTAGGAATATGTGCGTGTTGCCGTTGAAATCCTACACCGATAACGCGGGCAAAAACTAGTATTATATGAGTGGAACTTACTCATGTTCCTGTGTGATCGATGGACAATAAATTGCAAATAAAATGGAAACACTTTTGATTACAGTTACTTACTAGACTCCCTTGCAGCCTAGTCGGTAGTGTGGTCGGCTGCTGTGCTGTGGGTGTGGGTTCGATTCCCGTACTGGACACACATTTATATGATAAACATTTGTGTTTGCCTTGAGTCTGGGTGCATTTATGTATGATATGTATTTATTTACAAAACAAAAGTAATATATAAGTATTTGTATCTGTTGATTGGTATCCATAACACAAGTTTTATGGAAGACTGCAAATGTACACCCAGTGCCCAAAAAGGGCGATAGATCGGATCCATCGAATAACTCTCTCCTCTCCAAGGTGATGGAACGTGTGATCAACACACAGCTTTTAAGATACCTATAAGAACACGACCTTGTCAGTGACCGTCAATATAGCTTTCGCCACGGTCGCTCGACTAGTGACTTTCTAGTGTATCTCACACACCGATGGGCACTAGCCATTGAGAGTCAGGGGGAGGCATTGGCATGTAGCCTGGACATAGCGAAGGCGTGGCATCGGGGCTTTCTATCGAAGTTGCCATCTTACGGAGCCATCTTGGTTTGAGAAAATGGGTGGCCAGCTGTTTGTCCGGCAGAGGCATACGAACCGTAGTTGATGGTAGTTGCTTTGATAGCATGGACATTAATGCTGGTGTCCCGCAAGGCTCTGCGCTGTCACCTACGCTGTTTCTACTACATATCAATGATATGTTGGAAATCAACAACATGCATTGCTATGCAGATGACAGCACTGGAGACGCTTATTTCACGGGTCGCGCAAACCTTCCTCGTTCCGTTGTGGAGGAAAACCGCGGAGAACTCTACTTTGCGTCTAAAATCGAGAAGGTCTGTCTATCCAAGGTCTCTGGGGACTTGTAAACTTGGTCCGATTCAACCCTACAAAGACACAAGTCTGCGCGTTCACCACTAAGAAAACCCCATTGACTGTAATCCCACAATTCCAGAACACTCCCCTTTCCATCTCCAAGAGCATTTGGATCCTTGGTGTTAACATCTCCGGCGACGTTCAGTTCCGAGATCATTTGCAAGACAAGGTGAAGCTGGCGTCCAAAAAACTAGGTGCACTCAACAGAGCGAGGCAGTACTTCAAGTCGGGGCAGAGG
This sequence comes from Apoda limacodes, assembly GCA_946406115.1. NCBI lineage: Eukaryota > Metazoa > Arthropoda > Insecta > Lepidoptera > Limacodidae > Apoda > Apoda limacodes. The sequence goes on from OX291554.1 coordinate 3,625,140, forward strand.
TTGCTGATTTACAAGCCACAAGTTCAGCAAGTGGAGTACTGCTGCCATCTCTGGGCGGGTGCGCCCGGGATCCAGCTTGGCCCTTTTGACTCGGTTCAACGACGGGCTGTGAGAATTGTCGACGATCCCAAACTCACTTGCCCTATCGGACCCCTAAGTCTGAGGAGAGACTTTGCCTCCCTGTGTGTGTTCTATCGCTTGTACAATGGGATGTGAGTAGGGTGTTAATGGGCATTCAGGACATTCTGAGAAATTGTTCGAAATGATGCGCACGGCTACTTTTTACCATCGCACCGCTCACCATCGGCAGAAATGCTTTCTCATACTCTAGAACCGAAATAGTCGCTTACACTGCGGTTTCAGAGAAACTTCCTCCCGAGAATACTTGGGTTGTGAAATGAGCTCCCTGCCACGGTTTTCTCTAAGTACTACAGTATGAGGTTCTTCAAGAAAGAAGTTGTTGGATTTTTTAAAGGTCGGCAACGCGCGAGTGTTACCACTAGGTATGTAGCCACGGAGACCGCTTACCATCAGGCGGACCGTGTGCTTGTTTGCCACCATAGTGGTATTAAAAAAAAAAAAAAAGGCCAAAAATATTTATTTATTTGCTCTTATTTAATATGCAACAGTGCTTTTTTCGTAAGTTTAGTGGTATAAAAAATAATAATGAAATACTGTTCTACAGTTTTTACTTAGAAATTTTAAATAGGTATGTATTCATCATAAAAATCTATATTATAAATGTGAAAGTAACTTTTTCTGTTACTTCCTTACGTTTAAACCGCTGTACTGATTAAGATGAAATTTGGCATGTAGATAGTTTGAGGCCCGGAGGAGAACATAGGCTACTTAAAAACGTCAACTGACGTCGAGCAAAAAAAAGCACGTGTGTTGTATGGGAGCCCTCTTTAATATTTATTTTATTCTGTTTTTTAGTTGTTTGTATTAGTTGTTATAGCCGTAACCAAAATACTGAAAATTTCAACTGTCTAACTACTTATTACGGTTCAACTGATACGGCCTGGTGACAGACGGACAGACGGACCGACAGCGAAGTCTTAGTTACAGGGTTCCTTTTTTACCCTTTGGGTACGAAACCCTAAAAAAAGAGGTTTGGAAATATTTTTTTAAAGCAACTGTTTCTACAGATATCTTAAAATAAAAACATTAAGTTAATTCTATAAGAGTGTGTTAAGATATGTTATTTTGTAACAAATTTGAGGCTTGAAACAAGACAGTGGAATCGATTTATAAAGAAGCGGATAACTACATATTTATTTATTGTTTATTTTGTTATATTGTTATGTTGTTATATCAAAAAGTCTACAGTCACTTAAAGCTGTAAAAAATCGAACTTCTAAGTCAATGCAATAAAAAAATACGACCAAAATAAGGTCGCATATTGTGACAAAAATAAATCAAAACCTATGGGGTACAAAAAAACAAGGCTTTGTTACATCACAAATATAGGAAAACATCCGAAGTTGCGGAAACGCAAGTTCTACAACGGAACTAAATTTTAAGTCAGGATTTCCAGTTGCAGAGAAAAACAGCTGTGACATACATCTAGACACCAAAGTTTTAACAAAAGGGTACCTTCTTACGAGTTTTTAGTTATGTTAAGAATTCATTTAAAATGCTTATTAAATGTTAATTTCTTATTTTACTTTAAAACACTTATCTAAATGTCTGTATTAATATAATTAGTGCCTATTATCTTTTAGTAACTCTTGCATTGTGTAATTGACAGGCGTCATAGTATAATAACAAAGTGTGTACTTTCAAAAATATATTTTTCTGTATCTTAATTTAATCAAACTATACATTAAATGAAACTCTCTCACTTTCACTTTTGAGAGTTCCTAGGAGAAAATCTTCTTTATGCATATATATTAAACAAAAGAGTTAGGTACCATCTTTATTTGCATAAAGTTAAGAAATTGCCTTTATTCCCGAGATTAGGTTCTTGGGGCGGATATTGTCGTATTGTGGAAAATGAGAAAGAATACATATTATTGGCAAAACATTATAATTTAGGCCTAGCAACGAGGCGGACTAGTGGTTCTATATTATGTTACTTGTGTCGCTTCTACTATTACTTTTTTAAAACAATAATATGGTGCGATTTCGGATTAAGAACTAATTAGGCAAGTTTTTCCTACACTTAAAATTTACAAATAAATTTCAGTGTCATGATTTCTTGCATTACCTATCTATCGTGTATTATAGATTTTTCTGTCTAATAGAAACTAGTAGTTAAGACATATTATTATCTTTGACGGCATAATTATAAAGGTTTGTGCATACACTCCATGCATTTTTGTACAAAGAATGCTCTAAGTTATCATAATAATGTTATATGAGGAAACATAATGACGTAAAAGCAATTATATCTTGAAAAATATCATATAGGACGTGATTATTGCACCAGATAATAACGAAGATAAATGAAGTAATAATTAATTATTAGATACATCATTTATCTTAGTAGATTGCTATTACTTCCCTTTTTTTTTCAATACATACATATTATACGTAGAAAACACCCGGAGTCAAGACAAACGTAAATGTTCAACACATAACGGTATGTCTTGTGCGGGGATCTAACCCACGCCCTCTGCACAGCAGGCAGTCTCTCTGCCGATTCAGCTACGAGAGAGAAATGTTAAAATTGAATACCAGTTAAGGCCTCGAAAAATATACTAAGGTATTCCACACTTAGTTATTTTTCAAACAATTTTTAAACAATAATAAATATCAATTCCTAAGTAGATGGACCAGGCGACGCGCTAAAAAATTACCCACAAAATTGTGCTTAATTAACTTCCATTATTTCACACCGCACAAGAATAAAATGCTTTCAGGCAACCGCTGTTTCAATCGGCTGGCCAAGGAGGCTGGCTGCCTCGCAACGTCAAGTTGACTCACTTTGAGTTCCTTTACCATAGTGCGGTTTACCAACACTTCGGGGCTCGAATACCGCGAGCCACCCGACTGACTCTTGGATACTGCAACTACGCATCACTGCTTTAACTATTGGTTTTTCGCTCGAAACTTTCTTATATATGTGCGGATGTGGGTGAATTTCTTTATGTTTGTTTAAAATATTATTTTGCCGTAAATTTGATAAAACTTCTTTACACCATGTCTGTCTGTGTTTAACGAAGAGTTGCAGCACGCAGAATATGCATTTTTGGCCCTTTAAAAAATAAAAGAGATACAGCAAGGTGGCGTATACCTTTATGAGCAACTCGCTAGATTCTCAACTCGCCAGATTCGCAACTGCCCAGGATCTCAAATCGCCAGAAATGGTACAATCACTAACAGATAGCTTGACTCAAAAAACATAAAGAGTGAGCAGTGCACTTATGGATTTTACTAAATTAAAATAAAAAAGCATTTTGAGCCAACTCTAAAAAGAAAATGTTTTTGACGAATTTTTTTTGTAGTGAGTTGTATTAACGCAGTGAGGGTTTTTGAATATGAAAATTTGGTTTGATTTAATGGTTTTGTGTCCTTGTAATTTAAATAAAGTAAACTGGGACTCTACTTTAAGTTTCTTCATTTTACAAGATTTTTTTGCATAGTGATAGGTCGAAATTGAGATTTCTGATGACAGCTATAAAACTATAAATTGCTATATCTCATTCATATCTCATTCATAGTTTGACAGCTGTCATCGAAAATGAAGATCTCGATGAGACCTATAACTTCTGTAAGGAAACTACTAGTCTACGATCAAAAGTTACAGAGAAATAGTGATTCATAGTTTGACAGCTTTCATGCAAAATACAGATATTGACGAGATGTATCACTTCTGTAAGTATACTACTAGTCTATGATCAATAGTTACGGAGATATAGCGATTAATAGTTTGACAGCTGTCATCAGAAATGAAGATCTCAAATAGATCTATCACTTCTGTAAGGAAACTACTAGTCTACGATCAAGAGTTACAGAGATATAGCGATTTATAGATGACAGCTGTCATCAAAAATGAAGATCTTGACGAGATCTATCACTTCTGTAAAGAAACTACTAGTCTAATATCAATAGTTACGGAGATATAGCGATTTATAGTGACAGCTGTCATACGAAATAATAAAAAATAATTAAAAACAGTACATATTTACATAAAAGTGCGTTAATTAAACTCACACTTGATTTTTATGTAGGTACAAACCTACTTTTAAGAACTTACTTAGTTGAAGTCGGTTAAAAAGCTTTATTATTCTAATTTACTGCTATTTTGTAATTCATTGTACTTCTGGTGAGTTGAGAATCTGACCAGTTGAGAATCTGGCGAGTTGCGAATCTGGCGAGTTGCGCATAAAGGGACGCCTATCACCTTAAACTTAGATCCTTCAACTTGCCAAAGCGTGATTTATTCCTACCTATATTAGTAAAATATTAAATCATTTATAAATACCATTTATAAAAAAAAATCACGTAAATCGGTTCATAAACAAAAAAGTTATGGCTGAACACCCATAAAATATATATGTATATATATATATATATATATGGGTGTTTTGCTCGATTTTGCTCGATATTGATAACGGCAACAGGTAGACGCTTAAAATATTTACAGAATATTTAGATATATAGTTACTTTAAAAATAAATAATTAAATTAAAATAAAACAAAAATGTAAGGGGGGCTCCGATACAACAAACGTGATTTTTTTGCCGTTTTTATAGATAATGGTACGGAACCCTTCGTGCGCGAGTCCGACTCGCCTATTTAATATAACCTCCATTATTTTAAATTACAGCAAGCAAGCGCTGCCGAATAGATCCGACTATATTAGAACAGATCTGTTCCTCTAATATTGTCCCAAATTTCTACACAGTGAGCCCTAATGTCTCTGTAGTTCTTTCATTTCGCATGTCCCATCTTTGCACCATCAAACCCCATAGGTTTTCTATGGACCAGCCGCAGTCATCCACCCCCACATATTAAGTGATATCCGTCTAGATTCCATATTTGGAACAACATTTTGTTCTGCATAACGGGTTCCATTTCTGCGCCACAAATAAACCCTCCCGTTTTCAGATGAATCAAACGACTTCTCATCGGTGAATAAGGTATGCTCCCAGTCAAAATCTATATACTCCCTTGCAAACAACAATCTATTTTGTTTTTGGGTATTAGTTAAAAACGGTTTTTTGGAATTTAGTAATTATTTTACTTTTTTAGTGCATCTTTTTGAAGCCGGTGCTTTTTTTTGTTAAAAAGTTTTTGAAGTGAAAACTTCTTTAGCGGTGTTGTGCACTTTTTTTGGTATTGGTAAAAAATGATAAACTCGCGTCAGGTCACGTGTCCTGATCGTGAAAATTCGTAAGACGGATGGAGAGTAGACAGCTGGCGCGGCGTAGGAGAGGGAGTATCACCCTCTCTTTCTACGGCGCGGCGAAAATGTATACCTGTGCCTGCTGTTTCGTTTAGGCGGCGCAGGGCGCTTGCGCGAATGGTCGTGTGTGTTTATGCTACAGCGTGCTACGCGCATCCATGGATGGTGACAGCTGATGGCTCGACCGTCCGTGTAGTGGCCATACTGCTGTGTATTCGTAAAATTCGTGTATATAAAGTGTTTAAAATATGGAAATTGAACCAAGTGCATCTTTGTCTTTGTAAAATACGAAAACCGCCTAATAAGCGGAGCGGTGAGGTATTGCACGCCTCATAAGCGGAGCGGTGAGGTAGTGCTCTACTCTCGACATGTCAAAAAACCCAGTCTTTCGAAACTTAAATGACGTTATTTTTTTAATATAACACTTACAGGATAATATAAGTGCACTAATATGAAGTTAAATAATCTGTCTAGCACATATGGTACATTTTATAAACAATTAATTTGTTTAATATAATAAATAATAACATTAAAACTAATCATTCTTGGACGTCCGTGAGTCTGTGTTTATGTGACCATGTATGTGGCAGAGAAATTGGTCGAAAAATTCATCTTACCGGAATACTTTTGTTTTTAATATATAAAGTATTACACTGTGCTGATTCCTAGTTAATATTAGCGTTCTAAGTACTGTCGTTTAATTATAATTTATAAAAAACTAATATACCATTGTATACTGTATATCTATATATATTTTTTTTATTTTTATTTAATAGTATATTTTTTCCTCACCTTATTTGTTATTTTATTTTAAAAAACTTGAGTTTTTGTTTTAGAATTTTTTTTTTTAATGTGAATGACCGCTTTGAGGCGTGCACTTTTGGATTATCCAAATTTTTTTTATTTTTAGTATTCGCGATTATGACTAGTAAAGGGAGGTTGGATATGGAATTTGAATTCTATGACAGATTGCGATGTCAAATATACTACGTCAAAAAAGTAAATATAAATATTTCTTTTTCTTGTACACTAAAAACATTCATACTCGTTACAAAGTTTTATATAATCATCAACATAAAAGGCGTTTCACCAGTTCCAAATTAACATTAATTATTTTTTTCTCCAAAAGTTTAAGTTTTAAATTAATTATAATAATATGGACCACCTGAAAAGTATAACCTTTTAAATAAAAAGAGAACTTTTTGAATCGGCTCAGGCGTCTTCGAGAAATCGGGTAAAATACATAAAAAAAAGATTCCAACGAATTGAGAACCTCCTCCTTTTTTGAAGTCGGTTAAAAAGCATAAACGAACTGACACCAACCAGACCCAGAACTCAAAATACTAAATCTACAAAGAAAATTTAGCTTTCAACTTATCCGACGCGACATTATAGCGCCATTTCAACGAGCAAATCTTACTATCGTGCCATACATCAATTTCTATAATCCATACGTAATATTATAAATGCAAAAGTAACTCTGTCTGTTACCTCTTCACGCTTAAACCACTGTACCGATTAGGATGAAATTTGGCATGGAGATAGTTTTAATCTCAAGAAAGGACATACGATAATAAAGGCTACTTAAAAACGTCAAGTGTGAGTCGGTTTTTCGGGGAACTCCCCTCCTGGCGGTGACTCACCTTCGGGTTCGAGACTCACGCCGGTCGAAGGGACGCCCCCGAGAGCGACAACCCAAGCCGAGGCTTCCCCCGCGGGGAGCCCTTGAGCGTTGGGCGCTATATGGGCTGAGGCTCCTTCAGAGTCTCGCCCCAAAAGTCCGGTGAAGCAGTAATGGCTGCAACAGCCAACTGCATAGTCAGCTCAGAAAAAAAAAAAGTCGGTTTTTTTCCATAATTGAGGAGTTGCCGTCAAAATCTAATTCTAACAAATCCTACACCGATAACCGAATTTAGGGCGGGTGGAACCGCAGGCAAAATCTAGTTTATAAAATGCCTTCGGGCTTACGTAATTGTACTTAATTGTTTGACACGGTTTATTGGCAAAATATTCTAGTAAGATGAACAATATTCTAGTCGACTATACTAGAATTTTTTATCCGGGTATGGTTGCTTATTGCTTAAAAACAAACTATACTGATTTATATAACAATTACAATCGCGTAGTATACAGACCACTTCCATCAGACTCACACACACACACACACACACACACACACACACACACACACACACACACACACACACACAAGTGACCCGTGGTCCTTAAGTTTTGACCACAAAACATTAAATATTTACTTGTAGGTAAAAATAGTTTCAAAATGAATATGGATTGTGGAAAGAACATAACTGAGTTCTCAGAACTAGGTAATGTAGCCTGTATCGTCCGTGACGTCATTAGCAAAAGTTCTTGGAGTTTTACAAACTCGAGTTCAATGTATTGTTTTATTATTTGTGTGAGTAAAAACACTAGTTGCTAAGTGAAGAGTGTCAAGAATCAGAGTGCCTATTATTCCGGAGGATTCCGTACCCGAATAGCTAGAGAGCCCTTATAGTTGCATCATGTTTGTCCGTCATTATTAATATGTATACAAGTTCTTTAGATAGGTATCACTTATAACTTATTGTACGGAATTCATGTTTATGCGTGTTTAAGTGGAGGAGGAGTACTAAGTCATTACATTTTGCTTTACCCCCATCCTAATATATTTACTACAGAAGTGGTTCAAAAACATGCACTTAACAAACATAAATGACACAATCAAAATAACTTTAACTTATTTAAAAAATTTTTACAGTTTAGTTTCTACCGTTCGTGAACGGTTCGCCTTCTTGTTTACGAACATGCATTAAGTATTTCTTAACGACTGAAACCGGTGCTTGAAACCACTGCCTAAATAATGTAAGTAATCAAAAAAGTGAATCAGCAGTTCCAACCAAAACTCTTCGTAAACTGCCACTTTGACCTTTGGCACTACTCAGTAGCTACTACTCTGTGCCTCTCTTGTTTGCTGCCTAGCATAGCTTCTTATAAAACCTCTGGTCCTGTTCACAAATAAACAATGTCGAATGACTGACTGACTTTGATTGAACTTGACTTTAGATCACATCTAAAACCATTCGTAGAAGTGGACGCAAAAAAATATGCTTCAAACCAGTTTTAAATACCTGAGCTAAATTCGGGGAAATATTTTATTTATCTTTTATTCAAAATCTATATGAATAGAGATTAATTGCCACATGTATGATATAGCATCACTTGACAACAGCACGACAGATTTGGCCGATTTGTTTATGTTGTGTTCGTAATTTTCAGGAAATGCATTTTATGAAAGATTTGTTTTGAAGAATCGTCGGTAAAAATTCGCTCGGGCGAATAGCTAGTTTACAAAACGTTATAAAAAACAAAAAAATACGTTTAGGAAAATTTGGGGATTAGGTGTGGATTAGGTACATAATGCCTACTTTAAAGAATGTTATGTCCATCTTCGTTCCTTGAGCTATCTCTATGCCGATAATCAAGTTACACTGTTGATTTACCACAAATTTTACGAATCCTCTCTATCTGTTATTGCTCTGTTGTTGAATTCAAGAAAAAACAAAACAACAAACACAATAACGCATTTATAATATTAAAGATATGTACATCACTATCCAAACAAGACAAAAATGTTTTTTATATGCTAAGTAATAGAAATGAGGTGGAGAAGCAAAATGAAAAAAATATACAAAAAGAGTTTTTAAGATAAACACTTTACAATACAGGCAATAAACTGAAGTTGCGGAACCCAACAAGGAGGATGGCCTTACTAGCTTTTGACAGGTTTTTTTATCATTTTGCAACGTTTTCCACAAAGGGGCTGTCCCTATGACTCTGGTCGTTAAGAGTGCCCTCTCTGAGATAGTGCAGAGTGTGAGATAAGAGTGCAGAGAGTGAGATAAGAGTTCAAAACTCCTCGCTACTTGTGTGTATATTTTATTGATAAATTATATCAAGTCATTAATAAGATGAGTCAGTGACAGAAATGCTATTTGAAGTGGAATATATATGTAATTCTACTTTGTAACCCCTTTATAACATCACTAAAGTGATTTTTCTATGTAGAAGAACTAGCTTATAGCTTTAGCTAGCTATAGCAAACTTTCTTACCCCCTACCACACTATGCTCCTCGCACTGCTCCGCACACTGGTCTACTCGCGCAATTAATCCGTACAAGGTCCTTTTACTCGCGGCAATAAACCGGCAAAACAGGGAGCGGTGGGCATGACGAGGAGCATGACGTGCGGCATGACGAGTAATGTGGCTACACTACGTCTCTGCCACATTTCCTCTTTACTTCCCATACCACTCGACGAGTATGTGGCAGGCAAAGATGTGGCTTATCTCAATGGTGACAGGGCCATTACTATAAGGATCAAGGAGTTGCCGTATAAATCCTTTGGCGATATCCGAATTTAGCGCGAACGGAGCCGCTGGCAAAAGCTAGGAGTATAAAAACCTTTTAACAAAAAAAAAACAATCGGTTTCAAAAAGATGTACTTGAAAGGTAAAAATAATTACTTATTTCCAAAAATCTGATCTGAATTACAGTTTGAAGTTGGTGTCATGAAAGTGAAGTGTGTTATAAATTTTAGGTACATAGACACCAACTTTAAACTGTAATTTAGATCAGATTTTTGGAAATAGGTAATTATTTTTACTTTTGAGTAACGAATTGCTTTGTTTTCTCGTATACTAAAAACATCGATACTCGTAACAAAATTATTTTACAATCATCAACATAAAAGGCGTCTCACGAGTTCCAAATGAACACCAATTATTATTTTGACCAAAAGCTTAAGTTTTAAATTTACTACATTAATATGGGACCACCTCGGAAATATACATTTTTAAATGAATTTTGAAAATCAGTCTATAGATGACGGAGTTATGCCCGAACATACATAAAAAAAAATAGAATCATTAGAGAAGACTATGTAATGGGAATAGATTCAAAATAGAGAAAAAGAAAGAGTTAAAATAGTAGATCTGCATTTATAAAGATATTGGTTTGTCTGAAGTCTAAAGGTATATATTATTAATAATAATAAAACACTTTATTGCACAACATCAAACATAAAAACAGTATTTACTATTCAGGTACAAATGGCGATCTTATCGCTATGGAGCGATCTCTCCCAGATAACCTTTGGGTTAAGGAATTTAAAAAAACGTTAAAAGTTCCAGGATAGTGTGTGCGTTGAGATAAATTAATAAACAAACATAAGTGTAGATTAATTATTAAACAATGTAATATTATAAATATTTATATAATATAATAATAAACATTAATATTAAGTAACTGTACCTATATACCTGCATATACATACTTAAATAAACATATGTAAAATATATCATATATGTATATATATATATCATATATACATAAGGATAGAAATTATACTAGCGATGTTAATTTTTATTTTATTTATTTTGCTCAAATTGGTCCTTTTTTTTTCTGGTGGGTAGGTGTGAAAAAGTTAACACTTTGCTGCTCTGCAATTTTAAAATATTTAATAAATCAATGGTTTACTAAAAATATTTAAATGAAAAATAAATATAAACAAGAGATATACAACAGTCAAATTTCCTTCACTTAATTACTATAAATCTCACTTCACAAAATACCTCAACATGGATTCCTTGAAACAAACAATTTCAGAGTTGTCTGAGATGTTTAATAAACGCATGACAGATTTTCAAGATGAGTTAAGCAATAAATCCTCTTCAGCTTCCACTTCTTCAGCAGACCTTGCAGCAGAATTTGCATCCTTCAAGAAATTTACTATCACAGCTTTGAGCAGTTTGCAGCAGCAAGTAGATCTGCTGGTGTGTGAGGCTGATCGACAAGAGATGCGAATTCGCCGAAAGTTCCTGCTTATCCATGGTCTTCTTGAAAACAAAAAAGAAGATTGTACAGGCGTAGTTGCCAAAGTTATGAAAAACAAGCTGGCAGAAGATGTCAATATTTCCACAGAGTGTATCAGTAGATGTGACAGACTGGGTCGCGTTTCAAGCAGCAATAGCAGCCTATTTTGGTGAAATTCCGGGAAACCTCTGTGCGTGACAAAGTTTGGTTTTCGAAAACTTTATTTAAAGGTTCTGGTGTTACTTTATCAGAATTTACAACTAAGGCGCGTCATGATATATTCCTGTCTCCAAGGCAACGCTTTGGCATCGCAAAATGCTGGACAAAAGTGGTAACATAATTGTAATTGGCTCCGACGACAAACGTTATCGAGTACAGTCAACTACTGATTTAAATAATGTTTCGTTCTATGGTAATGTCGAAGGGCCTAATGTAGTACAATCCCATAAGCCCACAGAACATATTTATTGTTCAATAGTCAAGTTTTAAGAATTTTTTTTTAATGCTAATGCTTTATGAATATTTTTAAAGGATACTACTTCCTATATTTCATTATGATTTCTTTTTAATTTGTTTTTGTGTTTATGTGTTTCTTTCTTGTTATTTTTATTTACACTACTTATAACATACTATTCAATCCATCAACTCCTTACTATTTGAAAGAACGATTTCAATTTATTTCCTCTTCTACACTTACACTTCGCTTGTCCACTAGTCTTCTTTTAAAAACACCAGCTCACAACACTAATTTTTATAATCGTTCTTTCACACTTCAGGCTATACAGCTATGGAATTCTCTTCCACTGACTATTAGGCGCTCACAATCTGTGGTTATTTTTAAAAACCAAATTATCTTTTAATCTCAAACTCACAGGGTTAAAATTGTCTTATTTTGTGTTTGTTATTTTATTTTAAATGTCTTGTATAAGTATGTTTATTTATATTTTGTTTATTTATTTATTATATTTATGTTATATACTTGTTAATTATGTATATTATATATTGTGTATATATTTATTCTAATTACAACTTATCTCTTTCGTCACCGCACCACCTACTTCTCGTTGTATTTTCCTCTAACCAAAGGTTTGCCTGGTAGAGATCGTTTTTTAGCGATTAGGTCGCCTATTTGTACTTTTTTTTTTATTATTATTATAGCTTTTTATTGTATATCTATTTAAATTGTGCAATAAAGAAAATTTCATTCATTCATTCATTATTAGTTTTTTGAATGTTCTCAAGGACTGCGCTCATTTTATGTCCAAAGGTAATGTATTCCATAACCTGATCGCTTTTACAGTAAATGAGTGATCATACATTTGTGAATTGTGCCTTGCAGTTTTCAATAAAAGGCTTGTGGAGTCACGAAGTAAACGACAACCAATAAAACTGAAGCATTCTTTTAAATATACCGGTGATTTAGGATTGAACAGGACGTTATAAAGAAAAAAAATAGAACATGAGTATTCCGGCGAAGACGGATTGGGAGCCACTTGAGCGTTGTTCGAAATTTGGATATGTGGTTATACTTTCGCAGACCAAATATAAATCTAATACATAAGATTTGAAGCCGCTCAAGCTTATCAAGCTGCTCCTCAGTGAGATCAAGATAGCTAGCATCTGCATAGTCGATAACAGGAAGAAGAAGTGTTTGAGCAAGAGCAATTTTGGTGGGAATAGGTAGAAAATTGCGTAATCTACTTAAAGACTTCGCAGTAGCAAATATTTTCTTTCTTACTCTTTAATTTGTTGACCCCATGATAAAGTTTCATCGATAAGAATACCTAAGATTTTTACTGTATGGCTGTATGGATCAGGGACTTTATTTACACAGACTGGGAGAATTTGTTGCCTATCAATCTTGGTAATTAGTCTTTAACTTCCCACGATGATGAATTATTCTTTGGAAACAGCTCGTATCAACCGTTATATGCGCTAATGCAGGGGCACAGGCCTTTCCTTGGAGAAGAAGACTAAAGAAATAGTCTACCGCATTGGTGCGGGTTGACGGATAGAGTCTAACTAGTGACCAGTCGAATGTCAGGATTTTCAAGACATCCACAAGGCCTTTGACTTAGTTTGGCTTGGATTCAAGCACGGATGTGCTCAAAAAATGTGTCATAAAATAAGCGGTATCAGGTTGAAAACTACAACTAACAGTAAAGCCTTTCCCAATGAACACTACCACATCGAGCCCTCTTGCGTTTCATCCACCTACTTATAGGCACGTGTTCAGGTTATTGGTTTACCTGGTTACTGCCACCACGGATCACTCTGGGCCACTGATCCGTGGTTACCACTATAAAACTCGTCTGTCTCAACCGCAATCGTTTATTCTTTTTAATATAATGCAATTTATTTATCTTCATCAAGTTCTTTCATTTCTTATTATATCCTTAAAAAAGTCCTCATGCCATATCCTACCTCCCCCCACAGTTCGCTCAGCATGTTTTGAGTGCAGTTCTTACCTTCGTATACGAAATTTATGTACAAAACTTAAAGACGTGACATTCTATGTACTGCCTAGGCCAACTAAATATTTTTTCGTAATATTATATTATATCGAGATATTTTCTGTAATGCATTTCTCTTCGAAAATCGATTTATGATCAGGTCAGTCTCTATGGTCGACTTTGGGAATGTAATCTTAACACATTCATAAATATTTATTTTAATTTGACTATCTTTATGTAACAACGAACAATTAAATTTTTTTTTTTTTTCTTTTACCCATAAACCTATTTTTTGTGTCACCACTATTTAGTAAAGGGATCGTTTAAAAGGCTTGTTTAGTTCTTAGCATGATTGATATGCGTGTAGACAGTTCATACTTTACTACTTTTTTGTTCTTACTTTTCATACTACCTTTATTTATTGATCTACCTATTGTTTTTGCTTGATCAGGCATTACTATATACTACTTAGGAAAAGCCAGAAGACCTCAATATCTTACATTAAAAAAATAGTTTGAGAGTCCCACAAACCCAAATTAAGACGCAGATCAATGCCAAGTGACACTTTTAAAATGGAAAAATCATACAGTCAGTATTTTAAGTTAAATATTTAAGTCTATATAGAAGAACATGTATGGCTCTACTAACAAAAACACCAACGTTAATTTGCCTCGATATAAAAAATATATAAAGTATATATAATTTTTTTTTTGATTTTTAACTTCTATCCATTACCGTACAACATTAAGATTTATATTAACGGCTAGATAACTAAATATGCAAATTGAATAAGTTTATCCAACTAAATTTTACCTTTATTTATAACTTATTCTGAAAAGCGCTATGGTATCTTGTCTCGATTACGTGCACGTGATATTAAACAGGTGTTTTTCAAACTGGCATATGCGGTGGGCGGATAAATCCTAAAAGATTCATTTAGAGTACCTACTCCACTTAGAGGATACACTTCGCGGCGCCTCGCAGCGGGCTTCATACAAACGAATTTTTTACTTATTTTTGACACTTGTTAATCAAACACCACAAAATTTTGAAGACTTGTTCTAGTAATAAATATCTAGGTCTGCAGTGTGCCACTTTTCTAATAAATTTTATAGTTCAAAAGTTATTCAGGATTCTAGTTTTTCATACAATTCGGTACATTAATCTTTATCTAAGGAAAATGCTTCACCTATTGCCTTATGCCCCTTGAACAAATCATTATACAAGTTTTACAAACTTATCCATTCATATGGCAAAGACGCTTCTGACTGTTTTATCTATATAATGTTTCGAAGCCGTGTTAGTTATCAATATGAATTATCTGATTATTTATATTTGTTTCTTACTTCACTATATTATCAATGAGTTATCCTTGTACAAAGAATCTACTACTGTATGAGAACAGACCTGATAGTTTTTGCTTTATTATACATAACTACTACTTAAAAGATAATAAGATTTTAATGTTTAGTAAGCAATGACTTTAATAAGTATATAAATTGAAAATTATTACGAATTATTGCTTCTGTATTTACGCAATATGCGGTGTAGTCATCTACTTACCCCACTTTAATTGTCATATATACTACCTACAAACTATGTACAGCTAGACGATTATTAACTTCTCTTGAGAAAAAATATTGTAATAGGTCCGAAAATCGAAATCTCTACATTAGGTCCGAAAATTTTGAGACCTGGAGTATCGTTTCCCATAATTTTTTTATATGGTTGTGTGTGTGTGTGTGTTTGTGTATGTGTGTACGTGTGTGTGTTAGCTTTTTTTGCCCCTCAATATCTCAAGAACTAATGGACCAATTTGTCTCGTGACCGTATCAATCGATACACCACGTCATGACTTAGATCTGAAATGTGTGTCAGCAAAATCGGTCCAACGGTTTATTTTTTTAAAAACACAATAATTATCTGCATGTATAAATTATCAAATATAAAAAAAATCTGAAGACAAGTTTCTCGTGCGGTACTTACAACTGAACTAATTTTTTACATTTTATTTATCACAAGATAATCCCCGCCGATTCAGCCGCGGAAAACCTTTTCCCGTTGGAACTCTTGATCAGCTTAAAATGTATTTTTTTCTGCCCTATTAACTATACTACTAAAATCAGATCATACCGCTTCGTTGAAAAGAAATGGTAAAGTGCATTCTGAACTTAATAATGTGACATTTAAAACAAAATATAGCCTATGTAAACCCTGAATAAGTAAATATTAGTAAAATAATTTTTGAAATCGAAGAAGTTTTAGAGATCACCTTCTACATCGAAACGAAAAAACTTAACCTCCTTCTAATATTTGTCATCACGTTGATTTACGAATTTAAACCGAATTACGAATCAGTCGACAGTAGTACCATCAAAACTATTATAATGGCATCGACGTCTAACTACTATACTCTGTTCTGCGTAACCAATACCTATCTATACAAATATTATAAATCTGAAGAGTTTTTTTGCTTGAACGCGCTAATCTCAGGAACTACTAGCCAAATTTTAAAAATTCTTACAGTGTTATATAGCCCATTTATCGAGGAAGGCTATAGATTATATTTCATTACACTAAGACCAGTAGGAGCGGAGCACCAATAAAGAATGTTTCAAAATCGGGGTTTTTTTCCTTTGAGAGCTTCCGCTGCGTAGACGTAAACGAGTCAAGAGTTCTATAAAAAGTCTGCAACAGCATATGTCTATCTTTGAAGGTTGGCTCACTATAACCTTTTAAATGCTGACCAATTTTTTCCTAAAATAATGCATTATTTGCGAAGGTGTTTTTTATAAATGATTAATATATTAATGCATATGCCAGCATTATTTGCGAAGGTGTTTTTATAAATAATTAATATATTAATAAAAATTAATCCTTATCCAAATAAATACGTTATTCATAACAAGTATTTAATCATCGCAGCAAAATAATGATTAAGTACTGCGCGCGCATTTATAATGTGGGCAGTCATGAGGGGGAAGGGCAGTACGTATTATTTGTAAATATTTTTGCCTTCTTCAACGTAAACAAAGTTGCGGACTAAGCCCAAAGTAACTATTACTGACTGACTGACTGACTGATCTATCAACGCACAGCTCCAACCACTGGACGGATCGAGCTGAAATTCAGCACACATTTAGCAGTGATGTAGGCGTGCGCTAAGAAAGGATCGCCCCCTGAACGGGTTCAAAGTTATATTCCATTACTTTATTATTTTTTAGTAGTTAATTATTTATTATTTTTTAAAAAAGAGACAAAGAGAGGGAGAGAGAGAGAGAGATAAAGAGAGAGCGAGAGGGAGAGAGAACGTCAAGTATGAGTAGATTTTTTTCTATAATTGAGGAGTTGCCGTAAGAATCCTACGCCAATAACCAAATTTAGGGCGGGCGAAGCCGCTGGCAAAAGTACAGTATAAAAAGTTAAACTGAGTGACAGAGTGATATATTAACGCACAGCCCAAACTAGTGAGTCTTGGAATTTTGCCGAAGGTTTCTTTTTTAACTATAAGCTAGCACTAAGGAGGGATTTTGCAAGTTTCAAACCCTAATGAGTGAAATGGGGGATTTAAATTTTGTATAGAAATCCGTTAATTTAAAAGCTAACATATAAATGGTATATGGCCTTTTTATTTAAAATTAAGATTCACGTGTTTCACCGTTTTAGAATCATACGCTAGATGGCAACACAGGGAATGAAAATTTGTATGACAATTTGTATGACAATTTGTATGACAATTCCGATAACTTTGTTGGGTAAAAGCTTCTTTTTTCAAAAGCCCACGCGGGCAGAGTTGCGGGAATAAGATAGTCTATATTGGGCAATGATAAACCGTGGAACAAAAATATATTATAGCGTTCATTAAACGCCATAACTTTTATGAAGCAAATTGTAAAAGTTATGGTAATTATAAAAGAAAAAGTATTAATTTTAACAAAATCCCTTTGTTCAAAACATAACATAATAATCGGATTTTGTACAAGTAAGGTGGCAAAAAGGCAAATGGTTCACCAGATGTTGAGCGATGAAACAAGCAGTGTAGAAGGTAGAATATTTGCAGGGAAGCAAAATCTCCCTTCAGGCTTAAGGATTTACTACCGCTAAGCGCCAGTGCTTTTGGGCTGTTAGGGCAGAGTCTGAGTTGTCGACGATTTCACAGGCCATCTTTCAACTAAGTTAAAAGAACCAACCTAGTACTTCTTGGCACACGCGTCACAAATGTGGCAGCATTATTTAATATAAAGGTAGGCTGGACTTACGAGTTATTAAGTAGCACCTTTCCTCAGGTGAGGGATGCCAACTTTCCTTTATTTTCTTTATGACCTCGGTACTAAGCATCTGTGGAGATGTTAATAACAAGAATCCATATTTCCAATGCTCTTTGAGATGGTATGGGTTGTTTTCTGTTATCTGTATTTCTGGTATTTAAATGCACAGACTTGTATTATGATTGGGTTAAGTCAGTCACACGTTTAAAGTGATTTTTATAAGGTCCACGACTTCAGTGTCTCTAGTACTGTCGTTCTATAGAAACAACGTCGAATTAAGGCAGCATCCACAGTTATCCACAGTGTCCTTAGATGGAAACTTTGAAGAACTCGGTGCTAGACTCAATTAAATGCCGTTGCTATGTCTAGGCTACATGCTAAAGCCTTCCATTAATATGAATGGGTACTGTCCATCAGTGTCAGACATGAACTAGAAAATGGCCAGAGAATCGACCATGGTAATAGCCATATCGGCGATCGCGGATACGCTTATGGTGCTTTTACCATATGTAGCGTGTTAAGGCGTGTTGTTTACCTAAGGCTCTCAGAGCTGGTACCGGGTTTTTTTTAAAATAAATAATGAGTATTATTAGACATCACACACAGCTGTCTGACCCCGAAGTAAGCAAAGTTTGTGTTATGGATACCTAACAACGTATACAAATAAATATATATTACTTTTTTTTGTAAATACATACACCCAGACTCAAGACAAACACAAATGTTTATCACATAAATGTTTGTCCAGTGCGGGAATCGAACCCACACCCTCTGCATAGCAGCCGGCCCCATTACCAACTAGGCTGCGAGGGCCTAATTGATAAACTTTTATGGGTTTTAGTTAATTTTTCTCCGGATAAACCCATGTAAAAATCTGAGAGACAAGACGCTACCTACCAACCTATGAAATACTAACATTTTTTGTTAGGTAAACTCCCTTCGAGTTAATTTATTTATTAAAGTCAAACTTCGACTAAATATTACACAAGATGAAACCTTAATATTTTGTGTTAATTACATTGTTAATCAATTAATATTGACGCAAAACAAAAGATTTTTTGTTAACAATAAAACTTCTATCTTACTTTAAACATCGTGTAGCTTTCATATAAAATCTTTTCTTCTATAATCATAATGAACTTCCATTTCCATTTATTAAATTTTTTTTTTAATTTAGCATTGTTATCATTCGCGCAAACTAGTGTTCGTGTGATTCTAAATAAAATCGCGATATTAACCAACCCGTATCGGACTAACATTGATCCCTAACTCTGCATTACCTTATTTTGAATTGGAAGGAACACAAAATATCAATAATTTTTCTACATAAAAATAATCCTTAATACTCATTTATACTTTTCCATCGATAACTCAAAATTAAAGACCATTTTAAGATATTCATCTTAACTAGACTAGATATCGCGGCGAACTATTTACTGCGATATAACGTTCACTTGTATTTCTACTTACTTATATCCTAACGAGAGGTCGTATCTCTCTATTACCTTACATTACATTTAAGGATTTTGGCTTAACGAACTTTTTGGGGCAGTCGCCGCCAACGAAGATAGAATAGTCTAATGTGCACGAAAGCGCAAATAGTAAGTACTTATAAGAGACAACTTACAGGGCAAATACTGTTCGAGCACTACTACTAGTGTGCTATCTGGTCTAATTGAAATAAAAAGAAATTTACTTGTGGGAATTTCGAGAAAAAATCTCTCACAGGATCTTGCTTCGAGATATAGAGGTTTCTGATAAACTTACTGCACCACGGGAGTGTAGGTAGTACAGGACTTTTGTCGTTCAAAGTCAAGTTTGAGGTAACGATAATGTAGAATAGATAGATGCCGTGTTTAGTTTTATATCTATAGAAATTATATTCTATACAAACAATAAAGTATGAAGATATCGTTTACGTTACGAAGATTTCACTTTAATAATGAAACACACACCGAGTTTAACAAACCAAGCTTAGAAAAATTTCAAGAATTTTCGAGAAGACAATTCAATTTAATTGCTACTTGCTTTTTTATACATATTCAGATTTATTTTATACTTTTAAATAAATTAATAAAATGAAATTAATATTAACTAAAGCAGTTTAACTAAAAATGTTAAATACCTATATAAAAGACGTAGTGAAGTTATAAAAAAGTCAGTTTTCGGCGTTATTGTATGAAAATAATTAAAATATACAAAATCATATTAAAATAACTTGTTTTGAAGTAAGGAGATGATTTTAATAAACCAATTGAACACCAAATAATCAAGTTTTGATGTATTTGAAGCACATAATTTTGTTAATTTTGATGGGATGAAGATGAAGAAAGTCAACGACGAGATCGCGGCGGGACTAGTTGAAATAAAACTTCGAAAATAAAAACAAGTGTTAGATTTTGACAAAGTACGAATAGAGCTAAGCCGCTCAGCTTAGCTCAGCTCCGCCGGAAATACCCGCTTATTTTCAGTGTTATTACATTGTATAAATTTGCATTCTTGTAAATATGGAAAACACCAAACAATCTACTCTAAACATATAAAGTTTTTAGATAAATTAAGAGAAAGTAGGCATAAGCCTACTGAGGTTTATGGTGATTTGAATTATTAGGGAGTTCCTAAATCAAAGTGTTTTTTTTTGAACACAAAGAAGTACTAGTGACACGTCTCTGGTGGATAAAGAAACCGACCTGAACTTCGTTACTCAGCATAGCCACAATTCTCGAGAAGTGGTTTTAAAGACAGGGTGAAAAAATGGGTAATATACACGGTGCACGTATTTGATGATTTTAATAACTCCGTTGGAAACCCATTTGTAATATTTGAATGAAAAGGGTTAAAACCTAGAACCAGCACGTCAGTGGAATATTGGGATTGGAAATATGCCAGAGAGGCGCTGCGATAATTCAGTTTCACTGCTGCAAGATATAGGCGGCGTGAACAAACAAGCGATCACACCAGAAAAAATAGTCTATTCATCTGGTTCCTCATGCAAGTGCTAATAGTAGTCACCCGAAAAATATTTAAGTGAAGTTCAACTCTCGTGTCGTGCGCGATTATGTATTATCGACGTTTCGCAAAGTGCGTTGTATAAAATCGGATGGAATAAACATAACTGGAGAACCACAAGAAATATATTTCGACGAGCGAGATGTGGCAAAAAACTGTAGATATCAATTTGTATGGGTTAAAGATGGAACTATTCTGGCTCGAGCTAATACTACAACGCCTGTCATTAAGGCTACTTGCCCATGAAAAAGTGATACCCTGTTACCAATGCCCCTTTATTTATAACGCGACTTTTGTAAGAGCACGTAATTTTTAATTTTACTTGTCTTATCATGTATACAAAACGACATCTTATTAAAATTACAAGATTCTGTCACGGTCACTAAATATTACCCACAAAAATTCAATTGCGGTGAAAAACAAACATATTGTCCTTTTAAATAGAACTCACACACCACACACTCAATATTTGTCAATCATTGTTTTCTATAAAGCTTAGAGATGGAAAGAGCATACAAATTAAATAGAATGATTTTTGATTTGAGATATTTCATACTGTATGAATAATCTCTTTAGGTCTAACAATAGTTGTAAAAAATATTTGAAGATAAAATACAAATTTTTTACGTAAAACTAAGGCACTGACCCCACGATTTATTATTCATGTACTTATCGGAATTAGAAGACAGTGATGACGAATCTGAATAAAAATATATATATCACCGTCACTTTGTTGTCATTCTGTCTGTTTTGCCCCTTTTTGGTCGAACGTGTGAAGGTATCAAGTTTAAAATAAATATCAAATACTAAAGTCTACGGTCACCTTGAAGCTGTAAGAATATCAAGCTTCTTAGTTAACGCAATAAAAAAATACGGCTTTTTTACGGCGTTCATAAATAAATCAAACCCTATGTGATGCTTCCCGTTGTCGTAAAGAATCATGAAAATTATCATGAAGTAAGGTCTTACAGAGGTCTTACATAACAAATATAGGAAAAAAACACCGAAAATTGTTAATTTTTAATTATAACACATTAAAAAAAACGGGTTGCACTCCGGCAGTGCCGGCAGAAGTGAAAACATACTAGCTATTTACTTCCCATCACTTTTTATACATATTTATTTATTATGAATAATAATGTTTGTTTATTTACTTTTTTGACGTAGTTTGAATATTTGACATCTCAATCTGTCATGGAATTAAAATCTCATATCCAACTTCGCTGTACTACTCATAATCGCCATATACTAAAATATGGCGTGGCATTTTGGTTTCCGTCTTACGAGTTTTCGACCAGCCTTCGCAAGTTCTTCATTTTTAACCTATACAAATTATGGCGTGGCATTATGGTTTCCGTCTAACGAATTTTCGATCAGCCTGCGCAATTTTATAATTTTTTCGCCATACCAAAAATAGTGCACAACGCCGCTAAAGAAGTTTTAACTTCAAAAAGTTTGTATGTCAAGATCCTTGTACTCAAGAACGCGTACAGGTATCAAACTCAAATTAATATCAAATACTAAAGTCAACGGTCGCTTAAATGTGTAAAATTTACTTCTAAGTTAATGCAATAAAAAATATTGTGACAATGCATATTTTGAAACAAATAAATCAATAAAAATATTGTAGCTCTAAAAAAAGGTTACCAACCGTACGAGATTCCTCTCACAAATACGAGATTTGTAGTTTTCAGTACGAGGTACGGACACTATCAGCCTCGTACAAATACAGTCTTGTATAAATACAATATAAAAAACAGATTTCAGTGAGGATGAGGACGTTCTTGTTTCTAATATTATATGTGGAGGTATAAACAGAGTAGAAGTTACGGTAAAGTTTCGAAGGTAAGTAGGTACTAATAATCAAAACGAGTTTTATTGATATTTTACGCGAGTAACGATAAAGATTATTTTTAATTAAAGTGATGTTTTATTACTAGCAAACTTGCAACAATTAATTATATAATGTTAAATACATTATAATCTAGCGCTTTTTCAAACCACACTTGCCTAGCGGAATCTAGCTTTTTATAAACTGATCTAGCGCCCAAAACTGAAACAGACCTGGCAACCCTGATCGTCTCTGCTTATTTACCACCTCACCGCTCACCATCGATAGGGAATTAATTCCGCTATTAAATTTGTGCATTCATTCAAATATAAGAAACTATTTGTTTAATAGCTCAAAAGCCGATTTCCTAATACTAAAATTGACTCTGGTCTCCAATACGCCATATTTGTTTACATGATGAGACAAGTAAGAAAAAATAAAATTAATACCTCTTTTTGTATACAATAAAATAATTTTTCTTGTTTTCTCTGTATGTGCCCTACCCTACTCTTTTCTTGCCCTGTTCTTTTTTACACCATGAAATTATTCCTATGTTGTTGTTTTATACAGTGGCAATATTTTTTCCACCTATTAAGACTTATGCTTAACCATTCTAATAAGACTGTATTTTATTTAGGTTGACCTATTAGTAACTTAATTAGAGATATGAAACTAAAAATTTATAAAGACGTGATATTTAGATATATTTGCCTACCAATTTCGTTCTTTGCCTCATTTTATTTACAATATAACGTAAATATAATATAATACGGTTATTTTAATCTACAAATTAAAAAGATTCTACTACTGATTATTTATTAAACTTGTTTGTCACCACATCTTGTTATAGTTACATAACATTATATAAGTTAAATAAGTGGCCATATGATAACACGTTTGCCTGCCTATCATTTGTTTTTTTTGCTTTGGAACTTATCTATTATATTATTATCCGTTGTTTTTCAATACAGCAACTGTTCATAGATTGTAAAGGTACTTGGGGGTCGTCCATTTATCACGTGAGGTCCGGCAAAAATCGAAACAAAATATCACAAGGGGGGAGGGGGGGTCGAGTAAGATATCACGTGTATTTATATTTTCGTCAAAATTCGAAAAATTTTAAGATTTTTTGTAGGTACTAAAAACTACACGTGATTTTGGTTGGTGGGGGGGGGGGGTTTAGTCTTACCAAGGGGGAGGGCGCGGGCGGTTAAAAATGCTAAAAAAACATCACGTGATTAATGGACGGCCCCTTGTTTGTTATTTTATTATCATATGTGCTGGGGATACACTAATTTGTTAATTCTTAATTTGTTACATTTATTTATTCAACATTATGTATGATTTCTGTTGTGGTGAAATGCAATCAAATTACATACTCTTTACATGAAAATTTTATCTCATCCTTATGACGTTATTATTCTTACCGAAACTTGGCTTTAACCAGATATATGTAATGATGAATTCATCGAAATAGATATCTGGTTTTTCGTTGTGATCGTAATCGCTTGACATGTAACAAAAAAGTCGCTGGTGGAGTTTTGATCGCGGTGCAGCGTGATTTACAACTGTGATGGACTCTAGACGTACCTAGAAGGTATTATATTTCTAGTTGGATGTCTAGCTGAATTGTTTACCTAAACATTGCGAATGTAACGTTTATTTGAATAGATAAAAATCTCGGCGAAGTTCGTCACTCGTATTGGGAGTTCAGCCCTGAAGACCTAAATAATTTTCGTGATCGTCCGTATAACAGTCAGTTGCAAAGATTGTTACTTGTTGTTGACTTGAATAGTGATTAAGCTTCTATTATTGCAAGTTGCGTTATATTTACAATGAATATTAACTGTAACCGTATCGTGATTTATCAACTTAGATAAGTGTAGTAGGTAATCACTTTAAATAGAACAATATTGACTAAGATTGTTACCTGAAAACCAAAGATTTAGGCTGATTAACTGAATACGACTCAGAGGTGAGATCGATGGGTTCTCTTTTTATTTGGGTCATTGTGCTAGGTCCAGGCCCCTAACCCATGGGGATACATTTATGTAATTTATAATACGACACCATCAGTTGTAAGCTGGAAACGTCCGTCCTTCTTTATTGGCCAATGAATTTTCATAATGATCATTTCTTTTAAGGTACCGTTTATTTATTATAAGAAATCGATTGTGAAACTCACAGTCCTGCTCTGATTCTTATAATAGAAACACTCTCAGTCAATAAAATATCGTTAAAGAAGAGATACACTGGTTAGTCAGGTACTCTTTGTAATAGTGAAATAATAATAAATAAATATCTATGCAACCGTTTACTTTATATAATATATAGGTTATCCCTTTTGTAAGTATTTAAATTTCTTACGAGAAATGACTGAATAGTTCAAGTACAAGTTCAAATACGTAGTATAGGGTGGGTGGAAAGTAAAACCAATTATTTAACGAAAAGCTACTTTACTTTTATATTATCCAAAGCAAGAGAGAAAAATTTACTATCGAAACTTTGACTATTTTCTTAACAAACCGCTTTAGGCAATCAATTAAGGTAAGCCTTTCCTGGCCAAAACCCTAAAACGGAGGAGAAATTAGACTTTCCTGGCCAAAAACCCTAAAATGTAGGAGAAATTCTAACTCCAAACCACCTCCATTGGCCTGCTGAAACTAGTATATAAATAAATTAGCAAACGGTACAATACAAAACATGACATACAAGTTTAAGGTTCCAGTGATAAGGCTGGAATCTCGTCAGCCCAAGAAAATTACTTGATTTTTATATTTCCTATTATTAGGTAACACAGTGAATTGTTAGATCATTACTGTTACAAAAATAAACTTGTAAGATCACTGAAACAATTACAAATTCAGTGATTGGGTTTGATTTTCAAAATGCTATTAGATACAACCTTCACAGGTTTGAAAGCTAAAAATCTACATTACCGGACTTAGGTCGCATAAAAGGGATTGCAAGCTAATCGCAGTGTTGTAGGTTCTGATTGGTTTTGGGTATGGTGTGCAGGTTAGCCCAAAATGTAGCAAACGTATTTTGGGCAAAAAATAATTTTCAGGTAAAAATAAAAAACAAAAAATCAGAAAATTTTTCAGGAAAATCTATAGAATGTTGATTAGGTATTCTAAATTTACAAGATTCTAATAAGTAAATACTTGATTTTATTTTATTTATGTACATATATACATTTATGTAAACATTTATACATAAATATATTTTACCGTACACATTATACACACACCTACACTATAACAAACAGTTTAAGCTAGCTTCATTTATTTTTATTTTCTTTTATTAGTGGTGCAATTTTAAAGAAATTCTGATGAAAAATCTTAGAAAAACACACTTTGGCATATGCTGGTGGGCCAGAAAGTAACCGCTGGCCCGATGAATTCGCGTTGGCACGAATTTATCCACTGTTCACTTAAAAAATTAATAATTAAAAAAAACTGTTTTTTTATTTATTGCTTTATTATTTTTTTATTTTTTTTATACCACTCGGGTGGCAAACAAGCTTGCGGTCTGTCTTGTGGTAAGCGGTTAACGCAGCCTGTAGAAGCCTGCAACACCATAGGCATCACACGTGCGGTGCCGACACTCAAATATCTAATAACTTCTTTCTTAAAGAATCATATACTGTAGTACTTTGAGAAAACCATGGCAGGGAGGTCATTCCACAACCTTAGCGGTCGCGGGAGGAAGGTACTTTGCAACAGCACCATACATTACCATTTAGGTTCTAAGGTATGAGGATGAATTTCCTGCCAATGGCAAGCGGTGCGATGGTAGAAAGTACGGCCGTGGCCGTCATTTTTAACAATTTCTATGAACACACCCCATTATACAAGCGGTTAAGTCACAGGGAGGTTAAGTCTCTCCTCAGACTTAGGGGTTCGTTTACAATTCTCACAGCCCATCGTTGAACCGAGTCAAAAGGGCCAAGCAGGTATATGTGTGCACCCGCTTAGAGATGGCAGCAGTACTTCACATGGGGCCGGATTTGCGACTTGCAACCGCCGCCCCGATATGAATTACTGCTTCGGTCTGTTGAGTACTCAAAGTTTTTAAGACGCCAGCTTCATCTTCTCTTACAAATAATCTCTGAACTGAACATCGCTGGAGATGTCAACACCAAGGATCCCAATGCTCTTGGAAATAATGAGGGGTGAGTTCTGGAATTGTGAGACTTCAGAAAATGAGGTTTTATCAGCGGGAAACACGCAGACTTGTGCCTTTGTAGGGTTGAAACGGACCAAGTTTTCCGTCCTCATTCAGGGACCTTGGACATTTTTCTCCACAATGGAACGACAGATGTTTGCAAGACCCGTGTAAAAAGCTTATCCAGTTATATCATCTGCATGCCAATGTATGTTTTTGATGTCTAACGTGTCGTTGTTATGCAGTAGAAACATCGTAGGAGACAGCACAGAGCTTTGCGGGATATCAACTACGGCTCGTATGCGTCTGCCGGGCAAAAGCTAGCCACCCATTTGTACAAAACCCCCGAGGGTACTCCGTAAGATGGCAACTTCGATAGAACCGGACCCGATCCAACGCCTTCGCTATGTCCAGGCGACATGCCAATACTTTCTCCTGTCTCTTAATGGCTAGTGCTACTATCAATATGTGACATATACTAGAAGGTCACCAGTCGAAACAATCGAGTTGTGGCGAAAGCCATATTAATGGTCCCTGACTAGGTCGTGTTTTCTAGGTATCCAAGGAGCTGTGGTTTATCACACGCTCCATCACCTTAGAGAGGTATTTAGTAATAGTGATAGGCCTGTAATTCTATGGATATGATCTATCACCCTATTTGGGCACCGTGTGCACATTCGCAGTCTTCCATGAAGACGAAAATTGCCTATGTAGGAAAGCGCGAAAAGGTGTGTGAGTTCAGGACAAAACTCAGGAGCACACTATTTAAGAACCACTGCTGGTATTCCGTCTGGCCCACTCGACTTGTAAACGTCTATAGAAAGCAACGCCCGCCGCGCCGGACCTCCCGCTGTGTTATGGAGATTTCTGGCATGGTGTTACTGCACCACGATAGAGAAGGTGGAACAGGGCCTTCGTCGCTCATGTTCATAAAACTTAAGTAGCGAAATTTTTTATTTCTCTTTTAATATACCTATATAAAAACAAATAACTTTTATTTGTAAATCTTATTCAACTCTTTAAAGATTAATCTGAACGAGAAATATTAAACTAGGTAATTAATTCATTAATTTAGAAAATTTATTAATTAATTTATAAATATAAACTTCTAGGTTATGGTTTTACATAACCTTCGTGTTTTCAGCGAAATAGCTGAAATTAATGACATTAGAATGCAGTTACGATGCGTGCTTCGTAAGATAAAATGATTTGTCAGTCCTGGATGTGTTGTCATATATATGACAGAAGCCGAGTGGCAGGCAAAGACGGGCTAAAAACTAAATCAGTAGATAGCCACTAGCTCGACAACGTCTGCTAATCGGCACCGGGCTAGCACAGTGGACAATGGCCCCAGCCTCCTTCCTGCAAGGACAGTACAGACGTAGAACGAGAGAGTAGAACGTAGAGACAACTATTTGATTTTTCAACTTTCACTTAGAGAGCTCTTCACTATTCTATGTATAGGGATGCCAGGTCTTAGAACCGAAAAGCCGGACAGAAGAGTCACTTTAGCCAGACATTTGGATGAAAATGCCAGAAATCTTTAATTTTTTAGTTTAATTTTTTTTTAAATAAAACAATTTTTTTTATAATTTAAAAATAAATATTAAGTCTTTTTAAATTATCAATAAAACAACAATAACATTGAATTAATCAGCCTTCTTTATTATTAATCATTCAATATTCAGTACAATATTAATTTCAATCGGCGAAGGCGCGGAGAGGACAGTGCTAATATGCTCGCTTGCGCTAAGGTGAGGCGGGCGGAGCAGAAATCAATACATGACTGAAAAAGCATTATTAAATTTAAAAAGCCTAATAAAAGCCGGATCTAATTTGGCCGCAACGCAACGAAAAAGCCTGACTGTGCCCGGCTTTATCCGGACGCCTGGCAGCCCTATCTATGTACGTTTAGTAGCCGAAATGCAACTGGTTTTATTTTTAGAGGTTACGACCTCTCGATAGCATTAAGTAAGGCTAGCAAACGTTATAACGCAGTAAATACCTACTTATCCGCGAGATGAATTTGTTCCTTTTGTAGGGTTCTGTACCCAGAGGGTGCCAACGGACCCCTTCTACTAAACCTACTAAACCAAACCTACTATCCTGTTTGACTCTTAAAAGGCTCTATCTTGTAGGCCGAAATAGGTAAAAGCCTGATTTGTTTACAGAATATGTGTTATAATCGAAGATTATCTAACAAATAATAAAAACTTAAAATTTAAGGGGGTCCCCAAACAAGAACCACACTTTCGTTGTTAAAATAGTCTGAACTCTAAAGTATAACAACAAATAAGAAAAACCGGCTAAGTGTAAGACGGACCCGAATCATTTTCTATTTTAAATTACCGGTACAGCGCCGTCTAGCTAATTTTTAAGAGAAACAGTAACACTTTTATTTGTTGGAACTGATATGGAATTGGAATGGCTGTGAGGCTAAGAGGCCACTGAAAGTAAGGTATATTAAGGTACGCGTAGCGGAAAACTAATGCCTTAATATTAAGGAAACAGTTGTTAGATGTAATTTATGAAAGTGGAAGCAAGCCTTCTTTACCAAAGTTACGTTCTATTATTTTATATAACGCTATCCTTTCCTAACATTCAAATAATGTTAGAAACAATCTATTGTTAAAAGTCGCAATATATGACAAAAGATTAGTATGACAAAATTTAAGATCTCCCATACTTATTTAGTTTCATTCAGAACGTCCGGTATCAGCAGAGTTTAAAAATTAAGCAAACAGCAGGCATTTTTATACACCACTTAGGTGGCAAAAAAGCTTACGGTCAACCTGATGGTAAACGGTCAACTTAGCCTATGGACACTTGCAACACACGCGTGTTACCGACCCTTCAGAAATCTAATAACTTATTTTTCGAAGAACCCCATACTATAGTCCTTGGAGAAAACCTTGGAAGGGAGCTAATTCCACAACCCAGTAACACAGACCGTAAGCGTTCGCGGGAGGAAGTTTCTCTGAAACCGCATTGTACGGAACCATTTCGGTTTTAATTTGTGAGAATGAATTCCCTGCCGATGGCGAGCGGTGCGATGGTAGAAAGAAATGGATTTTGGACGCTTCACCTTGTCCTGCAGTAGATCTCGGAACTGAACATCGCTGGAGATGTCAACACCAAGGATCCCAATTCTTATTCTTAGCGGTGAACGCGGAGACTTGTGTCTTTGTAGGGTTGAATCGAAGTTTTTCCGTCCCCAGTCGGAGACCTTGGACAGAGTGATCTCGATTTGAGACACAAGATCTTCAAAATGGTCTTTTGGTTTAAAATTTAGACTTGTTACACCGTTTTTTTGGATTTCATGCAATGCAATGTAAAAAAATGTTCTTTATCAATGAACACACAAAACTACAAAATCATTACAGTCTGTAATGACTGCGTTGCTGGCAGCGCTGATGATGGCGGAAAGCGCGGCCTAGCACAGCTGAAGGCCATCACAGCGCTGTCAACATTGTTAGCCTTTGATGGACAAGCTGAAATTTAAGCGAAGAACGAAGGTCGAGGACTTTATAGCGCGAAAAGCCAATGATGACCAAGCTTGGAGGCCAAGAGCGTAGCTAAGCTAAGCTCGCTGCCATCATAGGGGGGCCAGCATTAAGGCTTGTATAGTACAATCAAACAATGCAAACAATTTAAATTAAACCAGCGTAGAAGATCGAATTTACTTAAAGAAGGATGTCAAAATAATGATCACATTACAAATATTTTTTAGTAAAATCTTTTTGCACCTGACTATTTAAAACCAAACTCGACAGTAATGGATTATTAAACAAAATTACTAGTGTCTAAAACACTCCAGCAATAAAATCTTACACAATACATGAGTGTTAAATGTCGACTTCTCTCAAAGAAGGTTGTCAAAATAATGATCGCATTAAAAGCATTTTTGAGTAAAGAATATTAGAATATATAAATACGCAGCGTGGGACGGCTTCCTACCAGGTGGACATTCGACCCGGTCAGAGCCGCAGGAAGCGGATGGGCGCGGGCGGCCTAGAATTGGCCGTTATGGAGACATATGAAGGAGTCCTATACGTTCAGCAGTGGCTGAAACGAACAAACCATATACATACATATTATTAAGCCGCAGTGTGATTGGGCATAGTCCACCACGCTGGTCTAGTGCTGGTTTGCGGAAGTTGTCGAGGAAGTGGCAACTCGACTGTCAGAGTTTGTAAGCCAACCACTGGCTTGGCTTAACAACAGCCAAAATAATATGGATGGTTTTACGTACCCTCCAAAGGACGGAGGAGCTATAAAAAATGTGCCACTAAGGCAGTTACCTTATTCAGTTACTGATGGTCCGATAGACGAACGTCACTGGGTAACGGGCTCCTCAAGCATTAGGTGGACCGTAAGCCTATTTGCCACCTTAAAATGTACTATAGTAAAACTTCACTCTACCGGTACAAGTAAGTAAGAAAATTTACATCCTTGTCAAAATCAAATAATGTATCCAAAGCTGAAAGATCGTGCTTGGAAACGTGATCTACTTTAAACTGGGCCTTCGACCATTTAACTTCTGAGCTGATGTTGCGCATGCGCACGCCATGCGTCACTCATAACTCAGGAACCTATCGATGGACTATTATCTTAAATTATCCTTTAAGCATACAAGTAGATGACGTTTACAATGGATAATTACCACTTGTAAGTCCCGACATAGCTACATAGAAGTACAATAGATCACCATTTTATGACACGAGGAAGTCTGGTACTGTCTGGTACTTTACCTCTTTTGTACCTTATTATTGGAAATAAAATACGATGATGATTACTAAACACTTTATAGGATTTCGTTGTTTAAATCGGCAGGGCAATTTTCTAACACCAATGATGAAACTATTAAACTGATATTTAGGCGGTTTTTTACCATTAGAAATCAGGTTCGCAAGAAAATAACACCCCCTTCAAAATCCCACTAAAATTTATTGTCTTAAGTATAAACCTTACATTGAACATTAAGCTATGTGTTTCCTTTTTCTTGAAGTGAAATGTAAATAAATAATTGTCTCGTACATTGCTTCAAATTTTTGTCATTCGACTTCACTGACCTCTAATAGAGGTCAGTGTTCGACTTTAAGAAGAAAAAACCACTAAGAAAAATGTTCCATGAAGGCTTTATGCGTAAGGTTTATTTTTTAATTATTAGTGGGAGTTTTGAAGGCAGTGTAATTTTTTTAGGGTACCGTACCCAAAGGGTAAAAACCGGAATCCTATTACTAAGACTCCGCTGTCCGTCCGTCTGTCACCAGGCTGTATCTCATAAATCGTGATAGTTAGACAATTGAAAATTTCACAGAAGATGAATTTCTGTTGCTGCTATAACAACAAATACAAAAAAATAGAATATTTAAGGGGGCTCCCTTAAACAAACGTGATTTTTTGCTTGTTTTTGCTCGATATTGATAACAGCAACACGTTAGACGCTTGAAATATTCACAGAATATTTGGTTATACATTATCTGTAAAAATAAATAATTTAATTAAAATAAAGCAAATATTTAAGGGAGGCTCCCATACAACAAGCATGATTTTTTTCCCGTTTTTATAGATAATGGTACGGAACACTTCGTGCGCGAGTCCGACTCGCACTTGGCCAATTTTGCATAGAAGCTGAGCATCTCATTGTTGTGAGTGTATACATTGCCTTGTGCAATCCATACTAATATTATAAATGCGAAGTACCTCTGTCTGTTTGTTGATTACCTCTTCACGCTTAAACTGCTGAACCGATTTAGATGAAATTTGGTATGGAGATAGTTCGAATGCCGGGGAGGGACACAGGATAATTTTTATCCCGAAATATTTGAAAGTTTCCGCAGGAATAACCATAACTGAGCTTCTATGAAATAAAGCTTGCTATAGCAAACTTAATTAGTATAAGTATAGTATATGATATGATATGATATATTTATTGGTAAATTTATTGAATTTATTATAATTAAGGAGTTAATTTAGAAGTTCCACGCCGATAACCAACTTTAAGACAGATGAAGCCGCTGGCAAAAGTCATTATTTACCAGGTATCCCCGTAATATTATTACCATATTACCATTAAATTTACTAATACATATTTAATATCAAAATTACAAATATGGCAGACTTAGAAAACCTTTTTTCCGACATGACAAAACTGTCGATGTTGGACAGCACTGAAGTAGGACGTACCGGAACGATGCAGTAATCTTATAAGTTGTTCTGGTAATGAGTTTAATATACTGATTCAAAACATTCACAGCGTTACTCGTTACTTTGATGATTTTAAGATTCTTCTTGATATTCAAATTCAAATTCAATTTAATTTATTCAGTTTAGGCTACAATAATTGAGCACTTATGAATGTCACTACGCCATCGGTTCGTAAGTCTACAGGGCGGGAGACCTTGTACTGAGAAGAACCGGCAAGAAACTCAGCAAGGGCATTTCTTTTCTCCCTTTCTCTTACAGCGTCCAATTAAAATATTGGAAAATGTCCTCCCTATCATAAAAGGACACTTTCCATTACAAACATAAAAAAACATGAAATATAAAGCACAAGCACAACATAAAAAAGTATCTAATATAAACAAAAGACAGTTTATGTATTCATCACTAAGGAATAATCAATGTCTTACAGTATTAATAAACAAAACAAAAAAGTAAGATACTAAGAATACAAAGAAGTTTGCAAGAGCAGATAGATTGATAGATTAAATAAGAAAAATACAAAGCAAGATTTAATAGTTTTGACTGAATGCTGGCTATCTAAGACAAATAATATTCCGATAATTTAAAATTTCACAGCATATTCGACAAAAAGACATATTAATCAACATGATGGCATTTTGGTCTACATAAAGAAGGATTACCATGTAAAAGTATTGGAACCAACGAACACTAAAGAAGTAAATTGCCTTGTGATATCTCTAAAAAATTATATTGCTAGTGTTGGTATTCATAGACCGCCATCGTTTTTGAAAACTGATTGTTTCCTGAGTTCAATAAACAATGTTCTTACTGAGCTTAGGCACTTCAAACAGATTTTTCTGGCTGGAGACATAAATATAGACATAAATATGATCTCCCATATCATGTCAAAAACCATGACATTATCTTATTTGCTGATGAAACCTCTTTACTTTTTAAGTTAAGAGACGACTGACCTGTTATGATAAATTAAGTAACTCCATTTCTAAGATTGTTAATTGGTTAAACGATTATAATTTTTTACTTAATGAGGAAATAATTAAATGTACCTATTAAATTTACAGTACCAAATGTTAGTCAGATCCAGATATGTATACATATATTGAATATTTTCTATAAAACAATCAAAAAATTAGAAGGAAATAATGTAACTATTTTAGATGTTTATAACATTATGACTGGTTTAAGGACTGAGTTAATTCAAAGAAAAATGATAAATATTTTGGCCAAGAAACAAAAAAAGTATTAAATTAATTATTAAATGCTATTACAAATCTTTCCAAGAAGTTTTTAATATAACTTTAAATAACTTCATACTTTTTATTAATAAGGCTAATTTGTATTTTGAGTAATGGTTCGATTTTAATCGGACTAACTGGCTTTCTTTAATTAGCTGTTTTTCATTGAAGTCTTCGGTCACATTTAATCATTTTGAGAAAATTATAGATAATCTTAATTTGTATAGAATCAATATTGGTATGGGTGATATATTCAGAATCATCAAATTTCAAAGTAATTTATGAAAAAATATCAGAAGTCAAAGATTTCCCTGAAATGAGTACTGGCCAAAAGTGGAGCTATTTAAAAACATAACTAAAATTGTCTCATATCTTTCTGTTCCCACCACCTCAGCAAGTACTGAAAGATTTTTTTCAGTAATTAATGCTAAGTGGCGGGAGGAAAGAAATAGAGCATCCATTAATTTGATAAAAAATCGGCCAAGTACCAGTCGGATTTGCGCACGAAGGGTTCCGTACCATTACCTATAAAAATTAAATGTTCTTTTTTTATTTTTATATTAGAGTTGATTGAATGAAAGGTAAATTGCGGTTTACGATTTATGACGTATTAAAAAAACTACTTACTAGATCTCGTTCAAACTAATTTTTCGTGGAAGTTTGCATGGTGATGTACATCATATATTTTTTTCAGTTTTATCATTCTCTTATTTAAGAAGTTACAGTGGGGGGACACACATTTTACCACTTTCGAAGTGTCTCTCGTGAAGACCTATCCATAGATAACCCACACGTAAGGGTTTGATGAAAAAAAATATTTAGAGTTTCAGTTCTAAGTATCGGGAACCCCAAATTTTTTTTTTCTATTTTTGTGTGAAAATCTTAATGCGGTTCACAGAATATTTACTTACCAAGTATCAACAGTATAGTTCTTTTAGTTTCGGAAAAAAGTAGCTGTGACATACGAACTGACAGACAGACAGACATGACGAATCCATAAGAATTCCGTTTTATTTAAAATAAATTTCAGTTATAAATATGAAGAGGCGTATGAAGTTTTTAAAAAAACTTGTAAATCTGTAAGTTGTACGAGAAGCTCTAAAAATATGAACATATTTAAAACAATAAATAAATAAAATACTCCTTATTTTTCTAAAATACTTTTTAATAATCTTCATAGACCTGAATATACTTTATTTCTAGTAAAATAAGTTGGCAACCCTAGCTGGAACGCTCCGCACTCTTCGCTCGCTCCGCATCTACCTTTACAAAAGAGAAACTAAACTAAACCTAACATACATGACTTATTTAATGCGATTTCTGTTCCTTTCGTTTCCATACTTTACCATCTGCCTAGGCATATTGTAAAACGGCGAATTATACGATTTGCCTGCGACATATATATAAATACAGAGATTTTACATAAGTTTTGCCTTAGTGTTAAAACTAAGCGTGTTTTTCGTAGGCTGGATATTTTTGAAGCATTTTCCGAAGTTTGCTTTTGCTGAAATGCTATAAGCCTTTAATTTTTTGAGGATGCACTATCAAGTTTCTCTCTTAAAAACATATACATAAAAGTCTTTTAGTGAAGTTATTTTCCAAGGAAATTTTAATTACTTATTAGAAGAGAAAAATGAGAAACATGTTCTTACATAGTAAACACTATAAGTACCTACAATTTTAGTATAGTAAAATATAAACTTATTTTTTACCAAATTAGACTTTGTTCATAGGTTGTATATATTATTTTTAAATATATTTATCAAAATTTATTTCAGTTCTATGTTTGATTACAAAAAGAAATTAATTTAAAACATCTTGTATCTAATACAACTTTATGTAAAATACGTTCAATTCCGATATTAGTATCGGAATTACGATATTAAAATCTAATATCGGAAATCAATATCGGAATTGAAAACCTTCCGATATTACATGCCCTAGAAGCAACACAAGAGGCGTCACGTATTCCCGACAGTGGAAGACAGTTTCTTTTCTTCAACTATTTTAGCTAGTCCTGCGAGACGACCGGTGACTCGGTGACTCGGGGAGCCCATTGAGTAAGTAAGAGCAACATTGTTGCGATACAGACATCACTAAAAATATGTAAACAAATTAAAGACAAAGCCGTATAATTGCATTATATATACTTACGAATACAGTTTGTGTTTTTATTAGATAGTTAATAACCTATAGTATCTGGGTTCAAATATACAATACTGATACCAAATCCTTGACTAAATTTAGGATGAGTACACATTCTTGTGATGATTTAAACCCTATCTCGACTTTGAAAATACAAAACAAATGCAAATTAGTGCTCGCTTTTTTTTTATTTTCTTTTTTATCCTACTAAAGTGGCAAACAAGTTTACGGCCCGCCTGTTGGTAAGCGGTCCCCTCAGCCTATGGAAGCTTGCAATACCTGGAGCATTACTCACGCTTTGTTTACCCCATATTGTAGTCCTTAGAGAATACCTTAGCAAGGAGCTCATTCCGCAGCCTATGCGTTATGTGCGCAGGAAGTTTCTCAGAAACCGCACTGTACGTAAACATTTAGATTCTTAGGTGTGAGGATAAATTCCCTGCCGATGGAAAGCGGTGCGATGGAAGAATGTAGCTGTGAGCATTATTTAAAACAATAAACAATAAAACACAGACAGGGAGGCAAAGTCTGCTCAGACTTAAGGGTTCGATACGGCTGTGAGTTTAGGATAGTCGACGATTCTCTCAGCCTGTTGAAACGAGCCAAAAGGGCTAAGCTGGTATCCGGGTGCATCCGCCCAGAAATGACAGGAGTACTCCATATAGGAAGGACCTAAGTAATAGGAACTTTGTGCAAAATTTAAAGTATCTAGACCCAGTAGTTTAGGCTGTATCGGTCAGTCAGTTTACTTTTTTATTTATATAAAATGATATTGTAGCTAATGACTAAACCAAATTTACAGTGACAGTCCCGTAACGAAAGCTGTATATAAAGTTACATATGTACAAACTACTGTCACTGTAAAGGAAACCCTCTTTAGGTGGTCAGTTCTTCACAGATATCTAATTTTTTTTTAGTGCACCCATGCTGAATTAATAACAAAGCAAAATCGTCAGTCAATTGTATTGGCCACTAAGACATTTGCATGCTTTCAGTGTACACAAGTCCTAACTATTTGGAGTCAGTTGATTTTGCTAACAAATCTTAGAGTAATTAGTCACAAACAGTGATTGAACCGTCGCGTCTCGTGCTGCCACAATCTTGAAGAAGTGACTAGTTTGTCTTATAACTAATAATATTGCTAATCTTATAGGATCAATAGAATTATTGCCACTAAATAAAAAAAAATATGGAATCTTGTTATTTAAATAAGGTATTCACATTAATTTTATTAACTTAGTTAAATTTTAAGCTAATATTTTAAGTGGAAAAGTGGTGTGTGACTTAATTATGGGAAGAATTAGGACAGAAGAAACTACACCCTTTGAAAGGACATTGGATAAAACTGGTATGTTGTTATTATATAATAAAATGAAAGGTAGTTCAGAAAAAAAAACATTTTACCGTTTTTGGTACAGTACACAAACATGTTAAGGTTGTAAATGTATTTGACCTTGTAAGAGTTCTTCAAAGGTCACTGTTAGGTACAATAATATGCACAATTATGCTTAGATGTTAATAAAATAATGCTAATTTTGCGTTGATAATGAAACTTTCTTTCTTTCTAATTAAATTACACGAAAATACATGTAATGAGGCATCTGTCAACTATTGGCGTATAAAATAATTTTGTATCAATGATTGCCAGTTTGTATACACTTAGTGTAATAATTATTATTATTTACTAGACTTTCCCCGCGGCTCCACCCGCCCTAAATTTTTGTTAACGGCGTAGGATTCTTACGGCAACTCCTTGATTATACCAAAGAAGTTTGTGATAGCAAGCTATAGCTGCAGCTATGGTTCGTTCGTGGAATTTGGTTATAGTTACTCCCGCGGGAACTTTTGAATTTACCGGGATAAAAAGTAGCCTTTGTCCTATCCCGTATCTTTAAGTATCTCTGTGTGCAAAATTTCCGCTCATTTAAATGCTCCCAGTGCAGCGGGATTAAGTAACAAACGTTATAGTTATTTCCGCGGGAACTTTTGAATTTTCCGAGATAAAAAATAGCCTATGTGCTTCCCCGGGACTCAGACCAATTTCATCTAAATCAGTTGAGCTGTTCCCAATCCATCCAGTGGTTGAAGCGTGAAAAAAAACCAAACATCCAAACCTTCGCCTTAATAATATTAATGGGATTTAACCTCCTGTGTGAAACTGAATTGTATTTTTAACATAGAAAGAAAAAAAATCCTGCTCCGCCATTTAACGAAATTTGCTTGAACTTTTACTTTCATTTCAAAGTCAAAACATTTGTCCGCCATACTGAGCGGCGACTGGCTGAGAAAGTGGCTTAAATTTTTTTATTGTTCATTTCACGTCGACGATAGTCTCGGTACCGGGACCGCGTTGTAAGTTTGTTTGGTTTTTTTATGAAATACTGTGGTTTTGTAAAGATTTTGGTAGTTAATTATTTGTTTTGATGCATTTATCGTACTTACACAATGTTCTTGTGTTTCTACATACATAAAATTAAAAAAATAACAATAATAGCTATATATAATACATTGGTTCTCAACGACGTATGTTTACACAGCATGTCCAGTCCAATAACTATACAAGACAAGACGTTTTTACTTTCCATTACATTTTTTTAGCGTTTTGCTAGGTATGCAGGATAATAAAATAACAGATATCTTAGAAAAATCAGGTATTGATTTGTCACATGAAGAGAACCCAACAGAAGAGGTCCATTCAACGGGAAATAATGATAGCAGTGACTACGACCCTGGTTCTTCAAATTCTTCGGACACAGAAGATATATGGTCAAGAGAAATATACCAAGATGGAAGGTTGCCTCCCTTTTTAATTCTCTACTGAGTGGGTGTCATAACGACCACAAGATAGACCATATAAGTATTGACGATTGAGATGATAATACCGTTTAGCGGTCATTGTAGAATCCGTCAATACTGTCCAGAAAAACCAAATCCAGTTGGAATCAAAATCAGCACAAAAGATGCCTCAACTAAGGGATTCAGGTTATCGGTCGGAGAATCAATAATTACTAAAAATATACTTTCCTCAGGTTCTGAATCTATGTTTATTTTATATGGAGATTTATGTTAAACTTCGTATTTTTTTTTTTGTTAAATTTAAGCCAATCTGCTGACTGTAATTTTTAAAAGACTACTAAGACTAAAATTGGTAAATACGTGCCGCGTTACTTGATTTTATAGCTGTGTTTTACTATGCATAAAATTATACATCATATTAACATAAATAATACCATGATTACATAAAATATTTATTATGTTGTGAGTATACTACATTTACACATTAGGTGTACAGAACTGATATTGTACTTATATATACTACATTGAGGAAATCTAGATTTTCCAAGACATTTTTTTTTCTATTTTTTGAGAACATTTAGTCACCTATTAAATCGATCCAGATAGTTTTTAATGTTATTTCCGAAAAAAAATGTGTTTCTCAGGATGTTAATTAAAAATGTTAAGTTAGTTTTCCTTTGTTAAAAAAATTATAGTCATTTCAGTATGAATACTCTAGAGTCTGAAGTTTCCCACATGAAATTCCTAAATACAATCCATGCAAGGCAAAAATTAGGATGCAATAGAAAAAATTCAGGAATACAGTTTTCATTTCATTAGCATGCTTAAACTTAAATAGGTATGGTCGCGGTCAAAAAATGTTTACCACCTTAAGGATCACAATTGCATGCACACATTTAATTCACAAGTTCTAAATGTCTATTTCATAATAATTTGATTGACCATAGATTATCTTTTTTCTAATATGACAATCAATCGCTCTAGGACAGGGATGGCGACCCTTTATTAATGAATGTGCCATTTTTTATGAAAAAAACAATACTGTACCTATGACGTGCCGTCAAAAAATCTGGGTTAGTTAATAATAATAATGGAGAAAAATTAAACGAATTTCTGTTAACTTAAAGCTATTTAGATACTTGCAGCTCGAAATGTTTACAGCAATCGAAATGTTTAATATTTATATGCAAATAAGGTGCTAAAAATCTCACATTAGGGCAGGCTCGTACTTTGTTACTAAGCAGTATGGAAGCTAAACTAGAGTTCATTTCTAAAAATGACTTGCAAGCATACGTAGGTGAAAATAGAAATTTCATAAATGATTGGCGTGCCCGAATTGCCATGGATTCGCCATCTCTGCTCTAGGAGATGGACTGACTACTATCAAGTTTTTATATATAGAAAACCTTCTTTGAAAAAACTAATTTTTTAGTTTTTTAAATAAGAATATGAAGAAATAATAAAATAGACATTTCGAAAATATTTATTTAATATCTAGTATAACCTCCCTCTGCAGCTATGACGGCACGTAGTCTATCTCGCATAGATGCAACAAGACGCGTGCATAGATCAGTACCTCTGATATCATCCCATACTTGAGCACAGTGTGATCTAAGAGCTTGAGGGTTTCTTTCATTTTGACAGTCCCAGCGTTGAACCATAAGCCCCCATAAATTTTCAATAGGGTTTAAATCAGCAGACCGAGCGGGCCATTGAATGGGACGAATGTCACGGTGCAGGTTGAACCTCGCCATAGTAGCACGGGCTGTGTGTATCCGTGCATTATCTTGAACGTAATAAAGTGTGGGAATTCCGTTACAGGATACACTACGCGCACAGTAGGCAGCATCACTTCTTCCAAAAGCGACACATAATTAATGGCCGTAGCCCTATTCTCTAACGACGCTAGTTCTCCGACGCCGTCAAGGCTCATCCACCTCCATAAGTTTACTGTAATGCGACCTGACTCGTTTTGAGGCACAATATGACCTTCATCATACCGAGTTCGATTGTAGCGCCATAAAGTTAATCTTCTGATTTGGCTTGATTTAAAAGTTTTTTCATCGGTAAATATAGTATTCGACCAATCAAAATCGAGATGTCGTCGCGCAAAGTTAAGCCGGGCTGTTTTGTGGTGAGGTTTCAGCTCCACTTTAATAGCATGGTGTCTGTAGTGTAGTCCAACATTGTGCAAAGCTCGTCGGATCGTCCGAGCACTCACACCATATAAAGCAGCAAAATAACTATTTGTTGTGAAACCATTCTCTTCGTAACGACGAATGATTTCTGTTATTTGCGCGGCGGTTAGTATCGGTCGTCGTCCTGAATTATTTCTATGATCTGTTATTTGCCCTTCTTCGCCGTGACGCCTAATCCAAAACCTCACAGTGAATCGCGATATTTTGAGTTCTCGTGATATAGCACTAATACTATGTACATCTTCGAAGAGAAATATTATTTCAGCCCTTTGCTTCAGGGTTAAACTTGCCATTTTATTGTGCACCCGCTGATTCGTTCGGACGCGACCTAATATTGTTCCGCGGTGCTACCCGCGGACAACATGTTCCCGCAAAAAACTCTCGATTTAAATAAATAATAAAAATAAGGATTAGATACAGACGTTTGATTAAGCCGTCTAGACAGAGGGATCGGACCAAGGATAAAACGGAGTGAGGAAGCGACCCTTACTGGCCTAAGTGACAGGGTACCTGTATTTTAGAGTTTTTGTGTCGCGTGTACTGTATCCAGTTGTTTTACTTTGTTAAAAATTATCTCTTCGTCCCGTTCAACAATTTATGTACCAAAAATGAGCTCAATTGGTTGTTTCGTTGCAAAACTAAGCATTAACAAAACAAACAAACAGACTTTCAGAAATTTTTATTTCTTAGTTTGGAATTGAATTTGGATATTTGCATACATTTTACTTTCCTACGTTACAGTGACGCCAGCGCCGCCGCTTTCACGGCCGCATTTGACTGAAGACGTTGAAAGTGCACAATAGCAGCGAACTTATTTGCGGGGTTCATCGTCAGTATGCTTATATACAAGAAGCTTATTTGCAGGGTCCATCGTCAGTATGCTTATATACAAGAAGCTTATTTGCAGGGTTCATCGTCAGTATGCTTATATACAAGAAACTTATTTGCGGGGTTCATCGTCAATATGCTTATATACAAGAAGCTTTTTCCTGCAACTTCGTCAGCGTGGAAATTGAAAAAAAAAAACAAATATCTCCAAATTTTATGAACACAGCCTAAATCCTTCCTGGATATCCCGTTTGAGGATGAACGGATTTTTTGTTCGATAAATGATTTACGAAACAACATTATATTCTTGAATTTAACCTAAAAGCAACGCAAAGATTTTCATGCATCTAACGTAAAGATGATTTTCGTACTAACATACAATTTACGTAACTTACATACAACCAGTATAAAAAAAATCGGTTTTTTTTTTTTTATACTAATAAGGTGGCAAACAAGCTTGCGGCCCGCTTGATGTTAAGCGGTCTCTGTGGCCTAAAGACATTTTATCACAAATTTTGAAAAAAAAACATTATTAGATCCACTACTGACATACATCACACATCTTATAAGCACAGTCTAAACAATAATTTAAGGCAGTCGGCCATAGAAGTCTTCCAGAAAGAGCAATCATGAGATAAGGTGCACGGGAAGAGGAGTGCGAGTGCACCCGATTAGTCCATATCGTCATAAATGGCTACTCGGGTGCTGTCTATTCAGTCAAACATTTTGCTGACGCTCTCATTTGATAGAAAGAATGAAGTTAATGTATATTCTGTGGTATAAGATTTAACGTAGTTTGGGATGTGTGAACCTGTCGCAGGAAAATCGTATAATTCGCCATTTTACAATATGCCTAGGCAGATCGTAAGGTATGGAAGAGAAATTATCATATAACTGAACAGATTATTATATAAAGCTTAGCTAGAGCGCTCCGCTCGCTACGCTCGCTCCGCATCTACGTTTACAGAAGAGAAACTGAACCTAACCTAACATACATGACTTATACAGTGCGATTTCTGTTCCTTTCGTTTCCATACTTTACGATCTGCCTAGGCATATTGTAAAACGGCGAATTATACTATTTGCCTGTGACATTCATATTCAGTCAGTCTGTCAAATAAATTACTCATTTATATGTATATCTATTAGCTTTTAGTGCCCCACTTCACTACTTAGCTTATTCATACAGTTTGTATATTTTAACGAGCTTATATAATAGTTTTTTTATTATGTTTCAAAATTTCAAGGGTTCAGGGGTGTAAAAAGGAAATAAAAATTTAGACCGCTACCATTTTCATATATATATATATATATGTATATATGTAATTGCCCTTTTAAGTATATTGTCTGATCGGAATCCGTTTATTTTTAAGAGAAAAAAAAATCAAACCTGAAGTTTTATGTTTCTAAAAGGTTAAAAGGTACATACGAAACCAAAACTCGTAAATTAATGCCCCCGATTCCCGATGTAAATTACATTCCATTATTTTAAATTTTAGGTGTTTTCTTTATTCAAAAAGTAGAGTTCAAGAAGAATAAATGAGCCCTACCGTAAATTTAACAAAAAAAAAATTTTATTAAATCGCACTGAGTCGTTTGAGAGGAATTTCCTTCCATGAACGCTTAAGTTGTAGAATGAGCTCTCCCTGTCTTTAAGAAAGGAGTGAATCGATTTTTAAAGGGTTAGTAACGCGTAGTTATGGCCCTAGTGTTGCAAGCGTCTATAGACCACAGTGACCGTTTAACATCAGGCAGGCCGTAAGCTTGTTTGCCACCTTAGAAGTGGAAAAAAAAAAAAAAACCCTGTTAAAAACTTGAAATCTTAAATAAATCCTATGTTCAAGTTCTATTGATGATTTTATAAATGTTGGCTTCAACTGACAATGGGATATTTCGAAATTCATACCCTAATTTTTAATACTGTTTGTACGTAAGTTCATACGAAAATCATCTTAACGTAAGATGCATGAAAATCTGAGCGTGGCTTTTGGGTCAAATTCAAGAATAAAATGTTGTGTAGAAAATCATTTATCGGACAAAAAATTCGTCCGCGAATCACGCGAACGAAGTTGCAGGCGAAAGCTACTTGTATATAAGCGTACTGACGATGAACCCCGCAAATAAGCTCGCTGCTATTGGGCACTTTCAACGTCTCGCGTGAAAGCGGCGGCGCTGGCGTCACTATAACGTAGGAAAGTAAAATGTATGCAAATATACAAATTCAATCCAAACTCAAAAATATAAATTTCTGAAAGTCTGTTTGTTTGTTTTGTTACTGCTTAGTTTTGCAACGAAACAACTAAGCTATTTTTTGGTACAGAAATTGTTTAATGGGCCGGAGACATACTTTTAACACAGTAAAAAAGACATGAGAGCTCTATATACAGGTACCCTGCCACAGAGGTCAGTAAGGGTCGCTTCCTCACCCCGTTCTAACTTTGGTGCGATCCCCCTGTCTAAACGGGTTTATCGAACGTCTGTATGTAAACTTTATTT
The DNA here is from genome assembly GCA_946406115.1 of Apoda limacodes. Lineage (NCBI taxonomy): Eukaryota > Metazoa > Arthropoda > Insecta > Lepidoptera > Limacodidae > Apoda > Apoda limacodes. The sequence continues at coordinate 3,669,999 of OX291554.1, forward strand.
TTTTATATATTTCAATCGAGAGTTTTTTCGGGAACATGTTGGCACCGCGGAACAATATTGGTTCATGTCCGAACGAATCAGCGGGTTTTTTGTTACAGTGTTAGCTGGAAGCATTGAGAAGGAGAGAGGATAACTTTTTATCCTGATAAATAGTAATCTAGGAAAAAGATTTACGACGACTTGATTTTGGCACAAGAATATCTAAAGGGGACCGATCTTTTTGTGCGAGAGAATCTGCGGCTAAATGCTAGTAGGTATGAATAAAATAATGAATCGAGTGGCGAAAGTAGTAGAAAGTAAAATTGCCATGTCAGAGGTCCCGGGTTCGATATCCGGCATGGGCAACCAATATTTTTGTATGGTATATGTACGGCGATATCAATCATGATTGTCAGACGGAACACCATTTGTGCAGCTTGGGTGTTACGCAAGTGTAACGTGGGTGCAATTTGGGTGTTACGAGCGTTTTTAAATGGTCGTCGCAACAGATAATATCTCTGACCACACTTTTAGGCGTAAGTGTCGTGATAATATGAAATCATTATTTTATTAAAACGCTTTAAATTTTTGCTTTGCTGTAACGTTACAACATCGGCCATTAGCGTACGTTTCACTTGAACGGACAATAGCGTATGTTTCATTCTCAGTAAAATGTGGAAATAATACCACCAATAACTCTAGTCTGTTTGTCTATTCAATAAAACGCTTTAAATTTTTGCTTTACTGAAACGTTACAACATTGGACATTAGGGTACGTTTCACTTGAACTTTCTCGGTAAAATGCGGAATTAATACCACCAATAACGTGAAAAACCCGTAAATTCCGAAACCCTAGTCCGTATGTTTATTAAATTAAGGTGTCCTATGTAAAAAATAAAAATTAACTACTCGTGTCTTATATTTGAAATCAAAAAGCAAAATTATAAGAGCTATAATTATTTTATAACATTTCATAACTAGTATTTTATAGCAGTTAGAAATGCATACGGCAAATTCAAGTTTTTGGACCCATCGGTTTGGGCTATGTGTTGAAATGTCATTGAATCAGTCAGTCAGTCAGTATATTCTTTTATATAAACAGATATGGTACTACTCTCATTCTAAGACTCGATAATCGTTTTTTCGTCGTCCAAAATGGCTATTATTCTTTCTTTTTTGCCTTTTTTACTTGAGGTGGTTAGGTTAGGCTAGGTAGTAATAGAAAGTTTTATTGATTTTGTGTTTACAAAATAAAAAAAACCCAATGCGCTTAAACAGAACACTATTACCAGAAGCGTTTGCGTGGCACAAACGAGTCACTAGGTATGTTACTACTAGGTCACCCACCGGCATCAGCCATGAACTGTGGTGCATTAACCAGGTAGATGACATCATCGCCAGCGTGGGTGTTGCTCGAAATTCAATGCCAATATTAAGTCTTCAATTTAATGCAACGAGATCAGCAATCTGTCTTAGACCTTTGCATCGTACGTTTAGACACACTTCCAGGTCTTTAAAAATATTATTTTGATTAACATATCTCAAGATCTAATATCTTTTAATCAATTTTGCAACGCAAAATAAAAATTGAGAAGCCGTAGAATATTTTTTGTTATTCAGTGTACATAATAAAATACTGACATAGCATCTAACTAGTTTTGGATACAAATAACATGTTTACGAATGTGGTTGGTATTTTTAAATACTGACATAGTATCTAACTAGTTTTGGATACAAATAACATGATTACGAATGTGGTTGGTATTTAAAATCAACGTATTATCATACTTATTTTTCTTAAACACACCCAATTTTAGGGTTCCAGAACCGGAACCCTTATTATTTTGTCATGACTGCATGTCCTTATCAGGGTTTCTTTCATTGAGGGAATAGATTACAGAAAACACTATAAAGTAAAAAATACAGAAATTCCTAAACATTAGTCTCTAAGTCAGAGGTTTATACTTCTGTCGCGTTTGCATAGATTTTGGTAAAATATTACATTAAGGTGTAAATAATAAAAATTGATCATGAAAATTATTGTGTAATGCTTAATTACCTACTCGTGTTTAATTTTTTTTTTACATTTATAATATATCAACTAGCTTACAAAAAAAACCGACTGACACTTTGATGTTTTCAAGTAGCCTATGTCCTTCCCTGGGACTCAAACTACATCCATGCCAAATTTTATCTTAATCGGTACAACGGTTTAAAATAACAGACAGACAGTCAGACAGAGCTACTTTTGCTTTTATAATATTTATACATGGATATAGATAAAACTCATTTTATATATTTATTCCATTTGCCTAATATTTGAAATCAAAAATGTTACGGAACAACCGTAAAACCCATAAGCTATAATTTAAACTTAACGCTATTAGAAAAACCAAATATACTATCAGGTTTTTACTATAGAAATTGAATCATGTTTATGTTGATAAAATATTACATTCAAATATTGTTTTCTTGTATGATTTTACAAGATATTTATCTTGTCGTAAAAAAATGTATCAGGTTACCTAATAACAGCATTTACAAAAAAATGGCACCCTCACAGGTGATCTGATGATGAAGGAAGGCAGGCAGCGGAACTCCGTAATAAAATAAGGTATCCTAGCCGTGTTTTGACTTGATGAATATTTAAGTCGTAATTAATATTCGGAAATAATACGTAAATTGCGTTACTTGAAATTTACCCTATGAACGACTTATGTGTGACCTTTATGGTCAGAACACATATCTTATTATCTTCTCCACGTCTTCGCGTTTCCAATTATTATTTGCCAGTTTAGTTTTTAAGAGCAGTTGCCCAAGCCTAGGTTTGTGTCCAGGACACCCTTGTGGAAACCGCCCTAACTTTTCGCAGCAGAGAGCAAGCAGTTAGTCCGCGTGTTGTTGTAAATGTTATTTGCAGCCAATAACAGTAGTCAATCAGTAATCAACGAAATGGAAAAAAAATGTATAATAGGATTTTTTATTAACAAAATTACCATTATCAAATGCTTTTATATTGTATTTCGGCAAAAATATCTATCTAGCTTTATTGACAACTCATACCTGTTTTTTCTTAGTTTTTGATTAATAGCTCAATATGACATAAAATTAAAAGTTGCCCACATTCCGCCCCTGATGCAGAGCATTACCTGTGAAGTTGCGACTCCCCACTCCCCACTGGTTAGCCGGTACAATAAGTTTTCTTGTAGGCCGCTTGAGAATACCACCTCCAGTTAAAACATCGGCAACTCTTACAATTTGATCTTGCCCAGGATAAACCCTTATTATTTTAACTAACGGCCAAACACCTCGAGGCAAGTTTGAATCAGCATTAACATTAATATCGCCTATTTTACGGTCTGCTTACTAGGGTTGGTATATATTCACGAAGCCATTGGGCCAGTCAGATTGTCGTACTAGATCACTGTCGTTGAGCTCATCTGGTATCCAATTCGCATCAGAAGAAGTTCCAATAAGAAAATAGAATGGTGTAATGGCTTGCGGTACGGCGTCACCTGCAGGTACATAGGCAAGAGGTTGAGAATTAATAAGGCTTTCTGCTTCAGCAAAAAAGTATTAAATATTTCGTCATTTGGAGTTTCTTCACGCAAAGTGGCTCCCAATGCTGTCTTTACTGTTTTAACCATCCGCTCCTATGCACGTCCCGTAAAAGGCACCGCTGGAGGATTAAAATGCCATGAAATCTTGTCCAGCAAAATTTTGGATTTCTTAATCAAATAGTGACTTCAATTCACGGTTCCCTTTAACGAATGCGGTGCTGTTATCTGAGAGTATTTTTTTGGAACACCCACGTCCAGCTATAAACCGCCAAAGGCTAAAAATTGCAAAATTGGTCGACAAACTCATGACTACTTAAAGATGTAGGGCTTGTGATACAAGGCAGGTATACAGAGCGACATTCCTTTTTTCGTGCCACTGTTTAGTGTAGTTTAGTTGAGTTAGTTTGATGGTAATTCATCATCCCATCCTATTTTTTCACAACGACCGTTGATACCCTTAATAACGCACTAGGACGAGTTTTTAGAAGAAAAAAGCCTAAAAGGTTACAAGAAATATTAGATATATTAATATTATACCTTGGACTTTTCAGTAAAGACTGTGTTGGTTAATTGGTGATATGGTCACTAGGAAATGAATCATTCGTTGTTACAATAGCTCAGTTGCAAGAGGTGACGTTTGTAGTAGCGTGTGAGCCACTATTTTGCGACATTGCACTATGAAGGCACCCAAAGCATACCTTTACATCTCGCACCCGCACTTAAAATCATCACAGTTTCGAATAAGTTGATTTTTAGAGAAAAAAACGCAATTTAAATTGACAACCTGTTTGCTTGAGGTAGCAACGTGCACAACTTCATGCTGAGGTTCTACGAACTAAGCCGTCGATGAAGAAAGTGCAGTAAAATCTGGAACTTGGGAATCAAATGGAATCCTAATACTGATTCTCTAGGTTTCAGAATCGGCAGTTTAGATTTTCACAAAAACTTATCAAAACAATTATACTTCCATGCTTAATAAAAGTGTTTGATATGTATGGTTTTTTAACGCCCGTTTTAATTAAAAATCATACATTGTTTTGGTAAGTTTTTTATGGGAAAATCTGAACTGCCGATCCTGAAACCTAGAGAACCAGAATTGGGGTTCCATTTGATTCCCAAGGCGCTATCATCTATGGATAGCAATGCTTTGGCATCTGGATTAGCCCACACATTTAGAGTTATAGAGTCTAATACTCTGTATCAATTCGACATCCATGCCCTCATTTCTAAACCACATTTTTGATGTTGCACAAACACGTCTTCTATGCTGTGAAAACTAGACAAGTAGTCAGCCATATAGTGGTTATGAATAATGTCATGAGCCGCTTCATGATATAATCCTGCTGAAACTCTAATGCATTTTTATTTTAACCATGCAGTGCCATAAAAGGATTCTCTTTATTCAGAGTGTGCGAAAGCAAGGACGTGCCCTTAATTTATGCTGCTGCGTCACTCGAAGCTTCTTTTTCTGAGGATGACACACTTCAAAGTGAGGCAAATACTAACGTATAGAATGAGTATTATACTTGGTCTTATTATTTTTAGAATGGTACGTTTCAGGTAGGCATTCTTGGGCATAATCTTTTTGTAAAATACCGTTCATGAAATTCATATAATGTAAACCCTTAATTTTTTTTGCATCTGTTTTTCGAGCGATTTTAAACGTGACAGAACTTGTGGGTAACTGTCAGGAATATTAATTGGCTTCACGTGTCATCATGGTAAACCTTCCTCAAAATGACCCAATGGCAAACGAGTAGCCGTGTTATTGATAATATTGATAGATCTATCTAATCTAGCACGTTGTTCCTCGTCACTATTTTTAGGGGAAAGCTTTGTTATTACTAAGCAGTCGAGTTCATACTGCTCTTCCATTAGGCTTTCTGTGTAGTAGTAATTAAAGTCAGATGTATAATTAATAAACTCAACTGGCTTGGTCTTTCTTACTCGACAAAACACCATGAACCGTCCAGCCTAATACAGTTCGCGTGGCAACGGCCCCTACTTCTACATAGTTTTCTTGCAATAGAGAGATACCAATCTCCAGCACCGAGTATAATAGTCAGTTTTGCATTTTCATATGCTCACTCTTTAACAGATGTTAGCAAGTTTAAAGTTAGCAAGTTTTAAAGTTGATATGTAGTCGTGAATATCTAGCAATATCAACTTTACTTAAAGATTATGTGCATATTCCAAGAGAAGATACAGTAGCCACATTCTCTATCAAGTACTCTTGAGCTAAATTAGCACCTCATATATACAATTGGGTATATCCTGCGGTAGTATGCTTACTCATACCTCCAAAGCCTTCAACTCGCTCTTCAACAGGCTCTTCTAGCTACATCTGCGTCTATCAGCGTCGCAGTGCTGCCGTCGTCAAGCAGACTCACAACGACCGGTTATAACCCTAATAACGCATGAGGACGAGTTTTTAGAGGAAAAGATCCTAAAAGTTTAAATGAAATATTAGATATGTTATAAATTTAGACCTTGGACTTTTCAGTAAAGACAAGTGTTGGTTCATTGGTGATATGGTCACTAGCAATTCGATCGTTTGTTGTTACAATAGCCCAGTTGCAATAGATTACGTTCGTAGCAGCGTGTGAGCCACTATTTTGCGACATTGCACCATAAAGGCACCTAAAGCATACCTTTACATCCCGCACCCAATTTGAATTGACAACCTGTTTGCTTGTGGTAGCAACGTGCACAACTTCATGCTTAGGTACTACGAACTTAGCCGTCGATGAAGAAAGTGCAGTAAAATCTGGAGCACAAGCTTATTTTAACTGCCGGCTTCTCTAGGAGGAAAATTGTCAGATTATCCAATTTCGAAACATTTCCCTTGTTTTTCGCTCGTGATCAGCAGCAAAATCTGAATACCTAGCTTTAGTTATTTCTTTTGTTTCGATAAAACACTTCCAAAAATCTCAGGTGAATTGGATATTGCTGCCCTAAAGCCTTAATGTTAGTAACACAATTATACAATTTATTAGCGAAGATGTTAAGTTGCGACGGAGTGTTCACTTTCGAATAACTACGGAATAGTGAGATTTCACCAGCCACGACCAATTCTGGCCGCGCATGTTTGCTTTAAGACTTTTATAATTTCGTTGAAATTGTTTGTAGTGTGCAGTAAGTTCTGCAAAGTCTCGCGCGCATACCCGCGTAGTGCAAGGTTTGCGGAGGATGAGAACTGAGATATAGTCCTAATATAAATGATTTTAAGAAGTCACCATTCCTTGGCATTTCCAGAAAAAATAGGTAAAGGATTTTTCTGTGATTTATCTGCTAGAGCTGATATAGCGTTAACTAACTTCGCAAAATCGTTACAGTTTGTTGTCATTTGAGATGGTTCCTTATACAATGTTTCTGGATATGTGGCCATGTTGATGCACAGGTGTACTGCTGACTGTAGTGAGGAAATTACCTGTGCACCGGCTGGGTCGCGGTGAGTGACAAGGGTGATACCCCTAACACTCTTAACTTACGACTGTGTTCGTGAAATACGTAAGGAAAAAATACTTCCCTGATCCTGGGAACCACTAGTATCGAGCACAGCTAGCGTAGCCTGCAACTCTAATTCTTCAACTTCTTAATTTTTTCGTTTAAGTTCCCTTTCCCGTTCTAACTAATGGCGACGTAAGTCAGCTTAAGCAGCTTACTTTGTAGCATCACAGTAGAGGAAGAATTTCGAGCTGCGTGAGCTGTGGGCAACTGAATGAGAAAGAGTGATAATATCTTCAGCTGGCGGGACCAAGTTTAGTTCTACATGATTGACAGTGACAGGAACGAGAGAAGCACCAATCTTGGCCTCTGCCAATGTGTTGTCAGTAGGTTTTAATATCTTTGAGCGAGTCTGCATCATATTACGCGAATGGTCAAACAGAAATAAAAAATTGAAAATGCAAAAATGTGACAAATCTTTGAAAAAACCTATAAAACGAAGGACCAAAGTATTACAATGGTCTTACGTGATAAAAAATGAAATAGTACAGTTTCAATGCTCTTCAAATGTATATCGGCAAAATTATCTATCTAGGCAACACGTGTCTGGTTTTACTTACTTTTTGATTAACCTCCTCGGACCTGACGCCCCTTATACGAGACCTTTTCTCTACTACTGCTCTCTAGCGGGTATTTGCTAACGTAAATAATTAGTGCGTTGGGTTAAAAATAGATGGCACTTTTAGGGTAAAAATGATAACTGCATGTTTCTGCCAATTTCTTATAAATTTTGACAGATCAAGTTGGTGACTGTAAAACATGGCTTCTCGAGGTAAGTTTTTTTTAGTTTTTGGTTAATTTAACGCATTTTAGAATCAAAACAAATGTATTTTATTATATTTACGATATCTGATTCACAAACAACACATTTTTTTCGCAATTCTACAAGTATTTTGGTGTAGAACATGCCTGTAAAGTATTTGTCCCGTAGAGGGGACCTCAGGTCTTAGGCTCAATGTTTTAACTATTACTTTTTTCGTTAAAATATAGTGGTTTTGTTTATTTGTATGTGTTTTTTTGCAGCACTAAAAGACCAAGAGATAGAGAGAGTTTTAGAATTTGATGGCGATGATTCCACTGTTGAAGGCCTATCTGACGATGAAGTCCAAGTCAGCCAAAATGGTCAGGTCAGGAACTAATTCAACAAGACCGAAGACCGAGATCGAAGATTCAAGTACGAAAGACTCAAGCTCAAGCGACGGTGACGTACCGTTAGCTGCAGTTGGTGCTCGTCAGACCTCAAATCGTCGACTTTATTTCAAACACCAAGATGATTTTAATCCATATCCACCAGGCCTGTATGTTCAACCTTTAGCAGCAAGTCGTGTTCGGGTATAGCAAGAACCGATTGAATACTTTTCCAGGTATATTCCTGAGGCTATATTTGAGAAATTCAGCATCTGTTCAAACCAAACTTACTTGTTAAAGAAAGGTTGTAAAACCTAAACTCAACTGCGGAGGAAATGAAATTGTTTTTTGGATTGTCTATAGCTATGAGCTATTTGGGTTTACCAAGAATTAGAATGTATTGGGCTGGTAAAACGAGGGTAGCTATGATAGCTGACCAAATGATTCGAGACCGTTTCTTCAAACTTCGGTCAAACTTGAAACTTGTAAATGATCTTGAAGTGGATGAAGCATCAAAGCAAAGTAAATTCTGGAAATTTAACCCTTTGATTGAAACTGTAAGAAAAGCTTGCCATGATACTCCCAGATCTCAAAATATAAGTGTTGATGAGCAAATGATACCCTTTTGGGGCTAAGTATCTATGCGGCAATTTATCAGAGGAAAACCAAATCCTTGTGGGTTGAAAAACTTTGTTTGTACAACCCCAGATGGTGTACCTCTCGACTTTTTTATGTATGAAGGTAAAGGAGACTCAATTCTGACAACCAATGAAGCTAATGGCTTTGACATTGGTGGTAAAGTTGTATTAAGGCTGTCTGAAACTTTGCCTGAAGGAGCAAATTTATACATGGTCAGGTACTTTACGTCGATCGATTTATTGGCAAAATTACGTGAAAGATAAATGCAGGCAACAGGAACACTCAGAAATGCTAAAATTCCTAAAAACTGCAATTTTAAGCCTGACAGAGAGTTGAGAGATCTAGGGCGTGGCTCTTCAGATCAAGTTGTTAGAAGTGACGGTAATGTAGCATGTCTGAAGTAGTTTGACAACAAACCAGTCATCATGGCGTCATCTGTTCATTCGAAATATCCTGTTAAAAAATGCAGACGTTGATGTAAAGCATCTAAACGATACATTGAAATTGATAGACCTTTTGCAATCGAGCAATATAATAACATGATGGGTGGGGTAGATATGTTAGAGAGGGTCATCAGTTTCTACAGAATTTGTGCACGTTCTAATAAATGGACTGTTCGTCTCATCTTCCACCTTTTTGATTTCGCAGCAGCAGGTGGATGACTTGTTTATAGGAACGAAGCCAAACTGTTAGAATGCCGCAATAAAGACATTTTAGACTACTTGGACTTCAAAGCAGAAATTGCCAACTCATTGATTTATTTTGCGCCAGCAAGGGAACAAATACACATGTATGTTGCACGTGATGATTCAGAAAACAATGCAGAACTTGTAAGCCGAAAAAGAAGGTACCTGTCACAACACCCAGTTCAGCTGAGGACAGCTATGGCAGGTCATCTGCCAATGATTGATGAAGAAAATGACAACCATAGATGTAGAGTGCCAGGATGGAAGAGCAAGAAGGCAAAAGTCTATTGTGAGACGTGCAACATGCTTTTATGCCTAGTGGTAGGTAGGAATTGCTACAAACGTTATCATGAACGACTGCAACCCTTTTTTTAAAAATATATCTTATTATTTTCTCCATTTTTTCTTTTATTATAATACTGTAAAACCGGAAGATAGAGACCTAAAGTCTTGTATGGGAGACACACAATTTAAAAAAACCAGGCTACAAATTTTTTCTTCTATTTTTTTATTGTTATTGAGGGTCCCCTAAATCAGCCTTTAAAGTACCATTCCTTAAGAAAACAAAAAGATATCTCGGGTCTGAGGAGGTTAAAAGAGAATCGGCTGCGCCAGCCAGTTGCCGATAGGATAGGATTTGTTCGAAGGAATAAAATTGTGTGAAATAATTCCCACTTTCCGCCATCGCACCGCTAGCCATCGACAGGGCATTTATCCTCACACCTTGGGACCTAAATGGTCACGCACAGTGCGGTTTCAGAGAAACTTCGTCCTGCAAACACTTAAGTAGTGGAATTAATTTCCTTCCAATACTTCCTTTAGGAACTAAAATATAGAGTTCTTTAAGAAAGAATTGATTAGATTTATATAGAGTAGGCAACTCGCGAGGATTGGCTTCGGAGACCGCTTCACATTAGTTGGTCTGTAAGCTTGTGTGCCACCTCAGTGGTTTGAATGGTTAAATTTTTTTTTGTTTTTTTTTGTACATACCTCTTGTAGGTATACTTACGGCTCAGAATTGAAAATTCTTAAAAATCCATTAAAATAAAACGTTTTAGTTATTGATAACCGCCATTGAATAACGAAACTGAATAATGTAAAAACATTATTTCTGAATAATTAGAAGTTTTTAAAAAAAAAGGCCACATGAATAACTGTAGACGGTGAATAAAAATTGTGTCATTGCGATAAAAGCTTTAGCATTAGTGCGCTACGCGGTGGCTACGCGATTTTACGGAGAAAGGTCACGCCCGTTCTGAGTCACTGCATCGCTTTTAAAAGATCAGAACAGTCTCGACTAGCTTTTTATCAGCGCGTGACTTTGCTATGTATGAAAATCGCTAAGGTGAAAAAAAATACTCTGTGTGAGTGTTAGTTTGGCGATTTTCATACATATTATAGCGACTGCAAGAGCAAAGTTTGAAGTATTCTATGTAACGATTGCGTGTGACAATCGCTTTCAACGTTCGTCACATATATTTCTGTACATAACGTAAAGTATTTGAAGACAAAGCTCAAATAATGTGAACGTGAATAATGGTGAATGATCAATAGGTTAAATATTGGAAGACCCCAGATCCACTACGAATATAGATTACCATCCTGAAAGTCAGCACAATGTCAAAAAGTATAAATGTAAGTATTTTTATCCGTCGTCTTTATCATTAATACAAGCTTCAGTTAGTGTAAGACCAGATAACGCTGTGTTCAGGATTGTGTCCAGTACTACTATTATAATGTTTATATAACTTTAATTTAATGCGTCTAAGCAAAAACGTAAGCAAAGAGCTATATAATTGCTGTCTAGTGTGACGGCGACAGCAGACGCATAAATCTTGCGAAAAATCAATGGCCTTCTATTTAAAACGTCATTGCAAAACTGGTAGTTTATAAAGAAACTACGATAATAATAAAAAAAAACTGGTTAGGGCATATTAAGATATTGTCTCTCAATATCGTGTTAAAGATCAGAGGCCTCAAGGGGCGCTGGGAAGTTTAAAAACTCCATAGCCAAGTTGCCATTTTTAGGTATATATATTGTAGTCTTTGGTTGCCATCACATCGAAAAATGTCATCCAGATCTCACTGGGCCAGCACCCCTTGCCTCCTTCTCTAAGGAAAAAATACATTCATTTGATGCGTGCTTATTAACCGACTTCAAAAAGGAAGGTCTCAATTCGTCGAAATCTTTTTTTATGTATGTTCCCTGAGTACTAGAGGATCCCTGGCCCTATTCGAGAAATTATTTTTTTATTTGAGATGTGCTATACTTCCCAGGTGGTCCCATATTAACGTAGTGAATCTAGAACTTCAACTTTTGGAGAAAAAAAATAATTGGTGTTAATTTTTGACTTTGACTTTGACTTTAGTGTTTGAGAAATTTGTCACTCAAAAGTAAAAAATAAAAAAAAAAACAACCGGCTTCAAAAAGATATACTGAAAAGGTAAAAATAATTACACATTTAACTTAAATCAATAACTGGCAAAAACTAGTGGTGACTTTGTGATTTTTTTTTTCGAGATTTTTTTTTGCATTATGTTTTTGCTAGTACCTTGAAATTATAATGTTGTATCCAAATGTTTTTAGGGTTCCGTACCTTAAGAGGAAAAAAGGAACCCTGATAGGATCACTTGGGTTTTCGTTTGTCTGTCTGTCTAACCCTTTTTCTCAGGAACGGGTAAAGGTATCAAGTTCAAATTAATATCAAATACTAAGGTCTACGGCCCCTTGAAGCTTTAAAATGTCAAGCTTCTACGTCAACGCATTAAAAAAAATACGGCCATTTTGTCACATATTTTGGCATTCACAAATAAATCAAAACCTATGGGATACTTCGCGTTGTCTTGGACTGATGAAATTTCACACGAAACAAGGTTTTAAATCACAAATATAGGAAAAAGTCCAAAATTAGTTAATTTGTAGTTAAAACACATTAAAAAAAGGTCTGTCAGTCTGTCTGACAAGACCCTTTTACTCAAGAATGCGTCAAGCCATCAATTTGAAATCAATATCAATAAAAAATATGCTCAAAATACGGTTATTTTTCGCATATTCTGACACTAATAAATCAAAACCTATGTGTTTTTTCCTGTAGACCTAAAATCATAAAATTTGGCAAGAAGCAATGACATACAGCACACATAAAGGAAAAAGTGTGAAAACTGTACATCTGTTGTTACATCACAAATAAATGTGATTATAAACTTATTTGCAGTTGGTAAACTAACCGCGTCCTATGTCGATGTATTGAGATAACAGTTGTCCAACGGCAAAGTTAAGTTTGTCCCTCAATACAGTTTTCCTTCTACGGAACCATCGGTGCGTGAGTACGACTCGCACTTGACCAGCTTTTTTAATTATTTATTTGAACTTGATTTCCTAACTTTAAATATTTATTAGTCAATATGTACCTATTAAATGTAGACACTTTAACTGCTACAACATTCTGGCTTGACTGCATAATATTTTGATAGCACTTGCACCTTTTGCTTGCTTTAATGACCGCCATTTTGTAAAAAGTCCTTAGAGAAAACCTAGGCAGGAAGTCCTCCACAACCCAAGCGTTCGCGGGAGGAAGTTTCTCTGAAACCGCACTGTACGCGACCATTTCGGTTCTAAGGTGTGAAAATGAATTCCCTGCCGATGGCGAGCGGTGCGATGGGAAATAGTAGCCGTAGGCATCATTCGAACAATTCCTCAGAACAAGCGGTACAAGCGGTAGAACACACACAGGAAGGCAAAGTCTCTCCTCAGACTTAAGGGTTCGATACGGCGAGTGAGTTTGGGATCGTTGACAATTCTCACAGCCCGTCGTTGAACCGAGTCAGGGCCAAGCTGGTATCCGGGTGCACCCGCCCAGAGATGGCAACAGTACTCCATATAGTAGCCGAAATTCTGACTTCCAAAGAAGCAACCTCTGCCAAAAATAATGCTTTGAGAAATCAAATGCTTGTTTCACACGTCCATTCGTCTGCATTTTTAATGTTTTTTTTTATTTTAAATATTGTAAGTCGATATTAAAAGTTACCCTAATTTGCATTTGGTAGAAAAAACGATGGGTTGGGCAACATTTTGGAAAGTTGCGTGTTTTTAACCGACTTCTAAAAAGGAGGTTATCAATTTGACCCGTATGTATGCATGTTTGTCCGCACATATCTCAAAAACTATAAGTCGAATCGCAAAAATCTAAAACTAGGTACAGTCCAACTAAGGGAACAGTGCAAGTTTCATCAAAATCGGTTCAGTAGTTTTTAAAATAGAGAATTAAAATTAAGTAATAGAAAAGCAATTTAAAAAAAACTGACTTCAAAGCTGTAATTTATTCAATTAATAACCTAAAAAAAGGGAAAAATAAAAGTTTTATCTTTTATTAGCTAATACGCCGACTTTTTTTTTGAAGGCAGTGCCAGCTTTAGTTAAAAGGAAATATTTAGTTTTTTTATACAACTAAGGTGACAAACAATCTAACGATTCGCCTGATGATAAGCGGTCACCTCTGCCTATGGACGCTTGCAACACCTGGGGTATCACTCGCGCGCTGCCGACCTTTCAGAAATCTAATAACTTCTTTCTTGAAAAATCTCATATTGCAGCAGGGAGCTTATTCTACAACCTAAGCGTTCGCGGGAGGAAGTTTTTCTGTAACCGCGCTGTACGTGAGCATTTAGGTTCTAAGGTGTAAATTCCCTGCCGATGGCGAGCGGTGCGATGGTAGAAAGTAGCCGTGAGCATAATTTCAAACAATTCCTCAGAACACATCCCATTATACAAGATTATACAACAGACACAGGAAAGCAAAGTCTCTCCTCAGACTTAAGGTTTCGATACGGCTTGTGAATTTAGGATAGTCGACGCTTTTCACAGCCTGTCGTTGAACCTAATCAAAAGCTATATCCAGGCTACATGTCAATGCCCTGAATCTCATTGGCTATTGCCTATAGGTGTGAGATACACTAGAAGATCACCAGACAAGCGACTGTGTTGAAAGCCATATTGACGGTCGCTGACCAGCTCGTATATTTCTAGGTATCTTTGGAACTGTGTGTTGATCACACGCTCCATCACCTTGGATAGGAGAGGGATAATAGCGATAGGCCTGTGATTCGATGGATCTGATCTATCACCCTTTTTGGGCACCGGGTAAATATTTGCAGTCTTCCATGAAGAAGGAAATCGCCTAGTGTGGTAGGAATAAAGAAAAATTTAGAATACCTAAACAACCCTTTAAATATTTTCTGTAATATTTTCAGTTTTGTTAAATTTTATTGTTATATGAAAATCATTTTCCTAAAAAGTTCCCTACAACTCACCTGCACCCATATCCAAGGCCAATTCTGGACTTAACTACATGCCCAGCCTTTCTTAACCATCCTAAAGATCTAAGTCGCCTAAATTCCTGTGGAGGCTGGTCTACTCTTGCAAACTTCTTTGTATTCTTAGTACTTAGTCTTACTTTTTGTTTTGTTCATCAATACAATTAATAAAACGGGTAACACGTTTTCCCGTAGGAATGAAGCATTTTCCCGCGGTAAAAGTAGCCTATGTTCATCAGAGATAATGTCGGCTTCTAATGGTAAAAGAATTTTTCAAATCGGTCTAGTAGTAACGGAGCCTATTCAATACAAACAAGCAAACAAACAATCAAATCTTGTCTCTTTATAATATTATATTAGTATAGATAGTATAAAATGACTACAGGACAGAATTTACGCTGTCCAGTAAAGTCTATATATATAGTCTATATATAGTCAATAGGAGTAATCCTAGACCATAAGATGAACTGGAGTAGCCATACGTAAATACTTATATATTTATATTAAAGAAGCTATAAAGGTTGCATCATATCAATAAATAAAATACTTATTAGCTTTTTCGCACTACTTTGTATCAGACTTAATCCATATTCAAAAACTCATGAGATAACTTATCTAAAATCGAATTAGCAAGAAATTTATAAGCAAAAAAACAATCCACTAACCACATTTTCTGAATCACAAAGTGTACTATTAATATATTATCATACATAAATACCTAATTATATCATCTACTAAATGATGATATTACCTTACCTGATAACCCTGATTCGTAAAAACCGTCAGGTAAACTAGAACAGATGGGGGGAAACCCTGTACCTCGCTGTTACCTCAAAGTAGACAACGCGCGATGTACATTTTATGCTATACTGATGCAATTGGAAATACGTACTAAAGGAAATATAAGGTGTGCGCCGTACGTCGTGTTGTTAGTGTTATAGTGGTATCATCGCGTACTGTACGGTATAATACGGTATTGATTGGACGGTATAGTTGATAGCGCGTAGTGGTCAGCCGCGATCTGCGATATCGGAGATCTCGGTGATTCCAGTTATCGCGATGGGGGTAGAAAATATGATCTGCGTGAGGAGGGTGGATAATGTACCGACACCTTTTGAAGAAGCTCTTACTAGATCTGGTAAATTCTTTTTGTAATTTTTAGTGGTTTTTTTTTGTTAATATTGTTTGTGCTGGCTTAATAGTTATATTTTTTTACATTGAATATTGCTGAGGTAAATACTCTAGCTACTCTGGGAGTTTAAAAAATAATATTGAATTATTCCTTAGCTTTGGTATTTTATTGTTATTAAAACAAAAATAAATCAAACAAATATATTTAATAAATAATAATAATTTTTTTGTATTATTGCGTAAAACTGAAAAACCTTGTTGCAACATAAGTAATAAAGTTAAATAACTATTTTTAATTTTTTATTAATTTATGAGTAAAAATTTTATTTAGCATTTTTAAAATGTAAAGGTAAAAAATTAATTATAAAATAAGAAACCCGACTGCAAAATCATTAAAAACTTAACAAAATTAAAACATACCAAATATTTAACTATTAGCAGACGGAACAAATTTTAAGGTAACTACTATAGTGTGAGTAATCTGATACACTTTTTGAACTTGCATTGAAATGAGTCCCGCCTGTTTATACCTACTTAACTATTTGGTATGTTTTAATTTATTTTTAGTTTTTAATGTTTTTGCAGACAGTTTTTTTTATTTATTTAATTATTTATTTTTATTTACAGCTTTTTAGTTACTCACATTAATGCGCATAAAATCAGCCAACTTGGATTTTTTTTAGATTTTTATGAATCCAGTGTCACTCTAACAATTGACACGAGTCTAGCGACGCCTCTTAAGCTAAAATCCATCAAGCCGTTAAGGCGTCAGAGCATGCAAAGAAATATACATACATACATATATATGTACATAACTCGAAAAATATATAACCCTCCTTCTGGCGTAGTCGAGTAATAATATTTTTTATCTTTTAATAATGTCATATTATGGTTTTGTAATTTTTTTTTCTCCGTTTATTGTAAACCTTATCAAGTGAAAAAATACAGTTCCATAAAATAACTGGTACAAAATACGCAAAATTATAAAGACAAACAAGATCCCTTTAAACATAAAGTCATAGTGGCTTTGATAACAAAAAAAAAAAAGAAAATCTCCTCTCTTCACAAAAACTTGACGTTTCCAAGTAGCCTATGTCCTTTCTCGGGACTCAAACTATCTCCATGCCAAATATTATCTTAATCGGTACAGCGGTTAAAGCGTGAAGAAGTAACAGAACTTTGATAATCTACATTTTGCACCAGTTTAAAAATACATCTTCTTGTGTCCAAATCTTTAACCAACGTAGCTCAAAAAAATACAAGTTTTCATCTCAGACTATACGTCACAGATCGAACGACGTGCAAGTAAGCTAAAAACGTAAGGTAAAAAGTAAGGTAAAAATTTACTCCCTTGCGGCGGTATAGCGGCCATTTGAAACCGTCCGAAAAGTATGGCATGCCGATGTTTGTGAATACTCGACGATAATTAGCTGTGCAAAAATTAGCTTGGTACAAATGGTTGAATTGGTTTTTTTTTTTAAATGAATGTGTTCGCGTCGGTTTGGCGGGCTGTAAGTCACACCGGAGAAGTATGACATTACGCTTCCGCCTACTTTTTAGGGTTCCGTACCTCAAAAGGAAAAAACGGAACCTTTATAGGACCACTTTGTTGTCAGTCTGTCTGTCCGTCTGTCAAGATTCTTTTCTCAAAAACGCGTGGAGGTGTCAAGCTAAAATTTATATCAAATACTCAGGCCTACTGTCTCTTGGAGCTGTGAAAAAATCAAACTTCTAAGACAACGCAATCAAAAGATACAGCCGTTTATGCCGCAAATTTTCGAAACTCGCAAGTGAATCAAAACCTACAGGGTACTTCTCGTGAACTCAGAATCTTAAAATCTCGTACGAAGCAACGTCTTATAGTATAAATAAAGGAAAAATTGCAAAAACAGTAAATTTTTAAAGATACAATTGTTTATGCCGCATATTTCCGCAAATTATCGAAATTCGCAAGGGAATCAAAACCTTTAGTGTACTTCCCGTGAACTCAGAATCTTGAAATTTGGTACGAAGCAACGTCTTATAGTACAGATAAAGGAAAAATTGCGAAAACCGTAAATTTTTTGTTACATTATATAATAAAAATATTTTTAATAATATACAACAACACATAATAAGTTTGCACGGAACTCTCGGTGCGCCAGCCAGACTCGCACTTGGGCGGTTTTTTTTATGGACTATCGGAAAATACAAGGATTTTTGTGGAACAAATCGTTCGAAATTCGTAATTTATCCGAGACGTTCGACTAACGCCCACGCGATTGGGCCGCCGGTACCAGCACTATGACCATCATTTTTCTTTTCGTCATTACGTCATTCTGGTACAAATCACCCAATATTTTGTGTCACGATCTCCCGGTCTTAGTCTTTATTAGTACCATTGAAGAGAAATACGATAAGATTAAATGATGTCACTGGTTCAAGTTCTAGGTTTTTCCTTTTTTATTGTCCTTTTATTGACCTTCTTTACAACTATGTGTATATTTAAGTACTTACTTCATAATAATAAATAATAGAGCTATAAGTCTTACTCTTGTAGTGGTTATTCGTTAAATACGTACATTTCTAGTTATAACTAAATTTAACTAATAGTATATTAGTAAGTTATCTGTGTTATAACTTTTATTTTTTATTCCAACGCGAAGTTCAAAGCGTACTGCAACTTGTAAGACTTGTTTTTCTTTCAAATTTTACATCACTTAAACTGTAATGTTAAATTTTATCGAGGGGGCTGTTATAAATTCTATTTCATGGTTATGATACATAAATACAAGTGCTGATGCAACATGAGAAGTAATTACGTCAATTCATATCTTTTATAGTTAATGCGCTTTTGTGTGCAGTTAGACCGATTTTGAAATTCATCGCGGACACACGTTATTTTCTAATTCTATTAATTTTTTGTTTTTTTTTTCTATTTATTTTGTGTAATTAATGTTACTTAGTGATTTCTTTTTTAAAAAAGACTCCAAAAATCGACCCTGCAACAGTACCCATAGGGTGCCAAAGGAGCCCTATTACTAAGACTACGCTGTCTGTCTGTCTGTCTGTCCGTCTGTCCGACCATTAAAAGGCTCTATCTGATAGACCGAAATAGGTAGAAGCCTGAATTTTTCACAGAATATGTGTTGTAATAGTGGATTATTTAACAAATAAAAAAAGTTAAAATTTAAGGGGATCCCCATACGATCCTCTTAAATTTTGTTAAAACAGAAAGACATACAAACTTCAAACTCGCAGTGAAAAATAGTGTAAACTCTAAAGTATAACAACAAATGATAAAAACCGGCCAAGTGTGAGACGGGCCCAAGCAATTACTATTTTAAATTATCGGTACAGCGCCATATAGCTTATCATTAATAAAAATAGTATTTTTTTTTGTTTTTTGGAACCGATATTTAAAGTTAAGCAACGTCGAGCTTGGTCAGTATCAGCGGCACACTTTTTTTATACCTATTTGTAAATAAAGTAGTAAGTACGGAACCCTCGGTGCGCGATTCTAACTCGCACTTACTTCTAACTATTCAGATTAGAAAGAAATAATATTAGAAACCTCAATATCATTTTTGAAGACCTATCCATACATGTATGGGTTTGATGAAAGAAAATTTTTGAGTTTCAGTTCTAAGTATGGGGAACACCCAAATTTTTTTTCTATTTTTGTGTAAAAATTTTAATGCGGTTCTCAGAATACATCTTACTTACCAATTTTCCACAGTATAATTCTTGTAGTTTCGGAAAAAAAGTGACTGTTACATACGGACGGACAGACAAACAGAATCTATAAGTGTTCCGTTTTTGCCATTTGGCTACGGAACCCTAAAAAGCGCCACAAATCCCGCACCATTCATTTTGTTACTATGTTATGCGGGTTGTGGCACGCTTTGTCACTCTCATTAGTTTCACCCATGCGAAGTAATCCCGCGTGCGTGATGATATACTCATATTACTAATTGTTTTGTTATATGTTTAAAACAAAGGGCTATTTCATAATGTTTAAAACCGTCAACGTTTTATAAATTATTTATTTTAATTATTAATTCCAAATAAAAGTTTAAACTAAAATTTACTACAACTCACAGATACACGTAATATCATGTAATAATCTAAAAATAAAAGCATATTATCTAATGAAGTTTCATAATAATTAACATCTATCTATCAATCTTTAGTCTGTTAGTCTATCAAATAAAGATAAGGAATTCATGAATAGTTATTGTAGAAAAATATATCAAGAGGAAGGCGTCGTTTGTTATCTTTTCTAGACGTATCAATGTACGGATTTAGGTATTTATTATTTAAGAAGCTAAAGTAAGAAATACATCTATTCTTATACCACAGTAAAAGTAAAAGTACAGAATTTCATACCATACTGCCACTCTCTTATTTCAGTTGTTTTTTATCAAACATTTCTCACGGATAATTATTTTTAATAGGTTATTCGTTCGTGGCAGTATTACTTACCTTTTTTTCATTTTGTAGTTCCATTTTATCAACTTTTTATTTTATTAGCTACACCTGTTATATGTAATATAATATGTATGAACAAATTGTGGAACGTTTAAATGTCGTTTCGATATGAAACTTTGGAAATGTAGGTATGTATTTGATACCGATGGCAACACAATGACATGGTTCTATCGAGCTGATCTGATTATGGAACCAGCAGATGGATAGTGGAATTCTTCAATGTCTTTTAGTAAACTCCTCAAGTTTGAGCTCATTTGGTTTGGAGTGTTGTACTCCAACATTCCATTCTAAGGTATTGTATTTTATACTTGGTGACGAGTGTCTAATTATGCATCCTGGAAGTGGATGGTAGGACTCTTTAATGGAAGTGGATGGAAGAACTCTTTAATGGTTATTAGTAAACCCCTTTTTTTATGAATTGAATTTATCACACTTGTTGACGTAAAGGTGTTTTTATGTATTTAGAATAAATAAATTATATATGATTAAAATTATTCTAAAAACTTTAAAATCTATCTATAATCTTAAAGCTATAGTTAAGCTAAAAGTTTCAATTTTTAACTTAATTTCAAATTCATTAAACACGTCCTAGTTCACTTTTAAAATCATATACAAAACAGACGTTGCTACTGGCATTGTTTTATCAAGAATCTACTGTAACAGTGTTTCTAATTTGCTTTAATAGAAAAACAAGTTTAAAAAAATAACTGATAGTTTAATAGGATTGTAACGAAGTGTTTGGAAATTTAGAGGTTTTAAATTTCGTAAACATCAATTTTTATTAATAATTTGATTAAGCGACGCGTTTTATCCCGTTTAACGTTTAAATTAGTAATGGAACGCGAAAATTTTTAAAAAACATTTTAGAGGTTTTCAATTTCGTAAACATCAATTTTTATTAATAATTTGATGAAACGACGCGTTTTATCCCGTTTAACTTTTAAATTAGTAATGAAACACGAAAATTAAAAAAAAACAATTTAGAGGTTTTCAATTTCGTAAACATCAATTTTTATTAATAATTTGATTAAGCGACGCGTTTTATCCCGTTTAACTTTTAAATTAGTAATGGAACGCGAAAATTTAAAAAACCTATATTCTTTCAGCATTTGGAAAAATAAGGTTTTATTTGTATCAGATATTTAATATTTGTAAAAAAAGTACCTAAGCATTCAGTTAATCAAACTTATCTTTGAGTTGAGGTCGTAAATCAATTTTGTTGAATTTGTCTTTTTGAGACAATTTAAGAATTATTTGTGACCACTTTTAGAGTAATTTCTGTATGTGTGTTTTATAAATAAAAACTAGTCTAAATTTGTTTTCAATTTATAAAATTAAGTCAGTTTATAAAGAGGGCGAAATTTTAATTTTTTTAACAGCTTTTTTTAATTGAAGATCTTTACGTCTTAGGTTTATAGATCCATAATGACGTCTATTTAAAAAAGAACCTATTACGATAAAACTAAGTTCTATTGGAATAAAAATTGCAGATCATATTTTTGAAAGATCTTAAATTTCAATTAAATAAGTTCGATTGGGTATTGTTAAAATCCAAGATGGTGAATCTCATATGGTGCGCATATTTTGTTTTTTTTGAATCAAGAAAAACAGAAAGAAGTTACTCGTGCGGTAGTTGTTGCCATGCCAATATCTTTAAAGTGGAAGAGCATCTTTGTCATTTTTTTTATGCTACTAACGTGGCACATTGAACAAAAATGGTGGTCGGCTGCGCACCTACAGTATTTACAGGACAAATTTACTAACAAATCGAAAATGTGTTACTGCATAGGTTCAACTTACATTCCGCGATTTATTCTAAGTGTTGGAATACTATTAGATGTACATCTGGTAATGTGTTTGTTATCGCAGACTTTGATGCGATGCATATAGTTAAATATTTGGTATGTTTTAGGTGCACTTGTTTATTACTTTTTAGTTTTTAATGTTTTTGCAGTCGGATCCCACAATCGAACTATCCGTTTTGCTATTCTGAATTATGGTTACTTTTTTTGTGCTTTTTATTAATTAAAATTCATGATTATTAACGGAATGAACAGAAAAATATTGTTGTAAATACAATTTTATAGCAACAAAAATTATAAAAAAAGAATATCTGGGCTATATTTAAATTATCTACATAGGTACCCACACGAAACCTTTACATGAGTCATAATGAATGTGATACAAGCACTCCGGACGCGGGTGGCGCACCGCATTAGTTTCATGCATGCGGATAATGCGGAGCGAACCAGAGTGCGTAATGGAATATTCTTATATCTCTGAACCGACAAATAATAGTCCTCTGCGAAAATTAATAAAGCGCAAAGTTTCTTTTCTTTTTTTTTTTTCTTTTTTTTAAACCTGAGTTCTTACACCAAGTCACATCACTACTGGCGCACTATTACTTTTTATTATTATTGGTATTAACAAATTTAAGGTAACTCTGAAAAACCACCATATTCTTAAGTGCGACATAACGGTTTAACATTACAAATTTAATCAAATTGAATAACAAAATAATACAGACGATTTGTCCTCACACAGATGTTTGAGATATCTAAATGACCTCTTCTCACCGTGACCCTCTCTGTTTGAACCTCCTAGGTCACTTTATCTCTTGTTAACGAGACCAGAGTCGCGTATACTGTACGTATACAGTACTAGAATTATACACATATTTGAATTCAAATATTAATTATACAAAACGTTTTTTTGTCGACTTGCAAACTTTTATTGAAATATCTGTAATTTAAAAAGTCTTAAATGAGTGTAAAATTCATTTTTTTCTACTTGAAACTCTTAAGGAGATAATTCTATTATATATGGGAGTTCATTCCAAAACCCAAAAGCGTTCGCGAGAGGAAGATTCACCTCTTAAACCACTCATAAGTTAAGATTACCTATTTAATATTTGCATTTGATTGTTGTCAAGAAAAAACCCTCAAGATATGCAATAAAAGCTATGATTTTCACGCAGTGAAGTGCGCATAGTAATTTAATCACTACATGTACAGTGCCACAAACATTTTTGATCGCTAGTGTCATTGTAAGTTCACACCATTTCAATATGGAGTCTATAGTTTTGATTTTAGACCAACGGGGTCAGAACAGTTTGTTGCACTATAGGAAGGAATTTCATAGAGCAACACGGCTTGGCATTCTGACGTGGGTGCCGCGTAGATGTGCCGCCGTATGAGGAATAGTCAATGCCAAATATTTTGTACTTGTAGTTTTTAGTATCATATTATCAAGTCAAAAATGTACAACGCTAAGGGCGGTGGCACAACACTGCGTAGCGGCATCGCATCCTAAAAATGACGTTGCACAGCAGTGCGATACGATGAAGCTACGCAAAGTTGCATCGCGTACGGCGTAGTGCAAGTAGACGCTTACCGTCTATTCAGTTCGTAACACAGAACACATATACCCATAAAGGGTTCGTAATGAAACATGGATCGCACTAGACGTGTCCTACTTCTGCTTGTTTTAAGACGCATCAAGAAAAAACATAGAAGAAAGTACTGCGTGCATCCTTTTTTAACAATTATGTATGAATAAGGATCACTTTCAAAGAAAGCATAATGCGTTAAAAATGAATGAAGTAAATTTATTCAATTACTTTAGAACGAGTATAGCAAGTTTTGAGGATATTTTAAAAATAAAATACATATTCAGAAGATCTGTTAAATAAACCGGTACTTTTTCTACATTATTCAACACCACAAAATTTGTATAGGCTGTACAAAGCTGTACACACTTCTATTTTCAAGAATGTATCGTTGTATTTGACCGTTATTTAGGGTTCCATACCCAAAGGGTAATTAGTGGAACCCTATGACTAAGACTTCGCTGTCCGTCCGTCCGTCTGTCACCAGGCATGAACCGTGATAGTTAGACAGTTGAAATTTTCACAGATGATGTATATTTGTTGCGGCTATAACAACAAAAACTAAAAAATAAAATAAAATAAATATTTAAGGGGGCTTCCATAAAACAAACGTGATTTTTTTTTGCTCATTTTTGCTCGATATTGATAACGGCAACAGACAGACGCTTAAAATATATTTACAGAATATTTAGTTTTATAGTCACTTTAAAAATAAATAATTAAAACAAAATAAAACAAATAATTAAGGGGGCCTCCCATACAACAAAAGTAATTTTTCCTGTTTTTATAGATAATGGTACGGAACCCTTCGTGCGCGAGTCCGACTCGCATTTGGCCGATTTTGTTATCCTTATAGTCGATATCGTAACATTTACAATGCGGCAACGTTGTGTTGTGGCATCGCTCTTACTTATTATGTAAATAATTTCAAAACGTGTTTAAAACTCGCGATGTTTATTTAAATATATTTTTGTATTAAGTTACAACAATTAATTAATTACATTTATATACCTACTAAGAAAATTAAAATCTCTCTTGATCGAAATACTCATTCTCTGAGCGAGGAAATAGTAGGTATTTTAAATTGTTTAAAGCTGGTAAAGGCGCCAGGCGGCCCATTGATTAAGAGAAAAGAAACTGGTCTCGCACAACTTGTTTTTTTACCGCAATTTTTGGGCCACATTTATGATGTACGTAAGTAGGTTCTAAAGTTATTAAGGTTGTGCGAATGAGAAAGTGAGATGAATAAATACAGTTTTAAAAATGCACAAGAGAGGGACAAGTATAGTTCCTATTTCCAAAAGAACGTAACAATATTGAAAAATTATTGTTAAAAATTAAAAGTTTTTGATTTTTCTTTAAGTACGTACGGTCACGGTTACTGAATACAATTAACGCGGTGATAAAGAAGGTTTACAATAAATTACTGCTATTCAAGAATAATTCAACATGATATCTTTAGACGTGTGTGTGTGTCTGTGTGTGTGTGTGTATACAAATATGGAAACTTTTTTGTAAGAAAACAAATCATACAGACACGGAATAATTCATTTACTTTAGGTGAAGTAAATGAATTAAATTTGGTTGAGATTTGGAAGAGGAAAGTGGGGAATACAAGCTCAGCCCACCCTCTTTCACCAACGACTTTAGTACTGCTTGCCAGGGTATGCGCCGTCGCCGCAACACTGCTTCTGATGAAGTCTAGACTAAGGTGGCTTTATTATATGTCCTATACGTCATAAATTATCATATTGAAGTAATAAGCGGTAAAGTAAAACACCAGGGGCAAAATAATATACTTCATTGGCAGTTTCTGATGTACTGAAAGGACGACAAACTATTTGGCGGCATATTTTTGCATTAGATTTTTCGATCCCTTTTTAGACTTGGCTTAGTTAGACCCCCAGTAACCCTCAAACCAATTCTGCTCATTTTTAAACTAAAATTAAAACAATTAATCGCCTACTGAGTTCAGACCGTCGATTACTCAAATAATACATACATACAAAGTTAATTTCTCTCACTATCAACTGTAAGATACGCTCACTTAAAAAAAAAAACAGATTAGTTACATAAGGCATGTTTCTGAATAATTATATTCCTACCTTATGCGTTATTATTATATACAAGTAAATAATTATAGAGAAATACACAATTAAAAATAATGTTTTACCGCCATTCACAGTCGTAGCTAGGTACATGTTTTCCTTTATTTTCCGCCCAAAGGTTTCCTACTGCAATATCATTAAAGATTATCTCAATGATAACTCGAACATAATAATATATAATATACCTTTTTCCCTTATATTATATATAATCTTGTGAGATGTAAGTTTAAGGGATCCATTCGCAATAGATCTTAGAAACTATCACCATTTTTAACTTTACAGACATCACGAATTGATTTTTTTTAATATATAAGTAATTATATATTTCTCAGGTGTTTGCCTTCGGTTTTGCCTGTTTGAAAATCAGGTCAAATTGCAAATAATTTTTGCCAATGTCTGTTTTGATAGTTTTCAAACTTTTTTTAATTTAATCTCTATAAATCTTACTTTAGTTGAATTCTCTCCTGGTAGAATTCTGATTAAAAAAAACTGGTTGCCTGTAAAGTCGGTATACGGGCGAAAGTTTTACGTGACAATGATTTTATGTCTGTCTCTCTCGCTCTTAGGCGGGCGCGTGCCTCTCACTCGCTCTCATTGTGAGCGCATAACGTGAGCGGAGCGTAACGCAGTTTCTTGAAGTGTCACCCGGCAAACCAATTTATAAGACGTTGTCACGTCAAAAAATTCTAGAACGAGATATTTTACAAACTATGCTTTTATATTGAACTAAGTACAATACTGATTTTTTTAAATAACTTTTTTAATTACTCTTCAATAAATCCACTCCTGAGCTTTACATTTCCTGGCCATACCACACAGCTGGCTCACTCCGTAGAAAATAGATACTCAATGTTTTATATCAATTGGAAGCATATGGATAGGAACCATGCGAGCGAACCTACATAAAATAAGCAAAAACAGCTGTCACGCTAGTCTGCTAGCAATCTACGTATGTGCACGCTAACTGTGAAGTTATCTACGTATGTGCACGCTAACTGTGAAGTTATCTACGAATGTGCACGCTAACTGTGAAGTTACCTACGTACGTGCACGCTAACTGTGAAGTTGTGCAGGGCGTCGACTCTAGCGAGCTTGCAGTTAACTGGCTGTTACCCTTGAACAAATCCATGACTTTACCTAAGTATATAAATCCTTACTCTATAAATAATATAACGCCGCCGTCGGTTACGTTAATTACCTCATGCGTAACAAGAAACGCCTTAACGTCTACTCAAAATATATTAATATTTTATTATAGACAAACAAAACCCACAATTTCATTGTCAAGGTTAAAAATCTTGAATTTTGACGCACAGTTTTTGCATCAGCACACATTAGTCACTGTGCGAACGCGGGCGTCCCCTTGCACTTACGAAGGTACACACAGGTGCGCGCGCGTTGCGCGACGTGCTACGTGCTAAGTGTGTCAAGCACGACGGGGAACCCCGACGTCGACCTCTACTTTACATAATTCCATAAAATATAACACATTTGTAACTTTTGTTTGCAAACTCTTTTGTCGATTCCGAATAAATCCTTATTAATACTTAAATGTTTTTGCGAAAGTACGTTTGTTTGTTATCGCATAACGTCGCGTCGCCATGGAGCATCCATTAGGGAATACGCTAGGAAATAAAATTTAGACAATTGCAGATAAGTTGTATATTTAACATGGTCATGTTTCTAAGCATGACAAGCAAAAAAGAAACACTTTTCAGCAATTACATTACAACTTTTTATGGCATTACAAACGTAAACGCCGGCCAAATTAATGCAGGCGAAGCCTCGGACTAACATAAGTTTATATATATTTTACAAACGAATACAAATTACCTATGTATAATTGGATTTTTCATGTAAAGCATAAATTAGCTCGAGAAGATTATTTTGTTACCGATGCTATACTAGACGATCCACGCGGTGTCTCCTACGGACGAATCTATTCCTGTGGGAATGGGATAAAAGTATTCTTTGTTTTTCTTGGTCCCTACATCTATCTTTTTGCTTAAAATCAAGTTGATTTTAAGCACCGCTACCAAAGAGAATATAATCACTACGTGACCGTTACAATGTTAAACTGATTCCCGTGGGAATTCTTGATCGGGATAAAAAGTGTTTAATATTTTTATCTGTTTCTCCAGCTATCCCCGAGACTAAAACAAATCACAGCTTTTATTTTCACTCTAAAAGTCCATTCAAAATATTGTTGAATGAATTTTTGAAATCGGATGAGTAGTTTTGGATGTTACCTCTTACGTAGAAACTTAGAAACTTTACCTCTTCACAAACTTAAAAACTTTACCTCTTTATAACATTAGTATAAGGCTTTGTTAACACTGTAATCTTGCCAAAATAGTCATGTTGTACAGAACGAAACAAACAAAATGACATCGTTTGATATTTTTACTGAGCATTGTTTATGTGAAGCCAAAAAAAGTATGCATATTGTAATTGCCCCGGTTTATGTACTCAAAGTAAAATTGTTTTTATCAGATATGAATACTTTATGCGCATATATAGAGCATTAAGCTAATTGAATGTGTTCAGTGACTCCCAGAAAACAAGAATGAAACGCAACAACAAATAACTCCAGCAAAACAATTAGTCTGAACTCCAATCAACATTTTGACCGTGGTGTCAGTTAACTAAAAACAACTTAAATATAAAATGTAGATGCAAAATACTAAATAGGCCAGAAATCTTAAGAAGTAGACAAGTATTTTACCAGTGCTGCAATTAACGATAGATAATATAATGTTTAATCACTTGTTAATCATTACTACCACTTATCTATTTCCTAGATATTGCAATCGGTCAAAAAGATTAACGTTTATTTTCAGATTTTTGTTTTGTACCTTCCTATGTATAATCGTGTGGTAAAATTGTAGTTTTTTTAAAAAAATCCTGTCTTTAATCACTACATTCGATTCCATCGATTACAAAATAGGCGGTAATTGATATTGATGCCGATTGTAAACCGATTTTGCCGATTTTTAAACACCTATAAGGGTTTTCATTTCTGGATTTCGCATTGATCTAATGATGGTAACCTAAGTTAAGGTGAGGGCATACCCAAACAAGTTAAATTTGCAAGAATTTGATTAATTTTGTTACAGTACTGAGTACACTTCTTGACGTGAAAATAAAATATGTTATAGTTTAAACCTTAGTTAAGTGGATTTGCTAATATTATAATAATTTGGCCAGTAAAACAATTATAAAAAAAAAACTGACACCCTATTTTAAGGGTTTAAATCAAATTGTAAGAAAAATTAAATGGATAATATAAATTAATATAACCGTGTGAATTTTCTAATTTCATGGCTCCAAATAAATATTTATATTTTATACCACCGAAAAACCGAGAAAATCGAGATTTTCAACGTGCGGTCACGTGCTAACGCCTATCGTACCTAGGACTGTGTTTCTTTGTATGCTTTAATAGTGTAATATGTCTTTGTACACTGGTCGAAACGGCACGCTTTTGCTAGGGTATGCCAAAGCCTTAAGATAGAAAAATTAGTTTCAAGGTTAAATTATGTAGATAATCTACTGAATATGTTTGGTGTTTCAAGTAGCAAGTATAAATTTAAAAAAATAAAACTGAAGAACAGATACTTATTATTTTTTATTCTTTTTGATGGAGATTTGAAGACATTGAGATTCAAAAAAAAAAAATTTGTTGGTCCTTAGCTATAGATATCTCATCAGTAGGAAATCACTCTTATTAATGAAAAGGAATGGTGTTCTTCAAGACGGGATTGATTAGAGTTTTAAAGGGCCGCCATGACGTTGCAAGCGTCCATAGGCTACGACGACTCCTTAACATTAGACAGGGCGTCTGCTTGTTTGCTGCCTCAATAGTACAAAATCGGCTGAAAAAATATGAAGCGACATACACACCATTAGTTGTTAGTAATGGTACCTACACACTGAATATGAGAATATCTTAAAAACTATTAAACAGATTTTCATAAAAATTGCTCTCTATGTTGAACGGTACCGAAATCAATAAAAACAGAATTATTTAAATCTGGTCCCTAGATTTTGAGGAATGCGTGGATAAATATATACAAATAATTAAATACTTACACTTAAGAAATTTGGCACATCTATATGGAAGCCCACGTAGATATTCCAAGACATACATACGTAAATAAATGAGTTGGGGGATAAATTTAAAATTTTAAAAACAGTTTTGTTTATTATACCATTTGACAAATGAAATCAAAGGGCTTGTTGTGAGGGTCTTAAATGTACCTATATTTTTAAAATTTTGAATAAGAAGTTTAAAGTTGTTTAAGAAAATAATTAAAATTGACCATGCTCTTCGACACTACTGACCCTTAAATTTTGAAAGAAAATACGGAGAATATTTCTTTACTAATAGATCACAGAATAACCTATGAAAAAATAACGCGATAAATCTCTTAATATTCGGCGTAGGTATTAACTTTCAAAATTAACAGTTTTTGGGTAGGTAAAAAATTTTTAAGAATTTTAACTCGCACTTGACCAATTTTTTTAGATGGTTAGAAATACACCAGCTTTAAAAATGTATTTTAAACTAAACAGTCACAAGCAGAAAGAACGTCAAATAAGTCTAAGTCGAAACAAACTACTTTAAAATTATTTCCACTGATGTATCTACAATTTAGTGGAATATAAAATCCATATTAATATTATAAATGCGAAAGTAACTCTCTTTCTGTCTGTTACCTCTTCACGCTACCTCTTCTGAATTTGAAAGGACATAGGCTACTTGAAGACGTCAAATGTAAGTCGGTTTTTTTATATAATTGAGGAGTTATATCGTTGAAATCCTACACCGATAACCGAATTTACCGCGGGTGGACCTGCTGGCAAAAGCTAGTTAAATATAAAACAATGGACAAATATCTAAAGGCAAAGTACTTTTACTCATTCCAATAACAATTTCTACATCGACACAAGCAAGTACTGGGCATTGGATTGTTAAAATATAGGATAGGTGTCATTCTCTGATAACAAAAAATGAATAATGCATATGTCTACTAAGACAGGAAAATCCATCACGCAAAAATAAAAGATGTGCTAATTATACCTACATATTGTAATTAATTCGATACAGTGGTAATGATTCATTGGAAATATTGCACATTTTTAAAACTAACAGGTAATTGTACCCTATATCATTTAATGTAATGTGTATAGCTGGATATTGCGATTTGTATACATAGAAGTGGGGAATTAGATTGATATAGACACTGTGATTGATTATGAAATACGAGTACCTATGTTTTAATATTTTATACGGTTGGTTTGTGGTATAGTTCAAAAAGGTAAATAAAGAAAGAAAAATAAACATTTTCGGACATTAAAAACATCACCATCTGGGCCGAAACAAAGCAAAGCTTGAAATTTAGATACCAGACAACGGATTCAAATACATACATATTATATATCTACTTTTTTGTAAATATACATACATATTATATATACCTACTTTTTTGTAAATATACATACGTATTATATATACCTACTTTTTTGTAAATATACATAAATATTATACATAGGTCATACCACTACCCAGTCTTAACACAAACACAAGTGTTCATCACATAAATCAAAATCTCGTATTTTTGATATTTCAAATAAATTAATAATACTTCCTCGCAGCCTAGTTGGTAGTGTTGCCGACTGCTGCGCAGAGGGTGTGGGTTCGATTCCCGCACTGGACAGACATTTATGTGATTAATAACATTTGTGTTTGTCTTAAGTCTGGGTGTATTTATGTATAATATGTATGTATTTACAAAAAAAAAAGTAATATATATGTATCTGTATCCGCTGTCCGACACCCATAACACAAGCTCTGCTTACTTTTGGGCCAGACGGCGCTGTGTGTAATGTCCAAAAATATTTATTATTATTATTATTATTAATTATTAATTTATTTAAATTATAACATAAAAAAATGCAGATCCCCTACATTGAAGCAATTTTTTGATTATGATATTTAAAAAATTGTAAGTTCCTCTAACTTTTGTACCAAAAAAAAAAAAAAAATATATCAGGTACTTAGGCAGGTGTTACATAACTACTTCTGACGAAAATTGTATTCAACAGAATCGGTCCACAAGTATTTCATATACCCTGCATTAATTCTCATTCAACGAAACCTATGGGCATAGGACCTGCACTTAGCTGGTTTTTTTAAAAAATTCAATCGAGCCTTTATCGTTTTTTGATTTTTTTATTATCTGATTTCAGGAAATGGCTTATACAATGTACTCCTGGCGTCAACCTGTGCGCTGATTCTCTTTGCTATTGGAGCAGACCTGTTTGGCTTCAGCCTGGTGGTGGCTGCAGCTTGCGATCTAGAACTTAACATCTTCAGGAAGGGCATCCTCACATCTTTGCCCTTTGTCGGTAAGTAATCTAACCTCAAAATAATTAGAACTTAAGTTTGATAAATTTAACGGCAGATAAAAATTCTGTTTCAGCTTTTTGCTTTTAGATTTATTAAGAAGTTATTTGTAAAATAAACATTTTTAGATTTTTTGTAGATAGAAAGTTTAAATATGTTATTAATTTAAAAGAAATATATACTAAATAGCTTTTGTAAAAAAGTTTCTTTAATTTCTCTGTTAAACATAATGTGTACAAAATCCATTAGATTAAGGCTCAAGGCATTGGTTTTTTAAACAAAAATCTGCCTATTTAAAAAACATACAAGCCATCTTAAAATAGACAAGCCATCTTGTCACCGCTGGCGCCAACCAATCTAGGTGTTATTTTTTTTTAAATTCCTTAGCACTAGGACCCCAGGGGCCTAGGGTCTCCACAGCAAATGGTAGAAATATATAATTTTGAAGAAGTGAATTGTATTTTCGTTTTTTATTAGATTCAGCTAAAAGTGCAGCTGCACCTGCGTTTATTGAAGTTTTAGAAACATGAGAGGGGGCTAAGGAGTCAACATATGTTGCGTCCCATAGTAATGCACGGCCTCTCTCCCAAGGTATTAAAGATAAACCATCTGGTCTCTTGCCATCGTTACGATTTATTCCACTAGGCTCTAAAAGAGAGGGAACGTGAATAGTGGCAAGAGATCTCTTTATAATATCGTTGAGTGATTGATGTCGAGAAAATCTGCCAGCACTTTTCATACATGAAAGACCGTGGAGACCAATGGTGTCCAAATTAATGCCACACGGACAAATATGAGCTTGACAAATTGTTGCCCCGATTCTAATGCCAAGGGCTATTCGGAAACGTTCACTATCTAAAAGAGTTCCTAAATTTTTTGACGGTACAACATGGAGCCATTGTCCGGATTCTTTTTTTGAAACCGCCAAAAGGCGGGCTTTGTCTTGATCACTGATTGCATTTTGAACTAGGTTTTTAAAATTATTATTGAAGACACATACATTTTGTTTCAGGTATTTTCGTTGTGTCTTACCTATGGGGCTATATCTCTGACACCAGAGGACGCCGGTACACACTGGTGCTCTCCATGGGGATTGCCTTCGTCCTGTCCTGCCTCAGCAGCCTCTCCCCCAACTGGATATTTCTGGCTGTTTTCAGATTTTTCTCAGTTTGTTTGTGAGTTTGTTATGGTAGTATATCATTGCCATTTTAACTTTATAGATAAGTATTATTCTTAACGATTGTTTTCAACAAGTTTTTACCCAGAAGGAGGGTAATTTTTTTTCGCGCGTATGATGTGGGTATGTCTGTTACATTGTGACCTCCTGTAGACTAAACAGCTAGGTTGATTTCGATGAATTTGGTCTCATAATAAAGCTAAAACTAAAAAGCTGTAAATAAAATTAAATAAGTGTTACAATTTATACGTTCATCAATTTCTTAAAAGCCTATAGAAACTCGGGATCAGTACCTACAATTTTTTTTATGATGTACCTAAACCCTATTTTTTGTTACTTGTCTATTTTTAAACGAAATTTTAACTTAAATTACAAGAATATCTCTGATTTAGGTTCAGATAGTGCAACCCAATAGGTAAAATAAGTTTTTTTATATACAACTAAGGTGAAAAACCAGCTAACAACCGCCTGATGGTAAGCGGTCAACGCAGCCTATAGCCGACCCTTTAAAATTTAAAATAACTTCTTTTTTGAAGAACCTCATACTGTAGTCCTTAGAAAAAACCTTGGCGAACTAAGCGTTCGCGGGAAGAAGTTTCTCTGAAAGAGCACTGTATGTGGATAAAACTATAATACTTTATTTTTTGCATTTGAATGTATATTTTGCAATTATCATATTACTCGTACACGCCTAAGATTGATAAGTTTACCCATTTACATATATTTTTGTTTTAGTTCATGTGCGTCTCACTCCGCAACATATACTCTAATGGGCGAGTCCTGTATCCAGCGCGTGCGCAGCAAATACATGCTTATGATGACCAGCTTACTGCTGCTCTCTTCAGGAGGCGCTGCCAGTAAGTACCTTTCGTTCTCAAAAACGACTGTGAAGATGTTTATGACCATATTTTTTTGTTTTATTTTTATTTGGCATCTACGTCTTGCTTACTACGAGTTGTTACATCAATTACTTTCAAGCCAAAGTACAGAGAAAGAGAGCACTCTTAAACAAAGAGTCTCTTCAAAAGGGCTGGGTCAGCGCTAGATTTGCCTTTTCTCTTGCACTTACGTAGGTACCGCTGTATTTTGAGTCTACAGCGAACCACTGTACGGGAACTATGTGTGAGAGTGCTCGTACGATCCATCCGTGTGTCATGGGTGTATGAAGATAACTTACTATCCTTTATTATACTATGTTCAACCCGACATGGATGTCATGGTATATTGACTACCAAAACAATATAAAGACAATTTACAAAATGTTGTTACGCCCGCAGGCCGCGCGTGGCTCTACTGTACTTTATGAGACTGTGTAGTCTAAATAAAAAACTGTTTTGTATGTACCTAAGTGTTATATTCGCATAGTTTTTTGTTTACCAACATCAACAGTTTTTTTTTTATACCACTAAGGTGGCAAACAAGCCTACAGTCCGCCTGATGGTAAGCGGTCACCGTAGCCTATGGACGCTTGCAACACCAGGGGCATCACTCGCGCGTTGCCGACCCTTCAGAAATCTAATAACTTCTTTTTTGAAGAACCCCATACTGTAGTCTTTAGAGAAAACCTTGGTTGGTTTTACTCTGTTCTTACTTAAATGTACAATATTATACAGTTTGATGATTTATAAGACGTTCTTAGATTTTATACTCGAACTATACCTATGTTGTTGGCATATTTCGCGAATTGGTTTCAAGAGTAATTCCGCGATCCTAAGCCATTGGGTCTTATCGAGACTACTTGAATAGCCAGGTAATTGTTAACTTAACGCTTGACTCAAGTCTTTGATAATATACCTATATCTTTGGCTCAAAGTGCATGAGTCTATTTAATGAGCTTTTCGTTCCATTTATGTATTTGTGTGCCTTCACCGTTGACAAACCGTTTAAAACTACTTGATTTTTTAAATAAATTAAAATATTTTTGAAGTCAATGCAATTTGTTATCGGCTGACCCGTTTCAAATCAATAGGCATACCAACCTCAACACTTTAATGATTAATTGAAATGATGTACTCTGTGCGTCAATATCTTGCACCAATGACCTTTAAAAGGTCATTGGTTAGATAGGTAGAGTTGCGTCATCATTGCATATATCTGAAAAACTTAATATCGATTTTATGAAATGTGAATTTTTTAAATTTTCAAATTCTGACGCCCCTAGGTCAGAATTTTTTAAATTTTCAAAGTAATTTGAAACTAGCAAAGTTACTTTTGCATTTTCAAAGACATATTTATCCTTCAAAATAGACTAAGTTTCTAGGTTAAAGTAAAATATCTTAATTTGAGTAAGTTTTTTTTACTAATATAATATAATATAAATAAATATAAATAAATTCTTTATTTTTCCACATAAACATAATTTGTTATAATAAATATACAGTCTCTTTAACTTTAACATATTTAGTAAATGGGACAGGAGCCCAAACTAGGTAAGCCCTGTTTTATGGGTCTCCTGGGTCCAACTCTCGGAAAAATAACAAATGGAATTTTAAAAAAGACGTTAGAAATATAACTATATTGCTAAGCTAATATGAAGTAAGTGTGCGTGTGAGTGTGTGCGTGTGTGTGTGTGTGTGTGTGTGTGTGTGTGTGTGTGTGTGTGTGTGTGTGTGTGTGTGTGTGCTTAAGGGTGTGTGAGGGTGTGTTAAGGTGTGTATGAGGATGTAAATTGGGTTCTGGGGTGTATGTGTGAGTGTGAGTGCATTTTTATTTTTATATATTTTTTATAAATGTAGGTTATGTATATATATGTTTTATGAAAGCACCGAAAATAAATTTTCGGTTTCGTCATATGTAAGCTTTAGCAGCCAGTTAGTAACTGTGATCTTGCATTCTTTTCGGGCCATGTTATATATAGACAGTAATTTGTTAGCCTTGTTGTACAATATACCGCCATTATAGGTAAAGAATTTATGGGCAAAGGAAGTTCTCGTGGGTTTTATTGAGCATATCAGATAATTACGTCTTTTGGAAGAGTTCTCATGATTCGAAACATAATTTGTACATGTGTGCTGTCTCAGAATTAAAGATAGGACATATAATTGTCATACCGATAAAACTTTTAGCTGACTAAAAAGATTTGAGGTGGGGTATAACTTTGGTTTAAAAAAACATACTTTTAAGATGAGTCGTTGAGCTCTTTCAAGATCAAGCATTAGTGTTTTACTTGAGCCACCCCAGGAGGAGATACAGTAATTAAATACCGATTGACAAAGCGCAATGTAAACCATTTTCATTAAATCCGAGCTTGCTACATTTTTGAGGTTTTTAAAGAAATATAAGAGTTTCCAAATTTTTTTGGACAAGCTATTGATGTGATCCGAAAACGAAAGGTTGTTGTCAATAATAATGCCCAAGTATTTAATGGAGTTCACTTTTTCAAGAGGTGGACATGTACAGCTTACAGATTTATTTAATGCGCAAGAGTGGGAGATAATTTTGTAGTTAGATTTTATTTGACGGGGGGAGTTTCGAATGGAGAACGTCATATACTTTGTCTTTGTGGAGTTCAATGTAAGAGAGTTCAAAGCCAGCCAGTTACAAACCTGATCAAAGCCTTTCTGAGCATATTCGAATGTAGTGTCCCATGTATCCCCAAAAAATGTGAGCGTTGTGTCATCTGCGTATGAAATGATGTTACAGTTTTCAAGTTGGAGCTTACACAACTCATTTATGTAACAGAGAAAGAGAGATGGGCCCAAAATACTGCCCTGCGGTACTCCGTAATTTATAGAACTGGCATCACTTTCAATATCTCCTATTTTAACCTGTTGGGTTCGTTTACTGATGTAATCCTGGAAGAGTGACAGCTGCGTATTCCTAATACCTAGATTTTCAAGTTTTTCAGTAAGTTTGGAAAAAGAGACCGTGTCAAATGCCTTTGCTAAATCTAGGAATATAGTAAGACATTTCGATTTGTTATCTAGTTTGTTAACTATAAATTCAGTAAAAGCATGTACAGCGTCAGCTGTAGATTTTTGTTTCCTAAAACCAAATTGCGCATTTGAAATAAGTTTTTTAGATTCTAAATAATTTATTAATCTTTTATTAATAATTTTTTCTAAAAGTTTTGATATAGCGGTCAGCATGGATATAGGGCGAAAATTGTTTACACAGTCTCTTTCCCCACCCTTATGTATAGGAATAACAATAGATTTTTTTAGAGAGTCGGGAAAAATGCCTTCATTTAAGCAACGGTTGAATAAATAAGTCAGCAATGGAACTATGGAATCTTTGATTATCTTTAGTGTTTTAGTTGTGATTCCATCCCATCCAGGTCCGCAGTCAGTTTTGAGGCTAAGAATAAGCCGATCTACTTCATTTTCACAAGTGCCAAGGAGTACGAAAGAATCACGGCTTCGGTAACCCAGGTCTGGATTTGGCGGTGAGGTTTGTGTAGATATTTTACTTGCAAGCTCAGCACCGATGGATACAAAAAAATTGTTGACTGCGTTTATAGATCTTTCAGGTGTTTCTTTAATTGAGAGCAGTTCATATTGATAAGTATTTGATTTATTTAGGTTTGTTATATTTTTTATTGATGACCATAATTTTTTGCTGCTTGTTCCTGCTGATTTAAGCTCGTCACTTACATATTGACGTTTGCATTTTTTCAATATGTTGTTACAAAAGTTTCTGTATCGTTTGTAAGTCGTTTTGAGTATGTCATTATTAGGATCCTTTTTTAATTTAGCATGCAGTTTATCCCTGTTCTTAATACATCGCAGCAATCCCTTAGTAATCCAAGGTTTTATTGCTGTTTTATTTCGAAATTTTTCGGTTTTTGTGGTGTTATTTAGAATAAGTTTTTGTATATATTTAATTAATGTGCTAAAAGCAAGGTTTAAATTATCAATTTTATATATAGGATTAAAATCAAGATTTTCACATTCTTCTTTTAGTTTTTCATAATTTATTTTAGTGATAGTGTTACTTTTATTAATTAAGTTAGAGCATTTGTTTTTTAAGCAGAAGAGAACAGCTTCATGGTCGGTGATTGTGGAATTTAGAAAAAATGTAGTAGAAGGTAATTTCGTTTTTAAAATTACATGGTCAAGACAGCTATCGCCTCTAGTAGGGGAGTAATATGCGGGAATCAAACCATAAAAAGAAAGCATATCCAAGTACTGAGTTGAGTTTTGATTTAATTCTGAAATATTTATATTTATGTCGCCAACTATTAGAATATTTTTATGCGATGAGAGTTCATGAATTAAAGAACTAAGCGATTTCAAGAATAGCTCGATGTTTACAAAACTGGGTGGTCGATACATAGCCAAAATAGCTGTGTCGTTTTTGATTTTAATTAGCAAACAGTTGGCGTCCGATAATTTAATTTCTTTTACATTGCAGTCTAAGTTATTTTTAACCATGACTACAACACCGTCGTTTTGGTTGTAGTTATCTGAGCTGCAATAACTAGAGTAATCATCGAGGGTAGGTAGATTAGTTACACATGATAACCAACATTCTGATAAAATAATAATATCACAATGCATTTGCAATCTAGTTAGAAGGACGCACAAACTATCATAATTTTTGTTTATGCTGCGTATGTTTTGTTGGAGTTTTTTTATATATAGACTAGTATCGACTAAAACCATTTTGCAGGCTTCAGGTTCGCAAAAATGTTGTTCAGTCACTTCGAAATTATCTAATTGATTTATAAAATTATTTATGTCTGCGAATGTTACGGCAGATTTTAAATAGGAACCTGACTAGATAGAAATAGATATAGGTATACAAATACCTATACAGAATACTTAATGGCG
Organism: Apoda limacodes; assembly: GCA_946406115.1. Lineage (NCBI taxonomy): Eukaryota > Metazoa > Arthropoda > Insecta > Lepidoptera > Limacodidae > Apoda > Apoda limacodes. Next base: position 3,709,265 of record OX291554.1, read on the forward strand.
TAATAAAAAACTGGAATAATATACAATATTTTTTTCTGACCGGTTGGTGAGATTCTATTAAACATATTGAAAAATTATGAACGTCGATAAATATTTGTGTTTTGTGTGTATTACATATGAGTGAGGTAAGGTAAATAAGGTGTAAAAGTGTTAGTGTCAAATGTAAATATTTGTTGTAAAAGTAGAAGCAAACACAAGTTAATGAAAAAACTTACCTAAAATAACAAAGGAGCATTACATGAAATTTAATATATATGAGTAGTCATTTTTGACTTTGAAGTTTTTGTAGGTCTTGCTCATTCTTCAAACGAAATGCCGGTTCACCTTCTTTTTTGCGCAGAAAAATAGCTCCTGGAGTCGCCCAACAAAAATTGTATCCATTTGTAGTTGCATAGTCCCGAGCGAGGAAATGTAGCCGCTTCATCTTGGGAGTAAGATGGTCTGCAAGATAGACTGTAGATGGGGTACCCGGTATATTTAAATCAGATGTGTTCAATTTGTTGTCCTTGTTTGCTTTATTATACGCCCTAAATGAGGCTAATATTTTTTCTTTGTGTGGAACCGAAACAAAATCTAGAATTAAAGGTTTTTTTGTCTCCGATTTTGAATATTCTCGGTGTATGTTGCGAAGGTCCGAAGAATTAATTGGCACTTTGATTATATTTCCTAAGTTCATTACTATTTCATAAAAGTTTTCCACCTTGTCATTTTTTGTTGTCGGTACATTCCTTAGCTCCAGAGTGGAGGCATTCATATTTCGTTCTAAAAAGTCAATTTTATGTTCCAGCGACTGAATATACGCTTCGTCTGCACGTTTAATTTGCTCCAATTTCTCTAACTTAGATTTCATGTCTTCGTATTGGTGGGAGATAAATTCAATGCATGACGTAACATGTGCATTTTGCTCCTTAATTGCGGTTACCGATTCCAAAATTGTCTCATATTTTTTATTTTGTTCCGCCGTCCAAGTGCGAAACATTGTTTCCATCTTCTCTGTAAAATACTCGAAGTCATCTCCTTGTCTACGTTTTTGCGGTCTCATAGCATCTTTAGGTGTGTTTGTGCCGGACAAAGGCGTAGTATTAGACGGATTCAAAGAACTGCCTGCAATCATTTTAGATGGTGATTTCGTCGGAGAGTGTCTGAGAGGCATATTTATTATAGTAAAGCAGTTTTCTGTTTTGCAATGTAAATAATTTAATATTTAGAATTTATATGTCTTATCAAAGTAGGTAAGAGATGGTTTCCTTTACCCTTAGGCCTACTTTTTAAATCGTCACGTATATTTCCGTCGGCAAGTAAAGTTATGTCGGATGATCGGAAGGTAGCTGCACTATTAATATTTTCTGAGACTGCCACGCCCCCGCAAAAGCAGCATCAAAGCAGGTGGGTGTGGTCCATGACAACTAATCATGTACACTAATAAGTTCGTTTGTATTGGGTTCACTGATAACACTCACACACACTGACAGAGAAGCTAGTTTCCATAGCATGACAACTTATGATAGACTGGTATTACTAGTTCGGATTTTAATTTAAGAAATTGTTAAATATAGGCACAGAAAATACACACGACCGAACTGTGCGGGCTCCGAGAGTTGAATAAACAAGTAAAGTTATGCGTGCCAAGCAAATTAGTAGATATATTTAAACGTTTATTTGCAGTTCTGGCCTACCCAACCCTAAAGTTGGATTTCGCAATTCACCTGGCCGGACTTAACATAGACTTCCGTCCGTGGAGGCTACTTATCATTGTACTGGCCCTGCCTTCCGGTATTGGAGCCTTAGCTATCTACTTCTTCCACGAGTCACCCAAGTTTTTGGCCAACTGTGGAAGGAAAGACGAGGCACTTAAGGTGCTGGAACGCATTTATGCTATCAATCATAGATGCTCGACTGACGAGTTCAAGGTAACTATAATAATATAATATAATAAACTACTTTTTGTTTTGAACTAACTTGCCCTCAAGTCTCGAAATCCAATTAGCTTTTACATTACTTTTTGACCTAAAATATTGCTTAAGATATTAAGTGATCAAACTAATATTAATTTCAATATAAATATAAAACTAAACATTTTTTTTAGTCATTAATGCGGACTAACCATCAGTTATAATCAGGACACATTCACGTAAGCCCTTAAATCCAGCTCGGGACCTAAGAGGGGGGGAACGTTAGCTCATATACATTTGCTTTATGGGCGTTAAGCTAAAATCGACAATGTTAGTCTCAAATAGAGTAATTTTTTTTTTGGGGCAAACATATATTAACGACTAGCTGACTCGGCAAACGTTTTTACTTTTTTTAAAACAACTGCCGCACCAACCTTTTGTGAAAATTCAGAAACCTTCCCCGGCGTGTGCATTACAACTTACCAAAACTTCATTACAATCGGTTTACCCTTATTGCGCGAGTCCGACTCGCACTTGACCCTGTCTGAGTCGCATTTGACCCTTTTCTTCTTTCTCAGAAACCTTCCCCGGCGTGTGCATAACCACTTACCAAAATTTCATTACAATCGGTTGAATCTTATTGCGCAAGTCCGACTCGCACGTGATATTTTTTCTTTCTCAGAAACATTCCCCGGCGTGTGCATAGCAACTGACCAATAAGAGCTTAAGAACGTAGCGTATAAACTGATGGTCAACATCCACAGTCCATCCATGTCTGACTGGACGTTGCTTTTAATGGACGATGTAATTCAATCATGGGACACCAAGCTACTTGATTAGCGACCATTGCCGCATAACTTATTTTCACTCCCCAGACTGACCAGAATACTATAATAAAATCAGACACTAAAATCATAGATTTTTTTTCCTTGCATGGTGCATTTAGATTTTACGGGTTAGTTCCGTCCGTATAGAAGTTAGAAGGTTTCCTACATTTTTTTTTTTTTTTTTTATACCACTAAGGTGGCAAACAAGCTTACGGTCTGCCTGATGGTAAGCGGTCACCGTAGCCTATGGACGCTTGCAACACCAGGGGTATCACTTGCGCGTTGCCGACCCTTCAGAAATCTAATAACTTCTTTCTTGAAGAACTCCATACTGTAGTCCTTGCAGAAAACCTTGGCAGGGAGCTCATTCCACAACTTAAGCGTTCGCGGGAGGAAGTTTCTCTGAAACCGCACTGTACGCGACCATTTAGTTTCTAAAGTGTGAGAATGAATTCCCTGCCGATGGCGAGCGGTGCGATGGTAGAAAGTAGCCGTGGGCATCATTTCGAACAATTCCTCAGAACACAACCCATTGTACAAGCTGAGTACGCAGATGTTCTTGGTCATTTTGGAGTACTTTAACTTTAAATTCAATTGCAGGTGCATTCATTGATTCTTGAAGAAGAAATATCAAAGAAGCCAATGTCTTTCATCCGTTCCGTGTACGAACAGAGCGCGCCTCTGTTCAGAGCTCCTTACGTCTGGAGAACCATACAGCTTTTCTACTTAATTGCAGTAGTTTACATTACGTAAGTATTATATTAAAAGGCAAAGAATTAAAAACTATTTAAAATGTGTTTAGAAACATTAAAGAACCAACCATCTAAATGTTGTATACTAATGTCATCCTCTTATAATCCTTAGAAACAATACATTTCTGGTGTGGCTCCCCCATATTCTGGAGATGGTACGATCTTCGTTGGAATCTGGTGGGATCGGTCCCGGTAACATCTGCACTCTGATTTCGAGCACGAATTCTACAACGGTAAGCATAATGTCATTACACCCCAAAAACAGAGCTTAAAACATTTGTACACATATTTGTACAAATATTTGAAGACATAGTGTGTTACGGTTTTTCGAGCGTTCATTTATTTGCTTAAATATTCACGCCACACTATGTGTTCAAATAATTCAACTAGAATTTGTATGGAAATTACTTATCCTGAAAGTTAATGAATTATTTTGTTTTGTTTTCTTAAAAAATAGTTAAGATATTCGTAGTAGGAATTTGCGGGGTTCCAGTTATTTATACGAATGGAATTTAAAAAAAGCAAAACATACAGATATAGCGACTGATGTATACCTATCTTATATAATAAAAATAAAGGTCTCATTGTTTGTCGAAAAGCAGCCTAATATTTCCTTTTGAACTAATCGCTGACACTTCTATCGTTTTCAAAAACCTTTCATAAGCAGACTAATGTTTGTATTTTGTTACTGATATCTTCCAACTTTCAACCCCGAATTTACCTTCTTAGTCTTTTGATTTGTAAGTCAGTCAGAAAATCAACAGATAATAAAAGACGATTATTAATATCTATTTATCTTTTTGTTACAGGACACAACTAATTGCATTAGCAAAGTTGATGACAATATAATATTCACCCTAGTGGCGTCCCAGTGCGTGTACACGTTCCTGAACATAGTAATATCATTCCTTCAGCACCACAGGAAGCTCGTTCTTTTAGGGGTCCTGTTCCTGTCTTCACTAGGAGGCGTGGGTCTCAACGTGATGCCAGAGCCAGTATCTAGCGTCGTCTTCTTCGTTATGTTCTCCTGTACGTGCCTTGGGATGGGCATTTTAGCATCATATTTTGTAGATCTTTATCCCACTTCATATAGGTATGTACAGTTTTACCTTTATATTCTTACTAAGGTACCTATATGTATATGTTCAATAAAAACTACGTTTAAGAAATTATGGCGTAATCTTACTGATATTTAAAGACGAAGAGATTGTATGTTTGTAGTACAACTACATTATAAACTTTTGATTATTACTAGCTGTGTGCTAAATTCGGTTATTAGTGGCGGTGTGACATTTCTACGATAACTCTTATCTCTCTCTATCTTACAAAATTTCGCATTTCACTACCTACTGTACTGACGGACACGAGATATTACCATCGAATGGTTCCTCTTGGAATAGAAATTTCAACTTCTGAATTGCATTGACACTTTTATTGTTATTTATAGAGGCATGGTGGCATGCCTCAGCATCATGGTGGGCCGCAGCAGCGCTTTTGTGGGCATCAATGTGGTGGGCTCACTGCTCTTTGACTACTGCCAGTTTACCTTCTACGCGTGGGCACTGCTTGTTTTTAGTAAGTATTCAACTATCCCTGACAATTTGCACTGAGTTGGCACTGTAGACTATGGCTTAAGCCTCTTTACTCTGTGCCCTGTAATTCCTCTATACAAACAATGGTAAGGCAACAACCTTTACCGTCGGTAACGTTAGCAGTATAAAAAAGTTGAAGAATATTTTTCCTAGAGGACCTGTTTGTCTCAATTTGAAATTTATCCGTAAAGAACAATGGATATTATTATTTATGATTTCGGATTTGAAAAGATAAGATATGTATTACTTTCAATTTGTAATCTTAATCCTAATGTCCAATTTAGATTTTTGGTAATGTTTAGATCTAACTGTTCAAAGTTCATAAGTCAATACTAAATCAAAACCTACTGATTAGTTTGACAGTTAAGTTATTCAATTTAAGCTAAGCTTTTCCATTGTTTTAGATTATTTTTACTCCAAGTTCCCTTCATGAATCAATAAATAATAACCGTGTAGACAAATTTTGGATAAAAAGCCATTTTGTTTTGGATGTTGATTATAATATTTATTTTGTACTTAGTTCATGTTCAACATTTCATGTATAATGATCTTAAGATGTTTTCTGGGAAATAAAGAAAAACCATATATAAAAAATACAAGTATGACTAAGTTTTAAAGTATTTTTTTTTATTGCAGGTAGTTTCGTAGTAGCATGCTTCCTGCCCCCAGACAAGAGCAAATGATAACCAAACCAACTAGTGAAAACGCCAATTTTATCTGTGATTTTTAAATAAGGTGTAAAATATAATTATTTTTAAGTATAAACTAAGTATAGATAAAATTTATACAATTTTAATAAAAAATAAGCTGACATAATTATGTTGACGTAATCATAAACTTTTTTATTTTTTCGACAAAACACACGTTTGACTTTTTACTCGACAGTCCCTTCACTACACATGGAGGTCTACATGTTCATAAACTTTGCGTTAAAATACTATACTACTTCCCTTCCTCATCATTGCATTTGGATTTTGCAGTTTTTGCATTATCGCAGGGCATGTGTTACAGTTTTTTTATTATTATATTTTCGGTGCGAAGCTATTTTCAAATCCTTATATAAGTGCTGTGGAGTAAGCATTGTAAAAATCCCAATAAATCAAGAATATTATGAAAAACTCCATGAAACTTCGTAGCATGTCGATACTGACATAAAGACTTTCTTACAGAGTAAAGATTAGTTTAATTACGAAACGAAATCGTCTAGACAGGCAAAGCTAGATATCGTGGTAAGTTTGAGCGGGGCGTAGGAGCCATCACCACCAGTCACTTCACTAAACATGGAGGTCTTCAACATGGAGGTTTGCAGTAAAATATAATACTCCTCTCTTTTCTTCCACATTATTTATGGATTTCGCAGGTTTAGTAGGGTATTTTAGGTCTGAAAAACACCTAAAACGGTACACACTGCTTGTGAAGTTGCAAGTTGTCTTCTACAAAATAAAGATACCATCTGTTTTACAAAACATTTCATATTTTTATATCAGCCGCTGTGTATGGCGTTTGTGGAATACAAGAAAGCCTACGAAACCATCGTAACTAGATTCTATGCAGAGATGTAGTATTGACTGGCACCCACATCGATATGCTAAGATGTATTTCTTCTCAGTCGTACACTCTTGGTAGAGTGGTCGTGGTTACGGTAGGTCTTAGCTCTTGAGTGGCGTCTCTAGCAATGCATCTCCATTTGTTTCTATTGCAAGCATTGCGATAGTATTCAGTTATGGTGGATTGTATGGTGGATTTTACGAGGTCTGACAACCTAGTCAGTACCGACCACGTGGTCTCTTGCCATCCAGTCTACCTTTTACTACCAGACGCTCCATTGAGTCCTCTTGGCGGGTAACGTGTCCGAAGAATTTAAGGATTCGCATCTGGAAAGTCGACGATAGTCTTTCCTTTATCTTAAGTTCTTCTAAAATCGATACGTTGGTGCGGTGACCTGTCCACGGGATCCTTAACAGCCGCCTCCAGCACCACATTTCTAGTGAATCAATTTTCCTCTGCTCTTTCAGCCGCAACGTCTACGTCTCAGCTTAATATAGAAAGATCGGGAAGACGTGATTGTCCATAAACCGGATCTCAGTGTTAATTATTTTTTTCTTAATATTTTTTTAGAAGAAATTTCACTTCTCTTTATTCATATAAGGTTGGTGCACTTGAATGATGTCATAAGATTGCATATTTAACCAGCTTTAAGCTTATGAAGGTCACAAAGTGTCACCAGATTTTCTTCAAACGTTTTCAGTCACTGAAATGTCATGAAGTGTTAATTGATTTTTTCTTAATTTTTTTTTTTAGAAAATATTTCATGTCTCTTTATTCATATAAGTACCTAAAAATTGAAAGATCTCTTTCTGCATCTGCTCGTATATAAATTAGTACGATTTATCTTTAAACATTTATTTGCAGCGACAAAATGTACTGGTAAATTATATAAAATTTAGGCCGCTAAAGTTTTTTCGGCACGATATCCCCATAGAAGGTGCAATTGACGGATGTTATAATATTGTTTATTTACCCAGCTTTAATTCTATGCAGGTCACAAAGTGTCACCAGATTTTCTTCAAACGTTTTTAGTCACTGAAATATAAGGAACTGTCAATTGATTTTTCCTTAATACTTATTTAAAAGTCATTCCATTTATATATGTGTCTAAAAAAACTAAAAACCTTGTTTCTCATCTGCTTGTATATTATTTTGTAGAATTAATCTTCAAACATTTATTCACAGCGACAAAATGTACTAGAAAATGATTTAATGTTTCGGCCACTAAGGTTGTTTCGGTACGGTATCCCCATAGAAGGTGCAATTGAATGATGTTATAATATTGTATATTTCATAGATATAGGATGTAAAAGATACACAATGTCAGTTTAGTGATGATACCAAAAAAAAATTGCGTAAGCGTTAGTAACTGACTCTGTGTGGGTTGAGAATAGTGTTGTCTGCGTACACAATCGACATTGTGCTTTATCGATATATTCATGCCTGTTCTCCATTTTTATGTTAAATATACCTTTGTGTAAAATTTTATTAGAATCGATGCTAATGCGGCGGAATTATAAGGCTATGACATACGGGCGGACATGACGAGTTTACAAGGGTCCGTTTTTGCCATTTGGCTACAGAACCTCATAAAAAAGACTATTAACCACGTGCGCTCAAGTAACATTTTGAAGAAACATTATTAAAATTAAATTACTCTGGATGTTGATAAATAATTTCGGGAAAAAGTATCGATATACTGATACTTATGACGTCATCGATTTCTCAAGCCCTAGCGTAACCAATCATTTTACAATTTTACTTAAAATAACAATACCATGAATAACATGAATTAGAACCATTCTATATGAAATAATACCACGATTTACAAAGAAAAGCAATATAAGTAAAAACTGTTTTCTGACCCAATTTTTAACAAAAATGCGACAAAATATGGTTTGAAAAAAATACGTAAGAATTTCGTATTTACCTGTGAAAAGTATGATTGTCCGGGTTATTTCTTCCTGCGACGGAACAATTAGGTTTGTAACAAGTCACCATACCTAAGCACTAAACTTTTAAGTCCTTTATTGTCAGGATTGACCTAATAATCAACGAAACCCGTGATGTCAACAAACAAACAAGTTACTATGGGTTTCTAATCGAAAAATAATTTATTCCCGCAACTTTTTTACACTATTGACGGATTGAGCTACTCGTTTTAAGGCACAACTCTGGCCAATGTCAGTCCCAAATCCAACAACAACAAACAATTCCTAGGGAATTATAACGTCCTAGTTATATAGTCCCTAGTTGTTCATACTATCATACATTTTTCAATATGTTTATTGAAATTTATCATTTCAAAATAAAATAGTATATAAAGAAAAGTCATAATAATATGTATATTTATAGGTCTCTTTGCTTTTCATTTCTTTTATTCTACGGATTTTCATTTTAAATGATTGCAAAGCGATCATGCAAACTAAAAAAATATGCCTTTTTGTTGTTTATGCCAGTTATGTACACAGCATATGCCTTTTTGGCTGTCGTGCCTGGTCACGCAAAATATAATAATATTAATATACTTAATTGCACACTAAAACAAAAGAAACCTTAAATCTTAAACCTTTAAACGAGCAATTCTTGTAAATATGTATATTCAAATTCAAATTCAATATAATTTATTCAGTTTAGGCTACAATAATTGAGCACTTATGAATGTCACTACGCCATCGGTTCGTAAGTCTTTAGGGCGGGAGACCTTGTATTGAGAAGAACTGGCAAGAAACTCAGCAAGGGCATTTTTTTCTCCCTTTCTCTTACAGCGTCCAATTAAAATATTGGAAAATGCCCTCCTTATCGTAAAACGACACTTTCCATTACAAACATAAAAAACATGAAATATAAAGCACAAGCGCAACATAAAAGTATCTAATATAAAAAAAAGACAGTTTATGTATTCATCACTAAGAAATAATCAATGTCTTACAGTATTAATAAACAAAACAAAAAAGTAAGACTCAATACTAAGAATAGAAAGAAGTTTGCAAGAGCAGACCAGCCTCCACATCATACAAAAATAAAATATAGCCTTACACTAGGTAATAACATAATATACAATGTTTTAATTTAAAAAATATTTCAAATGACCCAATACAAATACAAATCAATTATATTCCAATTTTTCCAAGCATTCTTATCATTTATGTATTCATCAATTTTGTAATAGATTTTTTTCATTTAACTATCTTTGACATATATTTTAAATTTATTTGGGGGTAAATTAACCACATGTTCTGGAATTTTATTGTAGAAAAATGTACTATGTATTGCGAAAGAGCTATGTACCTTCAGAACACGACATTTTGGAACTACCAGTTTATCCTTATTCCTTGTATTAACACTGTGGAGGTCACAATCAAAGTCACTGTTAGCAAATAAGTGACAATTTTGGCGTACATACATTATACAAGCGAAGGTATATTGGCAAGGAACAGTAAAAATATCAATTTCCCTAAATAGTTCCCTAATAGTGCCTTACCCCAAAGCAAAATGCCATAAGACATGACGGAATGGTAATAGCTAAAGTAGACCAAGCGAGCAGTGTCAACATCTGTAACCTGCCTAACTTTCCTAACTGCATAGGCAGCTGAATTGAGTTTCCCTGCAAGAACTGAAATGTAAGGGTTCCACTGCAGCCTATTGTCTAATGTAATACCTAGAAACACTGTTGAGTCTTATAGTTCTATTTCTTTTCCATTTAGGGATAATTTTGTACTTATGTTTCTGACATTTGGCATCATAAATTTTAAACACTTAGTCTTTTTCGCATTAAGAAGTAAATTATTTGCCGTAAACCACTGAAGAACCTGAGAAAGCGCACTACTTACATCGTCAAAATTAGTTGTATTATTGTCAACTTTAAATAAAAGAGATGTGTCATCAGCAAATAGTACAATCTTGCACAGCTTCTCCACAAAGAAAGGCAAGTCATTTATGTAAATTAAAAAAAGAAAAGGACCTAAAATAGAACCTTGAGGAACTCTTAATTTTACTTCTGAGCCATTGGATTTTACTTCATTGATTTGAACCTTCTAGATTCTACTACTCAAATATGAGCGGATAAGCTCAAGAGCCAAATATGCAATACCATAATGACTCAGTTTCCGTATAAGAGTTTCATGTTTCACGCAGTCGAATGCCTTTGATAGATCACAGAAGATACCAATAGCATTATGTGACTGTTCCCAAGCAGCAAATATATGCTGTATAAGGGCAACACCTGCGTAAGTTGTGGAACGCCCTTTTGTAAAACCAAACTGTTGAGGATGAAGTAATCCATTTACGTTAAAATGTTTAAGCATCTGATTGAACATAAGTTTTTTTCAAAAAATTTGCTTAAGGCAGGCAGAATAGAGATAGGTCTAAAATTATTAGAATCATCTTTAATTCCACTTTAAAAAAGTGGTATTATTTTACTATATTTCATTAAGTCTGGGAATATCCCTTCGTCCACACACTTATTAAATATTATGGCTAAGATTGGTGCTATAATATCAATAATTCCGCTAAGGACTTTGACTGATATACCCCACAGGTCACAAGTTTTTTTCTGAGTTAGTAATTTAAATGTCTTTATGATGTCTTCAGAGGTAACATGCCTAAATTTAAATATAGCCTTGCATTTATTTACATTACATTTAAAAAGTAACTCTGATTCTAAGGAGAGGAATTTAATGCATTAGTTGTAATTGTAGGCATTTCAGTAAAATATTTCTCAAAAGAGTTAGCGACATCAAGATCTGAATCAATTATTTTGGAATTTACAGTAAGTGAATAATGATTGTCACGCTGTTTAATTTTTCCTGTTTCACTATTTATTACATTCCATGTGGCCTTTATTTTATTATCAGAATTTTTAATTTTATTACTTATATTATTGCTTTTGACACCCAGCATACTTTTTTAAATATTTTTGAATACATTTTGACATAGTTGGTGAATGTGGGACTGTGGTTATATTGTTTCATTTCATACAACTCATACAACCTAGTTCGACTTCGGTGTATTCCTACACAAGCCCAGTCCTTGAATTTCATTTTATCATTTGGCCTAAAAGTTTTTACTTTAAACACTTGCTCGAACTCATTACTGAAGAAATCAAAAAAATATTATAAAGATTATTTTTAATATTTTTTTTCATTCATTATCATGCATGAAATGTAAAAATGGAATTTTCTTTTCAATATTTGCTTTAAAATTGTTTAATCGAGCAGTGGTCACAGATCTGCAAGTTACTAGTTGAGAATTTTTTTTATAGTTGTGTAGAATTTTTATTATTTGACCACAGTGATCGAATGGCAAATTGTTTAATAGATTTATCTTTTACTTCAACGTTACAGAAAATATTATCTAAACATGTAGCTGAAGTCGATGTAATACTAGAATTAGTTGGTTCCAGAAACAAATAATTTAAGTCAAAACTTGTAAATAAGTTAATAAATCTAGCTCTTGTTTAGGAACTCTCTTAAAGATCAATATTAAAGTCACCATAAACAATAACTGACTTTTTAGAATGACAAATTTTTTTTAGAACTTTATATATTTATTTATAATTATCTGAATCTCGGGAACGGCTCCAACGATTTTCATGAAATTTAGTATCTGGGCGGTTTCGGGGGAAATAGGTACATCGATCTAGAAGAAATGAAAATGAATTTCAGAAAACGTCGTTTTATCCGTGTTTTTTGGCAATGATAAACTGAAAAATATGACTCTTTCTGACATCTATTGGCGAGTAGTATACTATACTACTATTTTTACCGAAACAGCAACGATAAAGCTACTTGACAATAGATGGCGGTTGTTCAGCTACTTGACAATAGATGGCGTTGCTAAAAAAAACGAGCTTCTTCAGGTACTACAAACAAATCATAAAATACAAGTACAAGGGGTGGTCTTATCAATAAGAAGTGATCTCCTGCAGACAACCTTATGGTAGAAGAGTGTACAAAAAATAAAGTAATTGTGCCCTAAGTATACAATAATTGATAGATTCTGAAAAATAAAATAAGTATATTCTAATAAATAATACACAAAATAATTAAACTAAGCTCAACATAATATGTATGAATAAAAATCAACAAATAACGAACATAATACACAAAATATGTATATATATATCCAATTATACATTTATAACTACTACATTTATATAAAGTTCTTAAATAGTTATCTACTGCATTTACATTTAAATCCCTACATATAAACATTTTATATTTCAAAAAGTTAAGGACTTTTATATGAGTAAGTACATAATAACAACTACACCAAATTTTTCGATGATATGATGATGATATTCTTCTTCCAGGTATACTATTATTGTTTTTATTTTGGGAATATATTTTTTTTTAGTAAATTTTGCAGTATTCAACGGTTTCAATCGGATACCTTTAAATGAAGAAGTGCTGCGTCGTTACGGATACTGTAGCGGTTGCTGTGATGGAGCTTCGTTTGATAATAGATATGGAAGTTACGAGCCACATTCTACTGAATGTGATGGATCCATTCGTTATTGTGAATTTTATTCGGTAAACTTAATTTTACTTTAAAATTTAACGTTAATTTAATTAATAAATAATAAATATGGAGGCCCCACATGGAGTACTGCTGCGATCTCTGGGCGGGTGCACCCGGATACCAGCTTGGCCCTTTTGACTCGGTTCAACGATGGGCTGTGAGAATTGTCGACGATCCCAAACTCACTTGCGGTATCGAGCCCATAAGTACCGCTTGTACAATGGGTTGTGTTCTGAGGAATTGTTCGAAATGATGCCCACGGCTACTTTCTACCATCGCACCGCTCGCCATCGGCAGGGAATTCATTCTCACACTTTAGAACCGAAATGGTCGCGTACAGTGCGGTTTCAGAGAAACTTCCTCCCGCGAAAGCTTAGGTTGTGGAATGAGCTCCCTGCCAAGGTTTTCTCTAAGGACTACAGTATGGGGTTCTTCAAAAAAGAAGTTATTAGATTTCTGAAGGGTCGGCAACGCGCGACTGATGCCCTTGTTGTTGCAAGCGTCCATAGGCTACGGTGACCGCTTACCATCAGGCGGACCGTAGGCTTGTTTGCCACCTTAGTGGTATAAAAAAAAAAAAAATGACGTCAAAAATAAATAATAAACATTAACAATCAATCAATTAATTAGGAAACTGCAGCTAGAAGAAAAGCATACAGGGAATAGGAAAATACTAAAAGAAGTTGTGTTATGACTTGGATTAAGAAAATTATAAAGATTTGTGGAACATCCGCAGAAGGAGCGGCAGCTTAGTTGAAGTACGACCACAATGGCAATGCCTGTAGTTGCGTTTGCGAACTATTCTATGATTCGTACGCTGTCAAAAAAGGTTTAATATTGCTCGATTCTATTTGTTTTGACCCAGCAAATTTACCAAAAGGAAAGTAAGTCAAGTTTTTTTTTAATTCGTACAAAATATTTATATTATTTTTAACTTCTCTTGAGGGAAGTTATTATAATTGGCCTGAAACTCTTCATAGCTAAATTTGCGTTTTCTTTACGCTTTGTCACCTGGAGAATCGAGATGAAAAGAGTTTGAGCAAAATCGGTCCAGCGGTTTGCTTTTAATCGCAAAAAAACTGTTTTTTTAATGTTTGTTACCTCAGAACTCCGTCCTTTATAAACTGATTTGGAAAATTGTCACGTACAGGGAAGGAATAACCCACAGATTGGAAGTTATGTGAGAAAATGTTTACAAGTTGTATCATTTTGATTATTTAGACGAGCTTCTACCGGTCTCTTAGTCTGGCCATGTAAGTTGCTGCGTGGCGAAGGCACTACTTTGAAGGATATTAACAAAACAATATATATAGAATTATCGTTTCGCATTTTGTATGTGCAAAATTATATGACGCGCATTCTAGCTGTCAACTTGACATTCTAAGGCTGGGTGCATATAGGTCCAGCGGTTTGTTTTTTATTGCTAACAAACTGTTTTGTTAAAGACGCCAAAATAATCTTCATGTATAAATTATTTATTTTTCAGTGGTGCAAGATTCAGGAGACACAATAACGTGATACACCTAGAACTTTTTGGAGGAATGTTATCTCGGGGAATAGTGCATGATGGTAGATGGACAACTTCTAAAAGGTGTTAAAATAAAAAAAAATAATACTTCAATTTGATCAAACTAAAGGTATACTATGGACATTACACTAGAAAATATTATTTTATCGGAACGTGAATTTGTCACAGGTAATTTGTTAATAATCCCAAATAATAAAAATATTTAGTATCGCAGCAGTATAAAACAATTATATTTATTTTTGTTGCTAACTAGGTGTAACATTGGGTAAGAAGTACGGGGAATAACTATGAATAAATCAGGTTATATTAATGAGGAAAAAGGTGAAATTGTTAAAAAATCTCAATGTAAAGACAAAAAGTAAGTAGTTATTCAATTATTTTTTTTATTTTTACTATAAATCATACACTGATAAAAACAATTAAAAAACTCAAGATCTACGTTTTTAAATGTCTTTTTTAAGCAGAACCTATACAAATTTAGTTTATAGTGTACTTGTTAGAAACTAAATTTTTCTTTTAATACTGAAAACATATGTATTTGTTTTGAAAATGTATTACAAAATATTATGTTTTTGTTAGAAAATTGTTTTACAAAAAATGTTATTGTTCGACAATGGTTGTTTGTGGTTCCGTATTCGTATTATGAAGAAGTTAGCTCAGTGCCTCACCTGACCGATCTCCATGGCGTCGTCCGTCGCTCTAACACACCAAACCGTTCACTCTTTACGCCAAAGATTGGGCAAGTGTGGCCCGAGCGTTATTTGCAAAATCTGTGACGTAATGTTTGTTCATAGCGTCTTCTCTAGTGTAAGCATAATGTCTTCATTAATTAAATGTTTTTTTCAGCACCACTGATTTAATGGAAAGATACTTATTGCCATCTACCGCAGTAGACGTTAGTGAAAGTACCAGTGAATCATGTAAACATCATATCAAATTCACCGAAGGTACTGGCACTTTAAGCCTATCTGAAGTAACAATTATTCCTTATGTTGATTTACAAGAGATTGTAAATGAAAGACCCATCAATGGAATTGGTTGATATCATCGTGGAGTAAGTGGTTACGGAGGATTCCTTGCTTTAAGAATTTTCAGGCCAATTAAGTATTGAAGTTCAATGTTGTCCATTGCAATAATTGTAATATCTGATGATGTAGTTTTCCACAATTCTTTTTTAACCAAATGTGAATTATAATGTTTGTAGGAAATAGTATTTTACAGTTGTTTTAATTTTTATTTACCTATACATAAATATTTTATATCTATTTTATAAAAAAAAAAAAAAAAACATTTACAGCGCGAGTTATACATTCATATAGCGCTCTTATATACGTTGCATATGTATTAGCCAGTTAATTAAATAAATAAAATAAAATTTGATTTAAAGTTAAACCCTTGGGTTGTGGAATGAGTTTCCTGCCAAGGTTTTTTCTAAGGACTACAGTATAGGGAGTTATTAGATTTTTGAAGGGTCGGCAAAGCCCGAGTAATACCCCTGGTATTGCAAGCGTCCATAGGCTACGGTGACCGTTCAACATCAGACTGACGGTGAGCTTGTTTGCCACCTTTGTGGTATAAAAAAATCAGATCGTAAAGTATGGAAAAGAAAGAAACAGAAATCACACTATATAAGTAATGTATAGGCTAGGTTCAGTTTTTTTTTTCCATACTAAGGTGGCAAGCAGGCACACGGACCGCCTGATGGTAAGCGGTCACCGTGGCCTATGGACGCTTGCAACAACAGAAGTATCATTCGCGCGTTGCCGACCCTTCAAAAATCCAATAACATATTTCTTGAAGAACCCATACTGTATTCCTTATAGAAAACTTTGGCAGGCAGCTCATTCCACAACCCAAGCATTCGCGGGAGGAAGTTTCTCTGAATCCGCACTGTACGCGACCATTTCGGTGTATATATAAAGTGTGAGAATGAATTCCCTGCCTATGGCGAGCGGTGAGATGGCAGAAAGTAGCCGTGGGCATCATTTCGAATCTTATGTAGACGTATATGCGGAGCTAACGAAGCGAGTGGAGCGTTCCAGCCAAGTTTTATCTAATAATCTGTTCAGTTGTATGGTAATTTCTTTTCCATATTTAACGATCACCCTAGGTGCTGAACTAAATAGCTACTTAAACCAGATGGCTGCAACATGTACAACATGTTAGGTAAATGGTGTATACAGCCGGAAGTGGTAGATAAGGGTCGGTTTGTAGATGTTCGGAAAAATATTCTAAAGTCGGAAAATGTTCAGGTTTTCCAACAATCAGCAAATTTCCTTTTGTACCTCAACCGTTAGAGCGACAGCCCTGAAACAGCTGATTTCATTCATATTATGATTATTTAAACAAATAATATTTTTAATAGTTTTACCTACTTGCAATTTTTACGTCTAGATATGTACCTATTATTCAAATAAAGTCAAAAACAAACTAGTTTTTATGTCAGACATGACTATGAAATGCATTCCTTTACATACATTACAAAGCCGCAGAGTAAAGAAAAAAATGGCTAAATTACATAAAATAAAAATTAATAACGAAAAAACATAAATAAAATTGCCTGTAAAGTCGGTATACGGGCGAAAGTTTTACGTGACAACGACTTTGAGTGGTAAAATAATTTTAATGTGAATATTCATTCGTATAGTAGGAAGAAGGATGAAATAATAGTAACAATTTAAAACATTTATTTATACAAAGAATTATATTTAAAACATTAATTTATACAAAGAATCTCGCACTGAATTTCATATTAACAAAATTTTATTTTTACCTTTACACATACATACGTATTTATATACAAATATACATACAATAACTTGCAATACATTTGCGTACAATGAAACAGCGTTTACTACAACTTAACTTGTTCCTATCTGAGTGATTTTGTTGAGGATAGGGCGATGATAGGAGAAATATGAAATGAAAGGAAGTGTTTCTGCTGTAATGTGCCTAGAAAATGTCAAGTCAATGGTTGTTCCTTTTAACGTAGTAGACTTAGACATATCTTTTTTTTTTTTTTTTTTTTTATACCACTAAGGTGGCAAACAAGCTTACGGCCCGCCTGATGGTAAGCGGTCACCGTAGCCTATGGACGCTTGCAACACCAGGGGTATCACTTGCGCGTTGCCGACCCTTCAGAAATCTAATAACTTCTTTCTTGAAGAACTCCATACTGTAGTCCTTGCAGAAAACCTTGGCAGGGAGCTCATTCCACAACTTAAGCGTTCGCGGGAGGAAGTTTCTCTGAAACCGCACTGTACGCGACCATTTAGGTTCTAAAGTGTGAGAATGAATTCCCTGCCGATGGCGAGCGGTGCGATGGTAGAAAGTAGCCGTGGGCATCATTTCGAACAATTCCTCAGAACACAACCCATTGTACAAGCGGTAGAACACACACAGTGAGGCAAAGTCTCTCCTCAGACTTAAGGGCTCGATACCGCAAGTGAGTTTGGGATCGTCGACAATTCTCACAGCCCGTCGTTGAACCGAGTCAAAAGGGTCAAGCTGGTATCCGGGTGCACCTGCCCAGAGATGGCAGCAGTACTCCATATGGGGCCGAACTTGCGACTTGTAAAGTAACAACCTTTGCCCCGACGTGAAGTACTGCTTCGCTCTGTTGAGTACACCAAGTTTTTTGGACGCCAGCTTTACCTTATCTTGTAAATGATCTCGGAACTGAACATCGCTGGAGATGTCGACACCAAGGATCCCAATGCTCTTGGAGATGGAGAGGGGAGTGTTCTGGAATAGTGGGACCACAGTGAATGGAGTTTTCTTAGCGGTGAACGCGCACACTTGTGTCTTTGTAGGGTTGAATCGGACCAAGTTTACCCGTCCCCAGTCAGAGACCTGGGACAGTGTGGTCTCGATTTGAGACACAAGTTCTCCGCGGTTTTCCTCCACAAGGGAACGAGGGATGTTTGCACGACCCGTGTAAAAAGTGTCTCCAGTACTGTCATCTGCATAGCAATGTATGTTGTTGATGTCCAACATGTCATTGATATGCAGTAGAAACAGCGTAGGAGACAGCACAGAGCCTTGCGGGACACCAGCATTAATGTCCATGCTATCAGAGCAACTACCGTCAACTACAGTTCGTATGCGTCTGCCGGACAAAAAGCTAGCCACCCATTTGCACAAACCCTCGGGCACTCCGTAAGATGGCAACTTCGATAGAAGACCGCGGTGCCAGACCCGATCGAACGCCTTCGCTATGTCCAGGCTACATGCCAATGCCTCCCCCTGACTCTCAATGGCTAGTGCCCATCGGTGTGTGAGATACACTAGAAGGTCACCAGTCGAGCGACCGTGGCGAAAGCCATATTGACGGTCACTGACCAGATCGTGTACTTCTAGGTATCTTAGAAGCTGTGTGTTGATCACACGCTCCATCACCTTAGAGAGGAGAGAGGTAATAGCGATAGGCCTGTAATTCGATGGATCTGATCTATCGCCCTTTTTGGGCACCGGGTGCACATTCGCAGTCTTCCATGTAGACGGAAATTGCCTAGTGTGGTAGGAAAGCGCAAAGAGGCGCGTGAGTACAGGACATAACTCAGGAGCACACTGCTTAAGCACCACTGCTGGTATACCGTCTGGCCCACTCGACTTATGAACGTCTAGAGAAAGCAACGCCCGCCTGACCTCCCGCTGCGTTATGGAGATTTCCGGCATGGACTTACCGCACCACGGTATAGTAGGTGGTACAGCGCCTTCATCGTTCATATTCGAGTTCGAGGCAAAGAGACTGCCCAGTAGATCGGCTTTCTCTTTAGCACTATGGGCCAAGTCACCATCGGTCTTTCGCAGTGGTGGTAACGACGACTGGCAGAAGTTCCCTTCGGCAGCTTTGGCAAGCGACCAGAAAGCACGACTCCCAGAAGGATAGCTCGCAAGTCGCCCACCTATTTTGCCGATGAATTGGAATTTTGCTCTGGCAGTTGCTTTCTTACTGAAATATCTGATACGCAATCAAGATTAAACGTATCTTTAATGAATTTGAGAAACTTGTCATCAGACTTCACGTTTTGGTTGAAGTCACCGCATAGAAGAATCGGCATATTAGGATCAACTTGCAAGAACGGTGGCACGTACTGGCTGTTATGCACGTATGGAAGAAGTGCCTGGTGTAGCAACATTCCGATGTCTTGTACACTTGATCCTGGATGAATATAAACAGCACCGAGCACAAATTTGAAGGTAGTATCAACGGTAAAGCAAGTAACTTCAGCCAAGCACAAGTCACCGCAGGTTTTGATAACTCGAGCAGTGTTTGTGACCGCAACATCGATCACTTTTCCTGTTGATATTGATGATAACCTACGATAGATCGCTACTCCACCTGCTGCGTTGGTGTCTGAGTTTGTTTGATTATTCTTCCTTGATATGCACTCATAATTCTTGATTGGATGTGGTTCACAAGTGTCGCGCATCCACGTTTCGGTCAGTACTAAATAGTCAGATCTTGGAATCACTGTATCTGTTTCAATGTCTGTGGCATGAGCACTCAAACTTTGACAATTGATGTTCGTCACGATAGTTTGTCCAGCACTGGTAGCATCGTCACAGAATTTGACTGCCTTTTTAGTGGTGGTTTGCAAAGTGTGTCCTTGGAGTCGAATATATTCAGTGCGAATATCTCGTGTAGTTTGTGAGTCGTTTCCTTCGCGCCCATGTTTGAAAATCAAAGGAGAGTCCTTCTCCGTGATGATATGCAATCCGTTGATACTCGTTACGCGGCTCATGGCTACATATATACATTATAATTATTTATATTAGTAACTTTTTAAAACTACTTTTATTTTTTAAAAATTCTTGAAACAAAAAGTTAATTCAACAAAACCAAATTTTGTTAATTTTCAAAATTATTATTAATTCATAACATGAACCAAATTAGGTATTTAACACAAACAAATTTTGTTCATTTTAAATTGACTATTCATATTCATAAGTACAGTGTAAACTCTTTATAACGTAACTCAAGGGACTTGTTCAATTTTAGTACAATGGAGCCAGATGTACAAATTCCTTCAACGTCCAGTACACCGATGGAGACTGATGATATCGTGCCACCAACGTCTGCCATACCTTTCGCTGTGCCACACACACCCCATAACGCCAAAGCGCAACGACAAAGTATGTATAGAAAACGTAAGGCCGCGGAAAGAACTCCTGCAGAGGCAGCAGATTTTGCAAAAGCAGCCGCCGAAAGACAACGTAGATGCAAGCAACGTAGACTCGCCAACTCAGCTCTTGACGCCGGCACGCTAGAGTCAGCCACAGTGTCTGCTCCTGTGGTAGTGGAAAGAACAGTTACTGCCCAGACCAGCGCTCAGCGACAACGTGCTTACAGACAGCGTAGAGCTGCTCAAATTGTTTCACAAATAAGTACTCCACCGACTCACACAGCAGTGCAACCGGAACAATCAACTTGGAATATCAAATGGTCGTCGTCAATAAAGAGGTTTAAAACTACATTTCTGGACAACGAATTTGGCCACGCTTGCTCTGTTTGCGACCGATTGTGGTTCAAGAATGACCTTAAAATCATCACTGCTGCACAACTACAGATCATATCGGATTGGTTCGTTAAGGAAAATAGGCAACTACGCGAGGAGGATTATACGCATATTTGCAACACCTGTAGATTTTCGCTGAACAAACATAAGCTTCCTACCCTTGCAAAAGTGAATGGCTTCTCATATCCAGAAATACCTCCTGGCTTACCGCCACTGGATCCAATTAGTGAACGATTAATCTCACCACGTCTGCCATTCATGCAAGTGCGTCGTCTGCGGCATGACTTCTCTTATGGAATTATTGGTCAAGTGATCAACGTTCCAGTCAACGTAGAAGACATGGTAAAATGCTTGCCCCGGCATTTAGATGAGGACGACGTCATTAATGTCAACATCAAACGGAATCTCGCACACAAAACAAATTACATCAGCGGCTACATGTCCAAAAGGACAATCAAAGAATGGTTGGATGTACTTCAAAATTCAAGTCTATATCGCTTGTACGATATCAAAGTAGATTTGTCAAGGCTGCAAACTGTCGTGCCACCAGAGGAAGATTTGCAGGATGACTCGGCTCATCGAATCGAAACAATCGCCGCCGAGTGTACTCCGGAGTCAGAAATTCTTGCTTCCAGGCAGCATACACTACTGTGGAACGAAGAGGATTGCCTCGACATCGCACCAGGACATCGGGCCATGCCTCTGAACATCATTTACGACCGTCATGCTGAAGAACTATCATTTCCTGCAATATACTACGGCCAGCCTCGTCGCTTCCACATGGGAGTTTCAGTGACACCTTACATGATGGCAACCAGTGAATTACGACGAAGTGACAGACGCGGAGCCACGCCTCAAAAAGTCTTGTACGTTGCTATGAAGATTCTACGTCTCCGCATGGTGGATGGCATTTACAGCACATTTCGGAATGTGTCAACCACGGAAAACGTAACTCGACGCATGTTGGAGGACCCGGAATTTCTTAAAGAATTTGTCGTTCAAAATCTTGCCTTCATGAAGTCAGTACCCAATTCCGTCCAGTATTGGGCCTCTCGCAAACGAGATCTGTTTGCGATGCTCCGTCAACTAGGTAAACCGACCATATTTCTCACTTTAAGTGCAAACGAAGTACGCTGGTTGATATTACTGAATTTACTCCTCAAATTGAGTAACAAGTATCCTGGAAAAGTTGCTGAAGATCTAAACACGTCAGAGCGGTGCAACTTAGTGAGCGACGATCCAGTTACGTGCTGCATATATTTCCACAAACTCGTCGGTACATTGATGAATATGCTGAAGGCAAAACAATCATATAATCCATTTGGCCAGTACTTTGTTAAAGATTATTTCTTTCGCATTGAGTTCCAGCATCGAGGAAGCCCCCACGCACACATTTTGGTGTGGTTGAATAATGATCCACACGAGGCCGTGTCAGAAAATATGCCAATGACCATCGAGCTCGTGGAGAAGCTGAGTTCTGTCGCCAAAGAAGATATGCCCAACGAGACCATCTACGCCAATCAAATTCACAAGCACACTTTCACCTGCACGAAGCGAGGTGAGACGACTTGCAGATTTGGGATCCCGTACTGGCCAATGCCTGCTACTCGAGTCTTGGTTCCAATGCCTCAGACTGATGGACGCCGGTCAACATTCCAAAAAAAATCCAAGGAGCTACGAACGTGTCTCAGCGAACGTACATACCCTAGCATGGATGACTTTCTGAGGGAACATGGTCTGACATTTGATGCATATCTTGATATAGTACGTTCAACCCTTCGCAGGCCAACTTTGTTGTTTAAACGTAACTTCGATCAACTTATGACAAACACGTTCAACCCTTACCTTGCTGGTCAAATTAATTCCAACATCGATATTCAGTTTATCTTAGATGAATACAGCTGCGCACAGTACGTCGTGGAATACGTGAACAAATCAGCTCGTGGAATGGGTAACTTGAATCGAGAGTTGACTAAAATGATGGAAGAACATCCTGACCGCGATTACACTGGTCAATTAAAAGCATTGAGTGTCAAACTTCTCACTCAATGCAGTTGAAATGTCGGCGCAAGAAGCAGCATGGTATTTGTTACGACAGCCGATGAGCGAAGCAAGCCGTCAAATTGTGTACATACCAACAGTGTGGCCCTCAGAGAGACAACGTTGCCGCAAACGTCGGAAACAATTGGATCGCGAAGGAATCGCAGAGGATAGCACAGACGTGTGGACCAAAAACATCATTCAGCGGTATGAAGAAAGACCTCCATCTTTGCAAGATGTATATTTGGCCGAGTTTGCGTCGTGGTATGCTAACTCTCGTGATTTCATTGACAATGAAGACGACTTGAACGTGCATGAAGATGACGATCCTGAACCGCCGACTGGAGAAAGAACGACATCGAGAGGATATCGCAAACGTCTGATCGGTCGAATCATACGATACAGATGCTACGACATAGATGAAACTGTCAATTATCAACGTGAGATGGTACTGCTGTACTTGCCCTTTCGCAACGAAGTCGCTGACATTGTTGATTGTAATAAATTTATACAATTATTCAATGACAACAAGGAAACTATCATGGAACGCAGAAAACTTTATGAGAACAATATTCGAGAGACGAAGTCGTTCAAATTGAAATAACAATGTTTAACCTCCAACCTGTCAAATCGAAACTTTCAAACATTCAAACCGAGACGACCAATCACTGCGCAAGGTAGTAAGCGCGCGATTTACAAATTCAAAGATCAAATGTGAATTTGTTTTCTCCTTTTAGAAAATACACTTTGAATTAAAATCGATTGATATTAACAATTAATGTGATTTAAATAAATGTTCTAACTTTTAAATTTAGTTTTTATATTTATAACAATGTAAAACAAGTTAAATTTATTAATAACTTATAACAACTGATTGATTTAACATAAACCAATTTTGTAAATTCTTGAATTTGTTATTTATATTAATAACTGTTTCAACAAAGTTCAATTTATGCAAAAATTTGAAATAAAAAATGAATTTAACATACACAAATTTTGTGAAATTTCAAATTAATTATTTATATTAGTAACTTTTTAAAACTACTTTTATTTTTTAAAAATTCTTGAAACAAAAAGTTAATTCAACAAAACCAAATTTTGTTAATTTTCAAAATTATTATTAATTCATAACATGAACCAAATTAGGTATTTAACACAAACAAATTTTGTTCATTTTAAATTGACTATTCATATTCATAAGTACAGTGTAAACTCTTTATAACGTAACTCAAGGGACTTGTTCAATTTTAGTACAATGGAGCCAGATGTACAAATTCCTTCAACGTCCAGTACACCGATGGAGACTGATGATATCGTGCCACCAACGTCTGCCATACCTTTCGCTGTGCCACACACACCCCATAACGCCAAAGCGCAACGACAAAGTATGTATAGAAAACGTAAGGCCGCGGAAAGAACTCCTGTAGAGGCAGCAGATTTTGCAAAAGCAGCCGCCGAAAGACAACGTAGATGCAAGCAACGTAGACTCGCCAACTCAGCTCTTGACGCCGGCACGCTAGAGTCAGCCACAGTGTCTGCTCCTGTGGTAGTGGAAAGAACAGTTACTGCCCAGACCAGCGCTTAGCGCCAACGTGCTTACAGACAGCGTAGAGCTGCTCAAATTGTTTCACAAATAAGTACTCCACCGACTCACACAGCAGTGCAACCGGAACAATCAACTTGGAATATCAAATGGTCGTCGTCAATAAAGAGGTTTAAAACTACATTTCTGGACAACGAATTTGGCCACGCTTGCTCTGTTTGCGACCGATTGTGGTTCAAGAATGACCTTAAAATCATCACTGCTGCACAACTACAGATCATATCGGATTGGTTCGTTAAGGAAAATAGGCAACTACGCGAGGAGGATTATACGCATATTTGCAACACCTGAAGATTTTCGCTGAACAAACATAAGCTTCCTACCCTTGCAAAAGTGAATGGCTTCTCATATCCAGAAATACCTCCTGGCTTACCGCCACTGGATCCAATTAGTGAACGATTAATCTCACCACGTCTGCCATTCATGCAAGTGCGTCGTCTGCGGCATGACTTCTCTTATGGAATTATTGGTCAAGTGATCAACGTTCCAGTCAACGTAGAAGACATGGTAAAATGCTTGCCCCGGCATTTAGATGAGGACGACGTCATTAATGTCAACATCAAACGGAATCTCGCACACAAAACAAATTACATCAGCGGCTACATGTCCAAAAGGACAATCAAAGAATGGTTGGATGTACTTCAAAATTCAAGTCTATATCGCTTGTACGATATCAAAGTAGATTTGTCAAGGCTGCAAACTGTCGTGCCACCAGAGGAAGATTTGCAGGATGACTCGGCTCATCGAATCGAAACAATCGCCGCCGAGTGTACTCCGGAGTCAGAAATTCTTGCTTCCAGGCAGCATACACTACTGTGGAACGAAGAGGATTGCCTCGACATCGCACCAGGACATCGGGCCATGCCTCTGAACATCATTACGATTTACGACCATCATGCTGAAGAACTATCATTTCCTGCAATATACTACGGCCAGCCTCGTCGCTTCCACATGGGAGTTTCAGTGACACCTTACATGATGGCAACCAGTGAATTACGACGAAGTGACAGACGCGGAGCCACGCCTCAAAAAGTCTTGTACGTTGCTATGAAGATTCTACGTCTCCGCATGGTGGATGGCATTTACAGCACATTTCGGAATGTGTCAACCACGGAAAACGTAACTCGACGCATGTTGGAGGACCCGGAATTTCTTAAAGAATTTGTCGTTCAAAATCTTGCCTTCATGAAGTCAGTACCCAATTCCGTCCAGTATTGGGCCTCTCGCAAACGAGATCTGTTTGCGATGCTCCGTCAACTAGGTAAACCGACCATATTTCTCACTTTAAGTGCAAACAAAGTACGCTGGTTGATATTACTGAATTTACTCCTCAAATTGAGTAACAAGTATCCTGGAAAAGTTGCTGAAGATCTAAACACGTCAGAGCGGTGCAACTTAGTGAGCGACGATCCAGTTACGTGCTGCATATATTTCCACAAACTCGTCGGTACATTGATGAATATGCTGAAGGCAAAACAATCATATAATCCATTTGGCCAGTACTTTGTTAAAGATTATTTCTTTCGCATTGAGTTCCAGCATCGAGGAAGCCCCCACGCACACATTTTGGTGTGGTTGAATAATGATCCACACGAGGCCGTGTCAGAAAATATGCCAATGACCATCGAGCTCGTGGAGAAGCTGAGTTCTGTCGCCAAAGAAGATATGCCCAACGAGACCATCTACGCCAATCAAATTCACAAGCACACTTTCACCTGCACGAAGCGAGGTGAGACGACTTGCAGATTTGGGATCCCGTACTGGCCAATGCCTGCTACTCGAGTCTTGGTTCCAATGCCTCAGACTGATGGACGCCGGTCAACATTCCAAAAAAAATCCAAGGAGCTACGAACGTGTCTCAGCGAACGTACATACCCTAGCATGGATGACTTTCTGAGGGAACATGGTCTGACATTTGATGCATATCTTGATATAGTACGTTCAACCCTTCGCAGGCCAACTTTGTTGTTTAAACGTAACTTCGATCAACTTATGACAAACACGTTCAACCCTTACCTTGCTGGTCAAATTAATTCCAACATCGATATTCAGTTTATCTTAGATGAATACAGCTGCGCACAGTACGTCGTGGAATACGTGAACAAATCAGCTCGTGGAATGGGTAACTTGAATCGAGAGTTGACTAAAATGATGGAAGAACATCCTGACCGCGATTACACTGGTCAATTAAAAGCATTGAGTGTCAAACTTCTCAATGCAGTTGAAATGTCGGCGCAAGAAGCAGCATGGTATTTGTTACGACAGCCGATGAGCGAAGCAAGCCGTAAAATTGTGTACATACCAACAGTGTGGCCCTCAGAGAGACAACGTTGCCGCAAACGTCGGAAACAATTGGATCGCGAAGGAATCGCAGAGGATAGCACAGACGTGTGGACCAAAAACATCATTCAGCGGTATGAAGAAAGACCTCCATCTTTGCAAGATGTATATTTGGCCGAGTTTGCGTCGTGGTATGCTAACTCTCGTGATTTCATTGACAATGAAGACGACTTGAACGTGCATGAAGATGACGATCCTGAACCGCCGACTGGAGAAAGAACGACATCGAGAGGATATCGCAAACGTCTGATCGGTCGAATCATACGATACAGATGCTACGACATAGATGAAACTGTCAATTATCAACGTGAGATGGTACTGCTGTACTTGCCCTTTCGCAACGAAGTCGCTGACATTGTTGATTGTAATAAATTTATACAATTATTCAATGACAACAAGGAAACTATCATGGAACGCAGAAAACTTTATGAGAACAATATTGACATCGACAAAGTGATGCAAGAGCTAGAAGCAATGATGATTTTGCAAAATTCAGACACCACAGAACCAACGGAAACAGAGTCAAGAAAAGTGTTTGTAGAACAGCTGTTAGGAGGAGAGGGAGCTGAAAATAACGATGATGTTAATGAAATCGTGCCGCAAAACGGATTGTCAGTTGTAAAAAAACTGAGCAACGTGATGCCAAAACAACAATATTGTGAGCTGCTACGAACTACAAATGCTGAACAACGTGAGGTGGTTCTTGAGGCTATACATCGTTTACATGGCTGCGGAGATGAGCTCCTACAGGCTCTACAAATCTTCTTCACCGGACCAGCAGGATGTGGCAAAACGTATACATTGAAGGCCCTCATGGAAACGTACAATCGTTACACTCAGAACCACAACTCACTCAACAACGCCTACGTTGCTTGTGCAAGCACAGGTAAAGCAGCTGTACCTCTTGGTGGAACAACAGTTCACTCAGCATTTCGCCTATCAACTTCTCGAGTTACAAGACTTCTATCAGCTGAAAATTGTTGTTTTGGCATCACGTTGCTCAGTTTTTTTACAACTGACAATCCGTTTTGCGGCACGATTTCATTAACATCATCGTTATTTTCAGCTCCCTCTCCTCCTAACAGCTGTTCTACAAACACTTTTCTTGACTCTGTTTCCGTTGGTTCTGTGGTGTCTGAATTTTGCAAAATCATCATTGCTTCTAGCTCTTGCATCACTTTGTCGATGTCAATATTGTTCTCATAAAGTTTTCTGCGTTCCATGATAGTTTCCTTGTTGTCATTGAATAATTGTATAAATTTATTACAATCAACAATGTCAGCGACTTCGTTGCGAAAGGGCAAGTACAGCAGTACCATCTCACGTTGATAATTGACAGTTTCATCTATGTCGTAGCATCTGTATCGTATGATTCGACCGATCAGACGTTTGCGATATCCTCTCGATGTCGTTCTTTCTCCAGTCGGCGGTTCAGGATCGTCATCTTCATGCACGTTCAAGTCGTCTTCATTGTCAATGAAATCACGAGAGTTAGCATACCACGACGCAAACTCGGCCAAATATACATCTTGCAAAGATGGAGGTCTTTCTTCATACCGCTGAATGATGTTTTTGACGTGACAACGTCTTATAAATTGGTTTGCCGGGTGACACTTCAAGAAACTGCGTTACGCTCCGCTCACGTTATGCGCTCACAATGAGAGCGAGTGAGAGGCACGCGTCCCTTCCACTCGGGCATGGTTAGCCCGCCTAAGAGCGAGAGAGACAGACATAAAAAGTGAAAGGCACGCGTCCCTTCCACTCGAGCACAGTTAGCCCGCCTAAGAGCGAGAGAGACAGAGCGAGAGAGAGAGAGTGAGAGAGATAGGCATACACACCGGTTCATGTCTTGCGCTTCTATTTCGCTTAGGCGCCTGCATACAAGTTTACACGTTGCCAGTTAATTGTAAAACGATTGTGTAGTGATAATGTGAAGGTAGTTTCGTCCATCGCAACAATTCAAACAGCAAAGGTAAATAATTTCAGACTGATAATATAACATGATGAAATAAATGACTAAGACATAAGTGAATAGGTTATGTTGTAGTAATCACAATGTTGTGGTAGTTTTCAATCAAAAAAGTAGTATAAATCGTTTCTCAACCAATAATAATTTGTTTAACTTGAAAAAATGAGCGCGACTTGCTATGTAAAAAATTGAAATAACAATGTTTAACCTCCAACCTGTCAAATCGAAACTTTCAAACATTCAAACCGAGACGACCAATCACTGCGCAAGGTAGTAAGCGCGCGATTTACAAATTCAAAGATCAAATGTGAATTTGTTTTCTCCTTTTAGAAAATACACTTTGAATTAAAATCGATTGATATTAACAATTAATGTGATTTAAATAAATGTTCTAACTTTTAAATTTAGTTTTTATATTTATAACAATGTAAAACAAGTTAAATTTATTAATAACTTATAACAACTGATTGATTTAACATAAACCAATTTTGTAAATTCTTGAATTTGTTATTTATATTAATAACTGTTTCAACAAAGTTCAATTTATGCAAAAATTTGAAATAAAAAATGAATTTAACATACACAAATTTTGTGAAATTTCAAATTAATTATTTATATTAGTAACTTTTTAAAACTACTTTTATTTTTTAAAAATTCTTGAAACAAAAAGTTAATTCAACAAAACCAAATTTTGTTAATTTTCAAAATTATTATTAATTCATAACATGAACCAAATTAGGTATTTAACACAAACAAATTTTGTTCATTTTAAATTGACTATTCATATTCATAAGTACAGTGTAAACTCTTTATAACGTAACTCAAGGGACTTGTTCAATTTTAGTACAATGGAGCCAGATGTACAAATTCCTTCAACGTCCAGTACACCGATGGAGACTGATGATATCGTGCCACCAACGTCTGCCATACCTTTCGCTGTGCCACACACACCCCATAACGCCAAAGCGCAACGACAAAGTATGTATAGAAAACGTAAGGCCGCGGAAAGAACTCCTGCAGAGGCAGCAGATTTTGCAAAAGCAGCCGCCGAAAGACAACGTAGATGCAAGCAACGTAGACTCGCCAACTCAGCTCTTGACGCCGGCACGCTAGAGTCAGCCACAGTATCTGCTCCTGTGGTAGTGGAAAGAACAGTTACTGCCCAGACCAGCGCTCAGCGACAACGTGCTTACAGACAGCGTAGAGCTGCTCAAATTGTTTCACAAATAAGTACTCCACCGACTCACACAGCAGTGCAACCGGAACAATCAACTTGGAATATCAAATGGTCGTCGTCAATAAAGAGGTTTAAAACTACATTTCTGGACAACGAATTTGGCCACGCTTGCTCTGTTTGCGACCGATTGTGGTTCAAGAATGACCTTAAAATCATCACTGCTGCACAACTACAGATCATATCGGATTGGTTCGTTAAGGAAAATAGGCAACTACGCGAGGAGGATTATACGCATATTTGCAACACCTGTAGATTTTCGCTGAACAAACATAAGCTTCCTACCCTTGCAAAAGTGAATGGCTTCTCATATCCAGAAATACCTCCTGGCTTACCGCCACTGGATCCAATTAGTGAACGATTAATCTCACCACGTCTGCCATTCATGCAAGTGCGTCGTCTGCGGCATGACTTCTCTTATGGAATTATTGGTCAAGTGATCAACGTTCCAGTCAACGTAGAAGACATGGTAAAATGCTTGCCCCGGCATTTAGATGAGGACGACGTCATTAATGTCAACATCAAACGGAATCTCGCACACAAAACAAATTACATCAGCGGCTACATGTCCAAAAGGACAATCAAAGAATGGTTGGATGTACTTCAAAATTCAAGTCTATATCGCTTGTACGATATCAAAGTAGATTTGTCAAGGCTGCAAACTGTCGTGCCACAGAGGAAGATTTGCAGGATGACTCGGCTCATCGAATCGAAACAATCGCCGCCGAGTGTACTCCGGAGTCAGAAATTCTTGCTTCCAGGCAGCATACACTACTGTGGAACGAAGAGGATTGCCTCGACATCGCACCAGGACATCGGGCCATGCCTCTGAACATCATTTACGACCATCATGCTGAAGAACTATCATTTCCTGCAATATACTACGGCCAGCCTCGTCGCTTCCACATGGGAGTTTCAGTGACACCTTACATGATGGCAACCAGTGAATTACGACGAAGTGACAGACGCGGAGCCACGCCTCAAAAAGTCTTGTACGTTGCTATGAAGATTCTACGTCTCCGCATGGTGGATGGCATTTACAGCACATTTCGGAATGTGTCAACCACGGAAAACGTAACTCGACGCATGTTGGAGGACCCGGAATTTCTTAAAGAATTTGTCGTTCAAAATCTTGCCTTCATGAAGTCAGTACCCAATTCCGTCCAGTATTGGGCCTCTCGCAAACGAGATCTGTTTGCGATTCTCCGTCAACTAGGTAAACCGACCATATTTCTCACTTTAAGTGCAAACGAAGTACGCTGGTTGATATTACTGAATTTACTCCTCAAATTGAGTAACAAGTATCCTGGAAAAGTTGCTGAAGATCTAAACACGTCAGAGCGGTGCAACTTAGTGAGCGACGATCCAGTTACGTGCTGCATATATTTCCACAAACTCGTCGGTACATTGATGAATATGCTGAAGGCAAAACAATCATATAATCCATTTGGCCAGTACTTTGTTAAAGATTATTTCTTTCGCATTCAGTTCCAGCATCGAGGAAGCCCCCACGCACACATTTTGGTGTGGTTGAATAATGATCCACACGAGGCCGTGTCAGAAAATATGCCAATGACCATCGAGCTCGTGGAGAAGCTGAGTTCTGTCGCCAAAGAAGATATGCCCAACGAGACCATCTACGCCAATCAAATTCACAAGCACACTTTCACCTGCACGAAGCGAGGTGAGACGACTTGCAGATTTGGGATCCCGTACTGGCCAATGCCTGCTACTCGAGTCTTGGTTCCAATGCCTCAGACTGATGGACGCCGGTCAACATTCCAAAAAAAATCCAAGGAGCTACGAACGTGTCTCAGCGAACGTACATACCCTAGCATGGATGACTTTCTGAGGGAACATGGTCTGACATTTGATGCATATCTTGATATAGTACGTTCAACCCTTCGCAGGCCAACTTTGTTGTTTAAACGTAACTTCGATCAACTTATGACAAACACGTTCAACCCTTACCTTGCTGGTCAAATTAATTCCAACATCGATATTCAGTTTATCTTAGATGAATACAGCTGCGCACAGTACGTCGTGGAATACGTGAACAAATCAGCTCGTGGAATGGGTAACTTGAATCGAGAGTTGACTAAAATGATGGAAGAACATCCTGACCGCGATTACACTGGTCAATTAAAAGCATTGAGTGTCAAACTTCTCAATGCAGTTGAAATGTCGGCGCAAGAAGCAGCATGGTATTTGTTACGACAGCCGATGAGCGAAGCAAGCCGTCAAATTGTGTACATACCAACAGTGTGGCCCTCAGAGAGACAACGTTGCCGCAAACGTCGGAAACAATTGGATCGCGAAGGAATCGCAGAGGATAGCACAGACGTGTGGACCAAAAACATCATTCAGCGGTATGAAGAAAGACCTCCATCTTTGCAAGATGTATATTTGGCCGAGTTTGCGTCGTGGTATGCTAACTCTCGTGATTTCATTGACAATGAAGACGACTTGAACGTGCATGAAGATGACGATCCTGAACCGCCGACTGGAGAAAGAACGACATCGAGAGGATATCGCAAACGTCTGATCGGTCGAATCATACGATACAGATGCTACGACATAGATGAAACTGTCAATTATCAACGTGAGATGGTACTGCTGTACATGCCCTTTCGCAACGAAGTCGCTGACATTGTTGATTGTAATAAATTTATACAATTATTCAATGACAACAAGGAAACTATCATGGAACGCAGAAAACTTTATGAGAACAATATTCGAGAGACGAAGTCGTTCAAATTGAAATAACAATGTTTAACCTCCAACCTGTCAAATCGAAACTTTCAAACATTCAAACCGAGACGACCAATCACTGCGCAAGGTAGTAAGCGCGCGATTTACAAATTCAAAGATCAAATGTGAATTTGTTTTCTCCTTTTAGAAAATACACTTTGAATTAAAATCGATTGATATTAA
Source organism: Apoda limacodes (assembly GCA_946406115.1). Lineage (NCBI taxonomy): Eukaryota > Metazoa > Arthropoda > Insecta > Lepidoptera > Limacodidae > Apoda > Apoda limacodes. Next base: position 3,742,567 of record OX291554.1, read on the forward strand.
CAATTAATGTGATTTAAATAAATGTTCTAACTTTTAAATTTAGTTTTTATATTTATAACAATGTAAAACAAGTTAAATTTATTAATAACTTATAACAACTGATTGATTTAACATAAACCAATTGTTGCTATGAAGATTCTACGTCTCCGCATGGTGGATGGCATTTACAGCACATTTCGGAATGTGTCAACCACGGAAAACGTAACTCGACGCATGTTGGAGGACCCGGAATTTCTTAAAGAATTTGTCGTTCAAATTGAAATAACAATGTTTAACCTCCAACCTGTCAAATCGAAACTTTCAAACATTCAAACCGAGACGACCAATCACTGCGCAAGGTAGTAAGCGCGCGATTTACAAATTCAAAGATCAAATGTGAATTTGTTTTCTCCTTTTAGAAAATACACTTTGAATTAAAATCGATTGATATTAACAATTAATGTGATTTAAATAAATGTTCTAACTTTAAATTTAGTTTTTATATTTAAAACAATGTAAAACAAGTTAAATTTATTAATAACTTATAACAACTGATTGATTTAACATAAACCAATTTTGTAAATTCTTGAATTTGTTATTTATATTAATAACTGTTTCAACAAAGTTCAATTTATGCAAAAATTTGAAATAAAAAATGAATTTAACATACACAAATTTTGTGAAATTTCAAATTAATTATTTATATTAGTAACTTTTTAAAACTACTTTTATTTTTTAAAAATTCTTGAAACAAAAAGTTAATTCAACAAAACCAAATTTTGTTAATTTTCAAAATTATTATTAATTCATAACATGAACCAAATTAGGTATTTAACACAAACAAATTTTGTTCATTTTAAATTGACTATTCATATTCATAAGTACAGTGTAAACTCTTTATAACGTAACTCAAGGGACTTGTTCAATTTTAGTACAATGGAGCCAGATGTACAAATTCCTTCAACGTCCAGTACACCGATGGAGACTGATGATATCGTGCCACCAACGTCTGCCATACCTTTCGCTGTGCCACACACACCCCATAACGCCAAAGCGCAACGACAAAGTATGTATAGAAAACGTAAGGCCGCGGAAAGAACTCCTGTAGAGGCAGCAGATTTTGCAAAAGCAGCCGCCGAAAGACAACGTAGATGCAAGCAACGTAGACTCGCCAACTCAGCTCTTGACGCCGGCACGCTAGAGTCAGCCACAGTGTCTGCTCCTGTGGTAGTGGAAAGAACAGTTACTGCCCAGACCAGCGCTCAGCGCCAACGTGCTTACAGACAGCGTAGAGCTGCTCAAATTGTTTCACAAATAAGTACTCCACCGACTCACACAGCAGTGCAACCGGAACAATCAACTTGGAATATCAAATGGTCGTCGTCAATAAAGAGGTTTAAAACTACATTTCTGGACAACGAATTTGGCCACGCTTGCTCTGTTTGCGACCGATTGTGGTTCAAGAATGACCTTAAAATCATCACTGCTGCACAACTACAGATCATATCGGATTGGTTCGTTAAGGAAAATAGGCAACTACGCGAGGAGGATTATACGCATATTTGCAACACCTGTAGATTTTCGCTGAACAAACATAAGCTTCCTACCCTTGCAAAAGTGAATGGCTTCTCATATCCAGAAATACCTCCTGGCTTACCGCCACTGGATCCAATTAGTGAACGATTAATCTCACCACGTCTGCCATTCATGCAAGTGCGTCGTCTGCGGCATGACTTCTCTTATGGAATTATTGGTCAAGTGATCAACGTTCCAGTCAACGTAGAAGACATGGTAAAATGCTTGCCCCGGCATTTAGATGAGGACGACGTCATTAATGTCAACATCAAACGGAATCTCGCACACAAAACAAATTACATCAGCGGCTACATGTCCAAAAGGACAATCAAAGAATGGTTGGATGTACTTCAAAATTCAAGTCTATATCGCTTGTACGATATCAAAGTAGATTTGTCAAGGCTGCAAACTGTCGTGCCACAGAGGAAGATTTGCAGGATGACTCGGCTCATCGAATCGAAACAATCGCCGCCGAGTGTACTCCGGAGTCAGAAATTCTTGCTTCCAGGCAGCATACACTACTGTGGAACGAAGAGGATTGCCTCGACATCGCACCAGGACATCGGGCCATGCCTCTGAACATCATTACGATTTACGACCATCATGCTGAAGAACTATCATTTCCTGCAATATACTACGGCCAGCCTCGTCGCTTCCACATGGGAGTTTCAGTGACACCTTACATGATGGCAACCAGTGAATTACGACGAAGTGACAGACGCGGAGCCACGCCTCAAAAAGTCTTGTACGTTGCTATGAAGATTCTACGTCTCCGCATGGTGGATGGCATTTACAGCACATTTCGGAATGTGTCAACCACGGAAAACGTAACTCGACGCATGTTGGAGGACCCGGAATTTCTTAAAGAATTTGTCGTTCAAAATCTTGCCTTCATGAAGTCAGTACCCAATTCCGTCCAGTATTGGGCCTCTCGCAAACGAGATCTGTTTGCGATGCTCCGTCAACTAGGTAAACCGACCATATTTCTCACTTTAAGTGCAAACGAAGTACGCTGGTTGATATTACTGAATTTACTCCTCAAATTGAGTAACAAGTATCCTGGAAAAGTTGCTGAAGATCTAAACACGTCAGAGCGGTGCAACTTAGTGAGCGACGATCCAGTTACGTGCTGCATATATTTCCACAAACTCGTCGGTACATTGATGAATATGCTGAAGGCAAAACAATCATATAATCCATTTGGCCAGTACTTTGTTAAAGATTATTTCTTTCGCATTGAGTTCCAGCATCGAGGAAGCCCCCACGCACACATTTTGGTGTGGTTGAATAATGATCCACACGAGGCCGTGTCAGAAAATATGCCAATGACCATCGAGCTCGTGGAGAAGCTGAGTTCTGTCGCCAAAGAAGATATGCCCAACGAGACCATCTACGCCAATCAAATTCACAAGCACACTTTCACCTGCACGAAGCGAGGTGAGACGACTTGCAGATTTGGGATCCCGTACTGGCCAATGCCTGCTACTCGAGTCTTGGTTCCAATGCCTCAGACTGATGGACGCCGGTCAACATTCCAAAAAAAATCCAAGGAGCTACGAACGTGTCTCAGCGAACGTACATACCCTAGCATGGATGACTTTCTGAGGGAACATGGTCTGACATTTGATGCATATCTTGATATAGTACGTTCAACCCTTCGCAGGCCAACTTTGTTGTTTAAACGTAACTTCGATCAACTTATGACAAACACGTTCAACCCTTACCTTGCTGGTCAAATTAATTCCAACATCGATATTCAGTTTATCTTAGATGAATACAGCTGCGCACAGTACGTCGTGGAATACGTGAACAAATCAGCTCGTGGAATGGGTAACTTGAATCGAGAGTTGACTAAAATGATGGAAGAACATCCTGACCGCGATTACACTGGTCAATTAAAAGCATTGAGTGTCAAACTTCTCACTCAATGCAGTTGAAATGTCGGCGCAAGAAGCAGCATGGTATTTGTTACGACAGCCGATGAGCGAAGCAAGCCGTCAAATTGTGTACATACCAACAGTGTGGCCCTCAGAGAGACAACGTTGCCGCAAACGTCGGAAACAATTGGATCGCGAAGGAATCGCAGAGGATAGCACAGACGTGTGGACCAAAAACATCATTCAGCGGTATGAAGAAAGACCTCCATCTTTGCAAGATGTATATTTGGCCGAGTTTGCGTCGTGGTATGCTAACTCTCGTGATTTCATTGACAATGAAGACGACTTGAACGTGCATGAAGATGACGATCCTGAACCGCCGACTGGAGAAAGAACGACATCGAGAGGATATCGCAAACGTCTGATCGGTCGAATCATACGATACAGATGCTACGACATAGATGAAACTGTCAATTATCAACGTGAGATGGTACTGCTGTACTTGCCCTTTCGCAACGAAGTCGCTGACATTGTTGATTGTAATAAATTTATACAATTATTCAATGACAACAAGGAAACTATCATGGAACGCAGAAAACTTTATGAGAACAATATTCGAGAGACGAAGTCGTTCAAATTGAAATAACAATGTTTAACCTCCAACCTGTCAAATCGAAACTTTCAAACATTCAAACCGAGACGACCAATCACTGCGCAAGGTAGTAAGCGCGCGATTTACAAATTCAAAGATCAAATGTGAATTTGTTTTCTCCTTTTAGAAAATACACTTTGAATTAAAATCGATTGATATTAACAATTAATGTGATTTAAATAAATGTTCTAACTTTTAAATTTAGTTTTTATATTTATAACAATGTAAAACAAGTTAAATTTATTAATAACTTATAACAACTGATTGATTTAACATAAACCAATTTTGTAAATTCTTGAATTTGTTATTTATATTAATAACTGTTTCAACAAAGTTCAATTTATGCAAAAATTTGAAATAAAAAATGAATTTAACATACACAAATTTTGTGAAATTTCAAATTAATTATTTATATTAGTAACTTTTTAAAACTACTTTTATTTTTTAAAAATTCTTGAAACAAAAAGTTAATTCAACAAAACCAAATTTTGTTAATTTTCAAAATTATTATTAATTCATAACATGAACCAAATTAGGTATTTAACACAAACAAATTTTGTTCATTTTAAATTGACTATTCATATTCATAAGTACAGTGTAAACTCTTTATAACGTAACTCAAGGGACTTGTTCAATTTTAGTACAATGGAGCCAGATGTACAAATTCCTTCAACGTCCAGTACACCGATGGAGACTGATGATATCGTGCCACCAACGTCTGCCATACCTTTCGCTGTGCCACACACACCCCATAACGCCAAAGCGCAACGACAAAGTATGTATAGAAAACGTAAGGCCGCGGAAAGAACTCCTGCAGAGGCAGCAGATTTTGCAAAAGCAGCCGCCGAAAGACAACGTAGATGCAAGCAACGTAGACTCGCCAACTCAGCTCTTGACGCCGGCACGCTAGAGTCAGCCACAGTGTCTGCTCCTGTGGTAGTGGAAAGAACAGTTACTGCCCAGACCAGCGCTCAGCGACAACGTGCTTACAGACAGCGTAGAGCTGCTCAAATTGTTTCACAAATAAGTACTCCACCGACTCACACAGCAGTGCAACCGGAACAATCAACTTGGAATATCAAATGGTCGTCGTCAATAAAGAGGTTTAAAACTACATTTCTGGACAACGAATTTGGCCACGCTTGCTCTGTTTGCGACCGATTGTGGTTCAAGAATGACCTTAAAATCATCACTGCTGCACAACTACAGATCATATCGGATTGGTTCGTTAAGGAAAATAGGCAACTACGCGAGGAGGATTATACGCATATTTGCAACACCTGTAGATTTTCGCTGAACAAACATAAGCTTCCTACCCTTGCAAAAGTGAATGGCTTCTCATATCCAGAAATACCTCCTGGCTTACCGCCACTGGATCCAATTAGTGAACGATTAATCTCACCACGTCTGCCATTCATGCAAGTGCGTCGTCTGCGGCATGACTTCTCTTATGGAATTATTGGTCAAGTGATCAACGTTCCAGTCAACGTAGAAGACATGGTAAAATGCTTGCCCCGGCATTTAGATGAGGACGACGTCATTAATGTCAACATCAAACGGAATCTCGCACACAAAACAAATTACATCAGCGGCTACATGTCCAAAAGGACAATCAAAGAATGGTTGGATGTACTTCAAAATTCAAGTCTATATCGCTTGTACGATATCAAAGTAGATTTGTCAAGGCTGCAAACTGTCGTGCCACAGAGGAAGATTTGCAGGATGACTCGGCTCATCGAATCGAAACAATCGCCGCCGAGTGTACTCCGGAGTCAGAAATTCTTGCTTCCAGGCAGCATACACTACTGTGGAACGAAGAGGATTGCCTCGACATCGCACCAGGACATCGGGCCATGCCTCTGAACATCATTTACGACCATCATGCTGAAGAACTATCATTTCCTGCAATATACTACGGCCAGCCTCGTCGCTTCCACATGGGAGTTTCAGTGACACCTTACATGATGGCAACCAGTGAATTACGACGAAGTGACAGACGCGGAGCCACGCCTCAAAAAGTCTTGTACGTTGCTATGAAGATTCTACGTCTCCGCATGGTGGATGGCATTTACAGCACATTTCGGAATGTGTCAACCACGGAAAACGTAACTCGACGCATGTTGGAGGACCCGGAATTTCTTAAAGAATTTGTCGTTCAAAATCTTGCCTTCATGAAGTCAGTACCCAATTCCGTCCAGTATTGGGCCTCTCGCAAACGAGATCTGTTTGCGATGCTCCGTCAACTAGGTAAACCGACCATATTTCTCACTTTAAGTGCAAACGAAGTACGCTGGTTGATATTACTGAATTTACTCCTCAAATTGAGTAACAAGTATCCTGGAAAAGTTGCTGAAGATCTAAACACGTCAGAGCGGTGCAACTTAGTGAGCGACGATCCAGTTACGTGCTGCATATATTTCCACAAACTCGTCGGTACATTGATGAATATGCTGAAGGCAAAACAATCATATAATCCATTTGGCCAGTACTTTGTTAAAGATTATTTCTTTCGCATTGAGTTCCAGCATCGAGGAAGCCCCCACGCACACATTTTGGTGTGGTTGAATAATGATCCACACGAGGCCGTGTCAGAAAATATGCCAATGACCATCGAGCTCGTGGAGAAGCTGAGTTCTGTCGCCAAAGAAGATATGCCCAACGAGACCATCTACGCCAATCAAATTCACAAGCACACTTTCACCTGCACGAAGCGAGGTGAGACGACTTGCAGATTTGGGATCCCGTACTGGCCAATGCCTGCTACTCGAGTCTTGGTTCCAATGCCTCAGACTGATGGACGCCGGTCAACATTCCAAAAAAAATCCAAGGAGCTACGAACGTGTCTCAGCGAACGTACATACCCTAGCATGGATGACTTTCTGAGGGAACATGGTCTGACATTTGATGCATATCTTGATATAGTACGTTCAACCCTTCGCAGGCCAACTTTGTTGTTTAAACGTAACTTCGATCAACTTATGACAAACACGTTCAACCCTTACCTTGCTGGTCAAATTAATTCCAACATCGATATTCAGTTTATCTTAGATGAATACAGCTGCGCACAGTACGTCGTGGAATACGTGAACAAATCAGCTCGTGGAATGGGTAACTTGAATCGAGAGTTGACTAAAATGATGGAAGAACATCCTGACCGCGATTACACTGGTCAATTAAAAGCATTGAGTGTCAAACTTCTCACTCAATGCAGTTGAAATGTCGGCGCAAGAAGCAGCATGGTATTTGTTACGACAGCCGATGAGCGAAGCAAGCCGTCAAATTGTGTACATACCAACAGTGTGGCCCTCAGAGAGACAACGTTGCCGCAAACGTCGGAAACAATTGGATCGCGAAGGAATCGCAGAGGATAGCACAGACGTGTGGACCAAAAACATCATTCAGCGGTATGAAGAAAGACCTCCATCTTTGCAAGATGTATATTTGGCCGAGTTTGCGTCGTGGTATGCTAACTCTCGTGATTTCATTGACAATGAAGACGACTTGAACGTGCATGAAGATGACGATCCTGAACCGCCGACTGGAGAAAGAACGACATCGAGAGGATATCGCAAACGTCTGATCGGTCGAATCATACGATACAGATGCTACGACATAGATGAAACTGTCAATTATCAACGTGAGATGGTACTGCTGTACTTGCCCTTTCGCAACGAAGTCGCTGACATTGTTGATTGTAATAAATTTATACAATTATTCAATGACAACAAGGAAACTATCATGGAACGCAGAAAACTTTATGAGAACAATATTCGAGAGACGAAGTCGTTCAAATTGAAATAACAATGTTTAACCTCCAACCTGTCAAATCGAAACTTTCAAACATTCAAACCGAGACGACCAATCACTGCGCAAGGTAGTAAGCGCGCGATTTACAAATTCAAAGATCAAATGTGAATTTGTTTTCTCCTTTTAGAAAATACACTTTGAATTAAAATCGATTGATATTAACAATTAATGTGATTTAAATAAATGTTCTAACTTTTAAATTTAGTTTTTATATTTATAACAATGTAAAACAAGTTAAATTTATTAATAACTTATAACAACTGATTGATTTAACATAAACCAATTGTTGCTATGAAGATTCTACGTCTCCGCATGGTGGATGGCATTTACAGCACATTTCGGAATGTGTCAACCACGGAAAACGTAACTCGACGCATGTTGGAGGACCCGGAATTTCTTAAAGAATTTGTCGTTCAAATTGAAATAACAATGTTTAACCTCCAACCTGTCAAATCGAAACTTTCAAACATTCAAACCGAGACGACCAATCACTGCGCAAGGTAGTAAGCGCGCGATTTACAAATTCAAAGATCAAATGTGAATTTGTTTTCTCCTTTTAGAAAATACACTTTGAATTAAAATCGATTGATATTAACAATTAATGTGATTTAAATAAATGTTCTAACTTTTAAATTTAGTTTTTATATTTAAAACAATGTAAAACAAGTTAAATTTATTAATAACTTATAACAACTGATTGATTTAACATAAACCAATTTTGTAAATTCTTGAATTTGTTATTTATATTAATAACTGTTTCAACAAAGTTCAATTTATGCAAAAATTTGAAATAAAAAATGAATTTAACATACACAAATTTTGTGAAATTTCAAATTAATTATTTATATTAGTAACTTTTTAAAACTACTTTTATTTTTTAAAAATTCTTGAAACAAAAAGTTAATTCAACAAAACCAAATTTTGTTAATTTTCAAAATTATTATTAATTCATAACATGAACCAAATTAGGTATTTAACACAAACAAATTTTGTTCATTTTAAATTGACTATTCATATTCATAAGTACAGTGTAAACTCTTTATAACGTAACTCAAGGGACTTGTTCAATTTTAGTACAATGGAGCCAGATGTACAAATTCCTTCAACGTCCAGTACACCGATGGAGACTGATGATATCGTGCCACCAACGTCTGCCATACCTTTCGCTGTGCCACACACACCCCATAACGCCAAAGCGCAACGACAAAGTATGTATAGAAAACGTAAGGCCGCGGAAAGAACTCCTGTAGAGGCAGCAGATTTTGCAAAAGCAGCCGCCGAAAGACAACGTAGATGCAAGCAACGTAGACTCGCCAACTCAGCTCTTGACGCCGGCACGCTAGAGTCAGCCACAGTGTCTGCTCCTGTGGTAGTGGAAAGAACAGTTACTGCCCAGACCAGCGCTCAGCGCCAACGTGCTTACAGACAGCGTAGAGCTGCTCAAATTGTTTCACAAATAAGTACTCCACCGACTCACACAGCAGTGCAACCGGAACAATCAACTTGGAATATCAAATGGTCGTCGTCAATAAAGAGGTTTAAAACTACATTTCTGGACAACGAATTTGGCCACGCTTGCTCTGTTTGCGACCGATTGTGGTTCAAGAATGACCTTAAAATCATCACTGCTGCACAACTACAGATCATATCGGATTGGTTCGTTAAGGAAAATAGGCAACTACGCGAGGAGGATTATACGCATATTTGCAACACCTGTAGATTTTCGCTGAACAAACATAAGCTTCCTACCCTTGCAAAAGTGAATGGCTTCTCATATCCAGAAATACCTCCTGGCTTACCGCCACTGGATCCAATTAGTGAACGATTAATCTCACCACGTCTGCCATTCATGCAAGTGCGTCGTCTGCGGCATGACTTCTCTTATGGAATTATTGGTCAAGTGATCAACGTTCCAGTCAACGTAGAAGACATGGTAAAATGCTTGCCCCGGCATTTAGATGAGGACGACGTCATTAATGTCAACATCAAACGGAATCTCGCACACAAAACAAATTACATCAGCGGCTACATGTCCAAAAGGACAATCAAAGAATGGTTGGATGTACTTCAAAATTCAAGTCTATATCGCTTGTACGATATCAAAGTAGATTTGTCAAGGCTGCAAACTGTCGTGCCACAGAGGAAGATTTGCAGGATGACTCGGCTCATCGAATCGAAACAATCGCCGCCGAGTGTACTCCGGAGTCAGAAATTCTTGCTTCCAGGCAGCATACACTACTGTGGAACGAAAAGGATTGCCTCGACATCGCACCAGGACATCGGGCCATGCCTCTGAACATCATTACGATTTACGACCATCATGCTGAAGAACTATCATTTCCTGCAATATACTACGGCCAGCCTCGTCGCTTCCACATGGGAGTTTCAGTGACACCTTACATGATGGCAACCAGTGAATTACGACGAAGTGACAGACGCGGAGCCACGCCTCAAAAAGTCTTGTACGTTGCTATGAAGATTCTACGTCTCCGCATGGTGGATGGCATTTACAGCACATTTCGGAATGTGTCAACCACGGAAAACGTAACTCGACGCATGTTGGAGGACCCGGAATTTCTTAAAGAATTTGTCGTTCAAAATCTTGCCTTCATGAAGTCAGTACCCAATTCCGTCCAGTATTGGGCCTCTCGCAAACGAGATCTGTTTGCGATGCTCCGTCAACTAGGTAAACCGACCATATTTCTCACTTTAAGTGCAAACGAAGTACGCTGGTTGATATTACTGAATTTACTCCTCAAATTGAGTAACAAGTATCCTGGAAAAGTTGCTGAAGATCTAAACACGTCAGAGCGGTGCAACTTAGTGAGCGACGATCCAGTTACGTGCTGCATATATTTCCACAAACTCGTCGGTACATTGATGAATATGCTGAAGGCAAAACAATCATATAATCCATTTGGCCAGTACTTTGTTAAAGATTATTTCTTTCGCATTGAGTTCCAGCATCGAGGAAGCCCCCACGCACACATTTTGGTGTGGTTGAATAATGATCCACACGAGGCCGTGTCAGAAAATATGCCAATGACCATCGAGCTCGTGGAGAAGCTGAGTTCTGTCGCCAAAGAAGATATGCCCAACGAGACCATCTACGCCAATCAAATTCACAAGCACACTTTCACCTGCACGAAGCGAGGTGAGACGACTTGCAGATTTGGGATCCCGTACTGGCCAATGCCTGCTACTCGAGTCTTGGTTCCAATGCCTCAGACTGATGGACGCCGGTCAACATTCCAAAAAAAATCCAAGGAGCTACGAACGTGTCTCAGCGAACGTACATACCCTAGCATGGATGACTTTCTGAGGGAACATGGTCTGACATTTGATGCATATCTTGATATAGTACGTTCAACCCTTCGCAGGCCAACTTTGTTGTTTAAACGTAACTTCGATCAACTTATGACAAACACGTTCAACCCTTACCTTGCTGGTCAAATTAATTCCAACATCGATATTCAGTTTATCTTAGATGAATACAGCTGCGCACAGTACGTCGTGGAATACGTGAACAAATCAGCTCGTGGAATGGGTAACTTGAATCGAGAGTTGACTAAAATGATGGAAGAACATCCTGACCGCGATTACACTGGTCAATTAAAAGCATTGAGTGTCAAACTTCTCACTCAATGCAGTTGAAATGTCGGCGCAAGAAGCAGCATGGTATTTGTTACGACAGCCGATGAGCGAAGCAAGCCGTCAAATTGTGTACATACCAACAGTGTGGCCCTCAGAGAGACAACGTTGCCGCAAACGTCGGAAACAATTGGATCGCGAAGGAATCGCAGAGGATAGCACAGACGTGTGGACCAAAAACATCATTCAGCGGTATGAAGAAAGACCTCCATCTTTGCAAGATGTATATTTGGCCGAGTTTGCGTCGTGGTATGCTAACTCTCGTGATTTCATTGACAATGAAGACGACTTGAACGTGCATGAAGATGACGATCCTGAACCGCCGACTGGAGAAAGAACGACATCGAGAGGATATCGCAAACGTCTGATCGGTCGAATCATACGATACAGATGCTACGACATAGATGAAACTGTCAATTATCAACGTGAGATGGTACTGCTGTACTTGCCCTTTCGCAACGAAGTCGCTGACATTGTTGATTGTAATAAATTTATACAATTATTCAATGACAACAAGGAAACTATCATGGAACGCAGAAAACTTTATGAGAACAATATTCGAGAGACGAAGTCGTTCAAATTGAAATAACAATGTTTAACCTCCAACCTGTCAAATCGAAACTTTCAAACATTCAAACCGAGACGACCAATCACTGCGCAAGGTAGTAAGCGCGCGATTTACAAATTCAAAGATCAAATGTGAATTTGTTTTCTCCTTTTAGAAAATACACTTTGAATTAAAATCGATTGATATTAACAATTAATGTGATTTAAATAAATGTTCTAACTTTTAAATTTAGTTTTTATATTTATAACAATGTAAAACAAGTTAAATTTATTAATAACTTATAACAACTGATTGATTTAACATAAACCAATTTTGTAAATTCTTGAATTTGTTATTTATATTAATAACTGTTTCAACAAAGTTCAATTTATGCAAAAATTTGAAATAAAAAATGAATTTAACATACACAAATTTTGTGAAATTTCAAATTAATTATTTATATTAGTAACTTTTTAAAACTACTTTTATTTTTTAAAAATTCTTGAAACAAAAAGTTAATTCAACAAAACCAAATTTTGTTAATTTTCAAAATTATTATTAATTCATAACATGAACCAAATTAGGTATTTAACACAAACAAATTTTGTTCATTTTAAATTGACTATTCATATTCATAAGTACAGTGTAAACTCTTTATAACGTAACTCAAGGGACTTGTTCAATTTTAGTACAATGGAGCCAGATGTACAAATTCCTTCAACGTCCAGTACACCGATGGAGACTGATGATATCGTGCCACCAACGTCTGCCATACCTTTCGCTGTGCCACACACACCCCATAACGCCAAAGCGCAACGACAAAGTATGTATAGAAAACGTAAGGCCGCGGAAAGAACTCCTGCAGAGGCAGCAGATTTTGCAAAAGCAGCCGCCGAAAGACAACGTAGATGCAAGCAACGTAGACTCGCCAACTCAGCTCTTGACGCCGGCACGCTAGAGTCAGCCACAGTGTCTGCTCCTGTGGTAGTGGAAAGAACAGTTACTGCCCAGACCAGCGCTCAGCGACAACGTGCTTACAGACAGCGTAGAGCTGCTCAAATTGTTTCACAAATAAGTACTCCACCGACTCACACAGCAGTGCAACCGGAACAATCAACTTGGAATATCAAATGGTCGTCGTCAATAAAGAGGTTTAAAACTATATTTCTGGACAACGAATTTGGCCACGCTTGCTCTGTTTGCGACCGATTGTGGTTCAAGAATGACCTTAAAATCATCACTGCTGCACAACTACAGATCATATCGGATTGGTTCGTTAAGGAAAATAGGCAACTACGCGAGGAGGATTATACGCATATTTGCAACACCTGTAGATTTTCGCTGAACAAACATAAGCTTCCTACCCTTGCAAAAGTGAATGGCTTCTCATATCCAGAAATACCTCCTGGCTTACCGCCACTGGATCCAATTAGTGAACGATTAATCTCACCACGTCTGCCATTCATGCAAGTGCGTCGTCTGCGGCATGACTTCTCTTATGGAATTATTGGTCAAGTGATCAACGTTCCAGTCAACGTAGAAGACATGGTAAAATGCTTGCCCCGGCATTTAGATGAGGACGACGTCATTAATGTCAACATCAAACGGAATCTCGCACACAAAACAAATTACATCAGCGGCTACATGTCCAAAAGGACAATCAAAGAATGGTTGGATGTACTTCAAAATTCAAGTCTATATCGCTTGTACGATATCAAAGTAGATTTGTCAAGGCTGCAAACTGTCGTGCCACCAGAGGAAGATTTGCAGGATGACTCGGCTCATCGAATCGAAACAATCGCCGCCGAGTGTACTCCGGGGTCAGAAATTCTTGCTTCCAGGCAGCATACACTACTGTGGAACGAAGAGGATTGCCTCGACATCGCACCAGGACATCGGGCCATGCCTCTGAACATCATTTACGACCATCATGCTGAAGAACTATCATTTCCTGCAATATACTACGGCCAGCCTCGTCGCTTCCACATGGGAGTTTCAGTGACACCTTACATGATGGCAACCAGTGAATTACGACGAAGTGACAGACGCGGAGCCACGCCTCAAAAAGTCTTGTACGTTGCTATGAAGATTCTACGTCTCCGCATGGTGGATGGCATTTACAGCACATTTCGGAATGTGTCAACCACGGAAAACGTAACTCGACGCATGTTGGAGGACCCGGAATTTCTTAAAGAATTTGTCGTTCAAAATCTTGCCTTCATGAAGTCAGTACCCAATTCCGTCCAGTATTGGGCCTCTCGCAAACGAGATCTGTTTGCGATGCTCCGTCAACTAGGTAAACCGACCATATTTCTCACTTTAAGTGCAAACGAAGTACGCTGGTTGATATTACTGAATTTACTCCTCAAATTGAGTAACAAGTATCCTGGAAAAGTTGCTGAAGATCTAAACACGTCAGAGCGGTGCAACTTAGTGAGCGACGATCCAGTTACGTGCTGCATATATTTCCACAAACTCGTCGGTACATTGATGAATATGCTGAAGGCAAAACAATCATATAATCCATTTGGCCAGTACTTTGTTAAAGATTATTTCTGTCGCATTGAGTTCCAGCATCGAGGAAGCCCCCACGCACACATTTTGGTGTGGTTGAAAAATGATCCACACGAGGCCGTGTCAGAAAATATGCCAATGACCATCGAGCTCGTGGAGAAGCTGAGTTCTGTCGCCAAAGAAGATATGCCCAACGAGACCATCTACGCCAATCAAATTCACAAGCACACTTTCACCTGCACGAAGCGAGGTGAGACGACTTGCAGATTTGGGATCCCGTACTGGCCAATGCCTGCTACTCGAGTCTTGGTTCCAATGCCTCAGACTGATGGACGCCGGTCAACATTCCAAAAAAAATCCAAGGAGCTACGAACGTGTCTCAGCGAACGTACATACCCTAGCATGGATGACTTTCTGAGGGAACATGGTCTGACATTTGATGCATATCTTGATATAGTACGTTCAACCCTTCGCAGGCCAACTTTGTTGTTTAAACGTAACTTCGATCAACTTATGACAAACACGTTCAACCCTTACCTTGCTGGTCAAATTAATTCCAACATCGATATTCAGTTTATCTTAGATGAATACAGCTGCGCACAGTACGTCGTGGAATACGTGAACAAATCAGCTCGTGGAATGGGTAACTTGAATCGAGAGTTGACTAAAATGATGGAAGAACATCCTGACCGCGATTACACTGGTCAATTAAAAGCATTGAGTGTCAAACTTCTCAATGCAGTTGAAATGTCGGCGCAAGAAGCAGCATGGTATTTGTTACGACAGCCGATGAGCGAAGCAAGCCGTCAAATTGTGTACATACCAACAGTGTGGCCCTCAGAGAGACAACGTTGCCGCAAACGTCGGAAACAATTGGATCGCGAAGGAATCGCAGAGGATAGCACAGACGTGTGGACCAAAAACATCATTCAGCGGTATGAAGAAAGACCTCCATCTTTGCAAGATGTATATTTGGCCGAGTTTGCGTCGTGGTATGCTAACTCTCGTGATTTCATTGACAATGAAGACGACTTGAACGTGCATGCAGATGACGAT
Organism: Apoda limacodes; assembly: GCA_946406115.1. Classification (NCBI taxonomy): domain Eukaryota; kingdom Metazoa; phylum Arthropoda; class Insecta; order Lepidoptera; family Limacodidae; genus Apoda; species Apoda limacodes. Next base: position 3,758,225 of record OX291554.1, read on the forward strand.
CCTGAACCGCCGACTGGAGAAAGAACGACATCGAGAGGATATCGCAAACGTCTGATCGGTCGAATCATACGATACAGATGCTACGACATAGATGAAACTGTCAATTATCAACGTGAGATGGTACTGCTGTACTTGCCCTTTCGCAACGAAGTCGCTGACATTGTTGATTGTAATAAATTTATACAATTATTCAATGACAACAAGGAAACTATCATGGAACGCAGAAAACTTTATGAGAACAATATTGACATCGACAAAGTGATGCAAGAGCTAGAAGCAATGATGATTTTGCAAAATTCAGACACCACAGAACCAACGGAAACAGAGTCAAGAAAAGTGTTTGTAGAACAGCTGTTAGGAGGAGAGGGAGCTGAAAATAACGATGATGTTAATGAAATCGTGCCGCAAAACGGATTGTCAGTTGTAAAAAAACTGAGCAACGTGATGCCAAAACAACAATATTGTGAGCTGCTACGAACTACAAATGCTGAACAACGTGAGGTGGTTCTTGAGGCTATACATCGTTTACATGGCTGCGGAGATGAGCTCCTACAGGCTCTACAAATCTTCTTCACCGGACCAGCAGGATGTGGCAAAACGTATACATTGAAGGCCCTCATGGAAACGTACAATCGTTACACTCAGAACCACAACTCACTCAACAACGCCTACGTTGCTTGTGCAAGCACAGGTAAAGCAGCTGTACCTCTTGGTGGAACAACAGTTCACTCAGCATTTCGCCTATCAACTTCTCGAGTTACAAGACTTCTATCAGCTGAAAACTTGCAAGCCTATAGAAATATGTTCGTTGGCGTCTGCGGCATGACTTCTCTTATGGAATTATTGGTCAAGTGATCAACGTTCCAGTCAACGTAGAAGACATGGTAAAATGCTTGCCCCGGCATTTAGATGAGGACGACGTCATTAATGTCAACATCAAACGGAATCTCGCACACAAAACAAATTACATCAGCGGCTACATGTCCAAAAGGACAATCAAAGAATGGTTGGATGTACTTCAAAATTCAAGTCTATATCGCTTGTACGATATCAAAGTAGATTTGTCAAGGCTGCAAACTGTCGTGCCACCAGAGGAAGATTTGCAGGATGACTCGGCTCATCGAATCGAAACAATCGCCGCCGAGTGTACTCCGGAGTCAGAAATTCTTGCTTCCAGGCAGCATACACTACTGTGGAACGAAGAGGATTGCCTCGACATCGCACCAGGACATCGGGCCATGCCTCTGAACATCATTTACGACCATCATGCTGAAGAACTATCATTTCCTGCAATATACTACGGCCAGCCTCGTCGCTTCCACATGGGAGTTTCAGTGACACCTTACATGATGGCAACCAGTGAATTACGACGAAGTGACAGACGCGGAGCCACGCCTCAAAAAGTCTTGTACGTTGCTATGAAGATTCTACGTCTCCGCATGGTGGATGGCATTTACAGCACATTTCGGAATGTGTCAACCACGGAAAACGTAACTCGACGCATGTTGGAGGACCCGGAATTTCTTAAAGAATTTGTCGTTCAAAATCTTGCCTTCATGAAGTCAGTACCCAATTCCGTCCAGTATTGGGCCTCTCGCAAACGAGATCTGTTTGCGATGCTCCGTCAACTAGGTAAACCGACCATATTTCTCACTTTAAGTGCAAACGAAGTACGCTGGTTGATATTACTGAATTTACTTCTCAAATTGAGTAACAAGTATCCTGGAAAAGTTGCTGAAGATCTAAACACGTCAGAGCGGTGCAACTTAGTGAGCGACGATCCAGTTACGTGCTGCATATATTTCCACAAACTCGTCGGTACATTGATGAATATGCTGAAGGCAAAACAATCATATAATCCATTTGGCCAGTACTTTGTTAAAGATTATTTCTTTCGCATTGAGTTCCAGCATCGAGGAAGCCCCCACGCACACATTTTGGTGTGGTTGAATAATGATCCACACGAGGCCGTGTCAGAAAATATGCCAATGACCATCGAGCTCGTGGAGAAGCTGAGTTCTGTCGCCAAAGAAGATATGCCCAACGAGACCATCTACGCCAATCAAATTCACAAGCACACTTTCACCTGCACGAAGCGAGGTGAGACGACTTGCAGATTTGGGATCCCGTACTGGCCAATGCCTGCTACTCGAGTCTTGGTTCCAATGCCTCAGACTGATGGACGCCGGTCAACATTCCAAAAAAAATCCAAGGAGCTACGAACGTGTCTCAGCGAACGTACATACCCTAGCATGGATGACTTTCTGAGGGAACATGGTCTGACATTTGATGCATATCTTGATATAGTACGTTCAACCCTTCGCAGGCCAACTTTGTTGTTTAAACGTAACTTCGATCAACTTATGACAAACACGTTCAACCCTTACCTTGCTGGTCAAATTAATTCCAACATCGATATTCAGTTTATCTTAGATGAATACAGCTGCGCACAGTACGTCGTGGAATACGTGAACAAATCAGCTCGTGGAATGGGTAACTTGAATCGAGAGTTGACTAAAATGATGGAAGAACATCCTGACCGCGATTACACTGGTCAATTAAAAGCATTGAGTGTCAAACTTCTCACTCAATGCAGTTGAAATGTCGGCGCAAGAAGCAGCATGGTATTTGTTACGACAGCCGATGAGCGAAGCAAGCCGTCAAATTGTGTACATACCAACAGTGTGGCCCTCAGAGAGACAACGTTGCCGCAAACGTCGGAAACAATTGGATCGCGAAGGAATCGCAGAGGATAGCACAGACGTGTGGACCAAAAACATCATTCAGCGGTATGAAGAAAGACCTCCATCTTTGCAAGATGTATATTTGGCCGAGTTTGCGTCGTGGTATGCTAACTCTCGTGATTTCATTGACAATGAAGACGACTTGAACGTGCATGAAGATGACGATCCTGAACCGCCGACTGGAGAAAGAACGACATCGAGAGGATATCGCAAACGTCTGATCGGTCGAATCATACGATACAGATGCTACGACATAGATGAAACTGTCAATTATCAACGTGAGATGGTACTGCTGTACTTGCCCTTTCGCAACGAAGTCGCTGACATTGTTGATTGTAATAAATTTATACAATTATTCAATGACAACAAGGAAACTATCATGGAACGCAGAAAACTTTATGAGAACAATATTGACATCGACAAAGTGATGCAAGAGCTAGAAGCAATGATGATTTTGCAAAATTCAGACACCACAGAACCAACGGAAACAGAGTCAAGAAAAGTGTTTGTAGAACAGCTGTTAGGAGGAGAGGGAGCTGAAAATAACGATGATGTTAATGAAATCGTGCCGCAAAACGGATTGTCAGTTGTAAAAAAACTGAGCAACGTGATGCCAAAACAACAATATTGTGAGCTGCTACGAACTACAAATGCTGAACAACGTGAGGTGGTTCTTGAGGCTATACATCGTTTACATGGCTGCGGAGATGAGCTCCTACAGGCTCTACAAATCTTCTTCACCGGACCAGCAGGATGTGGCAAAACGTATACATTGAAGGCCCTCATGGAAACGTACAATCGTTACACTCAGAACCACAACTCACTCAACAACGCCTACGTTGCTTGTGCAAGCACAGGTAAAGCAGCTGTACCTCTTGGTGGAACAACAGTTCACTCAGCATTTCGCCTATCAACTTCTCGAGTTACAAGACTTCTATCAGCTGAAAACTTGCAAGCCTATAGAAATATGTTCGTTGGCGTCTGCGGCATGACTTCTCTTATGGAATTATTGGTCAAGTGATCAACGTTCCAGTCAACGTAGAAGACATGGTAAAATGCTTGCCCCGGCATTTAGATGAGGACGACGTCATTAATGTCAACATCAAACGGAATCTCGCACACAAAACAAATTACATCAGCGGCTACATGTCCAAAAGGACAATCAAAGAATGGTTGGATGTACTTCAAAATTCAAGTCTATATCGCTTGTACGATATCAAAGTAGATTTGTCAAGGCTGCAAACTGTCGTGCCACCAGAGGAAGATTTGCAGGATGACTCGGCTCATCGAATCGAAACAATCGCCGCCGAGTGTACTCCGGAGTCAGAAATTCTTGCTTCCAGGCAGCATACACTACTGTGGAACGAAGAGGATTGCCTCGACATCGCACCAGGACAACGGGCCATGCCTCTGAACATCATTTACGACCATCATGCTGAAGAACTATCATTTCCTGCAATATACTACGGCCAGCCTCGTCGCTTCCACATGGGAGTTTCAGTGACACCTTACATGATGGCAACCAGTGAATTACGACGAAGTGACAGACGCGGAGCCACGCCTCAAAAAGTCTTGTACGTTGCTATGAAGATTCTACGTCTCCGCATGGTGGATGGCATTTACAGCACATTTCGGAATGTGTCAACCACGGAAAACGTAACTCGACGCATGTTGGAGGACCCGGAATTTCTTAAAGAATTTGTCGTTCAAAATCTTGCCTTCATGAAGTCAGTACCCAATTCCGTCCAGTATTGGGCCTCTCGCAAACGAGATCTGTTTGCGATGCTCCGTCAACTAGGTAAACCGACCATATTTCTCACTTTAAGTGCAAACGAAGTACGCTGGTTGATATTACTGAATTTACTTCTCAAATTGAGTAACAAGTATCCTGGAAAAGTTGCTGAAGATCTAAACACGTCAGAGCGGTGCAACTTAGTGAGCGACGATCCAGTTACGTGCTGCATATATTTCCACAAACTCGTCGGTACATTGATGAATATGCTGAAGGCAAAACAATCATATAATCCATTTGGCCAGTACTTTGTTAAAGATTATTTCTTTCGCATTGAGTTCCAGCATCGAGGAAGCCCCCACGCACACATTTTGGTGTGGTTGAATAATGATCCACACGAGGCCGTGTCAGAAAATATGCCAATGACCATCGAGCTCGTGGAGAAGCTGAGTTCTGTCGCCAAAGAAGATATGCCCAACGAGACCATCTACGCCAATCAAATTCACAAGCACACTTTCACCTGCACGAAGCGAGGTGAGACGACTTGCAGATTTGGGATCCCGTACTGGCCAAAGCCTGCTACTCGAGTCTTGGTTCCAATGCCTCAGACTGATGGACGCCGGTCAACATTCCAAAAAAAATCCAAGGAGCTACGAACGTGTCTCAGCGAACGTACATACCCTAGCATGGATGACTTTCTGAGGGAACATGGTCTGACATTTGATGCATATCTTGATATAGTACGTTCAACCCTTCGCAGGCCAACTTTGTTGTTTAAACGTAACTTCGATCAACTTATGACAAACACGTTCAACCCTTACCTTGCTGGTCAAATTAATTCCAACATCGATATTCAGTTTATCTTAGATGAATACAGCTGCGCACAGTACGTCGTGGAATACGTGAACAAATCAGCTCGTGGAATGGGTAACTTGAATCGAGAGTTGACTAAAATGATGGAAGAACATCCTGACCGCGATTACACTGGTCAATTAAAAGCATTGAGTGTCAAACTTCTCACTCAATGCAGTTGAAATGTCGGCGCAAGAAGCAGCATGGTATTTGTTACGACAGCCGATGAGCGAAGCAAGCCGTCAAATTGTGTACATACCAACAGTGTGGCCCTCAGAGAGACAACGTTGCCGCAAACGTCGGAAACAATTGGATCGCGAAGGAATCGCAGAGGATAGCACAGACGTGTGGACCAAAAACATCATTCAGCGGTATGAAGAAAGACCTCCATCTTTGCAAGATGTATATTTGGCCGAGTTTGCGTCGTGGTATGCTAACTCTCGTGATTTCATTGACAATGAAGACGACTTGAACGTGCATGAAGATGACGATCCTGAACCGCCGACTGGAGAAAGAACGACATCGAGAGGATATCGCAAACGTCTGATCGGTCGAATCATACGATACAGATGCTACGACATAGATGAAACTGTCAATTATCAACGTGAGATGGTACTGCTGTACTTGCCCTTTCGCAACGAAGTCGCTGACATTGTTGATTGTAATAAATTTATACAATTATTCAATGACAACAAGGAAACTATCATGGAACGCAGAAAACTTTATGAGAACAATATTGACATCGACAAAGTGATGCAAGAGCTAGAAGCAATGATGATTTTGCAAAATTCAGACACCACAGAACCAACGGAAACAGAGTCAAGAAAAGTGTTTGTAGAACAGCTGTTAGGAGGAGAGGGAGCTGAAAATAACGATGATGTTAATGAAATCGTGCCGCAAAACGGATTGTCAGTTGTAAAAAAACTGAGCAACGTGATGCCAAAACAACAATATTGTGAGCTGCTACGAACTACAAATGCTGAACAACGTGAGGTGGTTCTTGAGGCTATACATCGTTTACATGGCTGCGGAGATGAGCTCCTACAGGCTCTACAAATCTTCTTCACCGGACCAGCAGGATGTGGCAAAACGTATACATTGAAGGCCCTCATGGAAACGTACAATCGTTACACTCAGAACCACAACTCACTCAACAACGCCTACGTTGCTTGTGCAAGCACAGGTAAAGCAGCTGTACCTCTTGGTGGAACAACAGTTCACTCAGCATTTCGCCTATCAACTTCTCGAGTTACAAGACTTCTATCAGCTGAAAATTGTTGTTTTGGCATCACGTTGCTCAGTTTTTTTACAACTGACAATCCGTTTTGCGGCACGATTTCATTAACATCATCGTTATTTTCAGCTCCCTCTCCTCCTAACAGCTGTTCTACAAACACTTTTCTTGACTCTGTTTCCGTTGGTTCTGTGGTGTCTGAATTTTGCAAAATCATCATTGCTTCTAGCTCTTGCATCACTTTGTCGATGTCAATATTGTTCTCATAAAGTTTTCTGCGTTCCATGATAGTTTCCTTGTTGTCATTGAATAATTGTATAAATTTATTACAATCAACAATGTCAGCGACTTCGTTGCGAAAGGGCAAGTACAGCAGTACCATCTCACGTTGATAATTGACAGTTTCATCTATGTCGTAGCATCTGTATCGTATGATTCGACCGATCAGACGTTTGCGATATCCTCTCGATGTCGTTCTTTCTCCAGTCGGCGGTTCAGGATCGTCATCTTCATGCACGTTCAAGTCGTCTTCATTGTCAATGAAATCACGAGAGTTAGCATACCACGACGCAAACTCGGCCAAATATACATCTTGCAAAGATGGAGGTCTTTCTTCATACCGCTGAATGATGTTTTTGACGTGACAACGTCTTATAAATTGGTTTGCCGGGTGACACTTCAAGAAACTGCGTTACGCTCCGCTCACGTTATGCGCTCACAATGAGAGCGAGTGAGAGGCACGCGTCCCTTCCACTCGGGCATGGTTAGCCCGCCTAAGAGCGAGAGAGACAGACATAAAAAGTGAAAGGCACGCGTCCCTTCCACTCGAGCACAGTTAGCCCGCCTAAGAGCGAGAGAGACAGAGCGAGAGAGAGAGAGTGAGAGAGATAGGCATACACACCGGTTCATGTCTTGCGCTTCTATTTCGCTTAGGCGCCTGCATACAAGTTTACACGTTGCCAGTTAATTGTAAAACGATTGTGTAGTGATAATGTGAAGGTAGTTTCGTCCATCGCAACAATTCAAACAGCAAAGGTAAATAATTTCAGACTGATAATATAACATGATGAAATAAATGACTAAGACATAAGTGAATAGGTTATGTTGTAGTAATCACAATGTTGTGGTAGTTTTCAATCAAAAAAGTAGTATAAATCGTTTCTCAACCAATAATAATTTGTTTAACTTGAAAAAATGAGCGCGACTTGCTATGTAAAAAATTGAAATAACAATGTTTAACCTCCAACCTGTCAAATCGAAACTTTCAAACATTCAAACCGAGACGACCAATCACTGCGCAAGGTAGTAAGCGCGCGATTTACAAATTCAAAGATCAAATGTGAATTTGTTTTCTCCTTTTAGAAAATACACTTTGAATTAAAATCGATTGATATTAACAATTAATGTGATTTAAATAAATGTTCTAACTTTTAAATTTAGTTTTTATATTTATAACAATGTAAAACAAGTTAAATTTATTAATAACTTATAACAACTGATTGATTTAACATAAACCAATTTTGTAAATTCTTGAATTTGTTATTTATATTAATAACTGTTTCAACAAAGTTCAATTTATGCAAAAATTTGAAATAAAAAATGAATTTAACATACACAAATTTTGTGAAATTTCAAATTAATTATTTATATTAGTAACTTTTTAAAACTACTTTTATTTTTTAAAAATTCTTGAAACAAAAAGTTAATTCAACAAAACCAAATTTTGTTAATTTTCAAAATTATTATTAATTCATAACATGAACCAAATTAGGTATTTAACACAAACAAATTTTGTTCATTTTAAATTGACTATTCATATTCATAAGTACAGTGTAAACTCTTTATAACGTAACTCAAGGGACTTGTTCAATTTTAGTACAATGGAGCCAGATGTACAAATTCCTTCAACGTCCAGTACACCGATGGAGACTGATGATATCGTGCCACCAACGTCTGCCATACCTTTCGCTGTGCCACACACACCCCATAACGCCAAAGCGCAACGACAAAGTATGTATAGAAAACGTAAGGCCGCGGAAAGAACTCCTGCAGAGGCAGCAGATTTTGCAAAAGCAGCCGCCGAAAGACAACGTAGATGCAAGCAACGTAGACTCGCCAACTCAGCTCTTGACGCCGGCACGCTAGAGTCAGCCACAGTATCTGCTCCTGTGGTAGTGGAAAGAACAGTTACTGCCCAGACCAGCGCTCAGCGACAACGTGCTTACAGACAGCGTAGAGCTGCTCAAATTGTTTCACAAATAAGTACTCCACCGACTCACACAGCAGTGCAACCGGAACAATCAACTTGGAATATCAAATGGTCGTCGTCAATAAAGAGGTTTAAAACTACATTTCTGGACAACGAATTTGGCCACGCTTGCTCTGTTTGCGACCGATTGTGGTTCAAGAATGACCTTAAAATCATCACTGCTGCACAACTACAGATCATATCGGATTGGTTCGTTAAGGAAAATAGGCAACTACGCGAGGAGGATTATACGCATAATTGCAACACCTGTAGATTTTCGCTGAACAAACATAAGCTTCCTACCCTTGCAAAAGTGAATGGCTTCTCATATCCAGAAATACCTCCTGGCTTACCGCCACTGGATCCAATTAGTGAACGATTAATCTCACCACGTCTGCCATTCATGCAAGTGCGTCGTCTGCGGCATGACTTCTCTTATGGAATTATTGGTCAAGTGATCAACGTTCCAGTCAACGTAGAAGACATGGTAAAATGCTTGCCCCGGCATTTAGATGAGGACGACGTCATTAATGTCAACATCAAACGGAATCTCGCACACAAAACAAATTACATCAGCGGCTACATGTCCAAAAGGACAATCAAAGAATGGTTGGATGTACTTCAAAATTCAAGTCTATATCGCTTGTACGATATCAAAGTAGATTTGTCAAGGCTGCAAACTGTCGTGCCACAGAGGAAGATTTGCAGGATGACTCGGCTCATCGAATCGAAACAATCGCCGCCGAGTGTACTCCGGAGTCAGAAATTCTTGCTTCCAGGCAGCATACACTACTGTGGAACGAAGAGGATTGCCTCGACATCGCACCAGGACATCGGGCCATGCCTCTGAATATCATTTACGACCATCATGCTGAAGAACTATCATTTCCTGCAATATACTACGGCCAGCCTCGTCGCTTCCACATGGGAGTTTCAGTGACACCTTACATGATGGCAACCAGTGAATTACGACGAAGTGACAGACGCGGAGCCACGCCTCAAAAAGTCTTGTACGTTGCTATGAAGATTCTACGTCTCCGCATGGTGGATGGCATTTACAGCACATTTCGGAATGTGTCATCCACGGAAAACGTAACTCGACGCATGTTGGAGGACCCGGAATTTCTTAAAGAATTTGTCGTTCAAAATCTTGCCTTCATGAAGTCAGTACCCAATTCCGTCCAGTATTGGGCCTCTCGCAAACGAGATCTGTTTGCGATTCTCCGTCAACTAGGTAAACCGACCATATTTCTCACTTTAAGTGCAAACGAAGTACGCTGGTTGATATTACTGAATTTACTCCTCAAATTGAGTAACAAGTATCCTGGAAAAGTTGCTGAAGATCTAAACACGTCAGAGCGGTGCAACTTAGTGAGCGACGATCCAGTTACGTGCTGCATATATTTCCACAAACTCGTCGGTACATTGATGAATATGCTGAAGGCAAAACAATCATATAATCCATTTGGCCAGTACTTTGTTAAAGATTATTTCTTTCGCATTGAGTTCCAGCATCGAGGAAGCCCCCACGCACACATTTTGGTGTGGTTGAATAATGATCCACACGAGGCCGTGTCAGAAAATATGCCAATGACCATCGAGCTCGTGGAGAAGCTGAGTTCTGTCGCCAAAGAAGATATGCCCAACGAGACCATCTACGCCAATCAAATTCACAAGCACACTTTCACCTGCACGAAGCGAGGTGAGACGACTTGCAGATTTGGGATCCCGTACTGGCCAATGCCTGCTACTCGAGTCTTGGTTCCAATGCCTCAGACTGATGGACGCCGGTCAACATTCCAAAAAAAATCCAAGGAGCTACGAACGTGTCTCAGCGAACGTACATACCCTAGCATGGATGACTTTCTGAGGGAACATGGTCTGACATTTGATGCATATCTTGATATAGTACGTTCAACCCTTCGCAGGCCAACTTTGTTGTTTAAACGTAACTTCGATCAACTTATGACAAACACGTTCAACCCTTACCTTGCTGGTCAAATTAATTCCAACATCGATATTCAGTTTATCTTAGATGAATACAGCTGCGCACAGTACGTCGTGGAATACGTGAACAAATCAGCTCGTGGAATGGGTAACTTGAATCGAGAGTTGACTAAAATGATGGAAGAACATCCTGACCGCGATTACACTGGTCAATTAAAAGCATTGAGTGTCAAACTTCTCACTCAATGCAGTTGAAATGTCGGCGCAAGAAGCAGCATGGTATTTGTTACGACAGCCGATGAGCGAAGCAAGCCGTCAAATTGTGTACATACCAACAGTGTGGCCCTCAGAGAGACAACGTTGCCGCAAACGTCGGAAACAATTGGATCGCGAAGGAATCGCAGAGGATAGCACAGACGTGTGGACCAAAAACATCATTCAGCGGTATGAAGAAAGACCTCCATCTTTGCAAGATGTATATTTGGCCGAGTTTGCGTCGTGGTATGCTAACTCTCGTGATTTCATTGACAATGAAGACGACTTGAACGTGCATGAAGATGACGATCCTGAACCGCCGACTGGAGAAAGAACGACATCGAGAGGATATCGCAAACGTCTGATCGGTCGAATCATACGATACAGATGCTACGACATAGATGAAACTGTCAATTATCAACGTGAGATGGTACTGCTGTACTTGCCCTTTCGCAACGAAGTCGCTGACATTGTTGATTGTAATAAATTTATACAATTATTCAATGACAACAAGGAAACTATCATGGAACGCAGAAAACTTTATGAGAACAATATTCGAGAGACGAAGTCGTTCAAATTGAAATAACAATGTTTAACCTCCAACCTGTCAAATCGAAACTTTCAAACATTCAAACCGAGACGACCAATCACTGCGCAAGGTAGTAAGCGCGCGATTTACAAATTCAAAGATCAAATGTGAATTTGTTTTCTCCTTTTAGAAAATACACTTTGAATTAAAATCGATTGATATTAACAATTAATGTGATTTAAATAAATGTTCTAACTTTTAAATTTAGTTTTTATATTTATAACAATGTAAAACAAGTTAAATTTATTAATAACTTATAACAACTGATTGATTTAACATAAACCAATTGTTGCTATGAAGATTCTACGTCTCCGCATGGTGGATGGCATTTACAGCACATTTCGGAATGTGTCAACCACGGAAAACGTAACTCGACGCATGTTGGAGGACCCGGAATTTCTTAAAGAATTTGTCGTTCAAATTGAAATAACAATGTTTAACCTCCAACCTGTCAAATCGAAACTTTCAAACATTCAAACCGAGACGACCAATCACTGCGCAAGGTAGTAAGCGCGCGATTTACAAATTCAAAGATCAAATGTGAATTTGTTTTCTCCTTTTAGAAAATACACTTTGAATTAAAATCGATTGATATTAACAATTAATGTGATTTAAATAAATGTTCTAACTTTTAAATTTAGTTTTTATATTTAAAACAATGTAAAACAAGTTAAATTTATTAATAACTTATAACAACTGATTGATTTAACATAAACCAATTTTGTAAATTCTTGAATTTGTTATTTATATTAATAACTGTTTCAACAAAGTTCAATTTATGCAAAAATTTGAAATAAAAAATGAATTTAACATACACAAATTTTGTGAAATTTCAAATTAATTATTTATATTAGTAACTTTTTAAAACTACTTTTATTTTTTAAAAATTCTTGAAACAAAAAGTTAATTCAACAAAACCAAATTTTGTTAATTTTCAAAATTATTATTAATTCATAACATGAACCAAATTAGGTATTTAACACAAACAAATTTTGTTCATTTTAAATTGACTATTCATATTCATAAGTACAGTGTAAACTCTTTATAACGTAACTCAAGGGACTTGTTCAATTTTAGTACAATGGAGCCAGATGTACAAATTCCTTCAACGTCCAGTACACCGATGGAGACTGATGATATCGTGCCACCAACGTCTGCCATACCTTTCGCTGTGCCACACACACCCCATAACGCCAAAGCGCAACGACAAAGTATGTATAGAAAACGTAAGGCCGCGGAAAGAACTCCTGTAGAGGCAGCAGATTTTGCAAAAGCAGCCGCCGAAAGACAACGTAGATGCAAGCAACGTAGACTCGCCAACTCAGCTCTTGACGCCGGCACGCTAGAGTCAGCCACAGTGTCTGCTCCTGTGGTAGTGGAAAGAACAGTTACTGCCCAGACCAGCGCTCAGCGCCAACGTGCTTACAGACAGCGTAGAGCTGCTCAAATTGTTTCACAAATAAGTACTCCACCGACTCACACAGCAGTGCAACCGGAACAATCAACTTGGAATATCAAATGGTCGTCGTCAATAAAGAGGTTTAAAACTACATTTCTGGACAACGAATTTGGCCACGCTTGCTCTGTTTGCGACCGATTGTGGTTCAAGAATGACCTTAAAATCATCACTGCTGCACAACTACAGATCATATCGGATTGGTTCGTTAAGGAAAATAGGCAACTACGCGAGGAGGATTATACGCATATTTGCAACACCTGTAGATTTTCGCTGAACAAACATAAGCTTCCTACCCTTGCAAAAGTGAATGGCTTCTCATATCCAGAAATACCTCCTGGCTTACCGCCACTGGATCCAATTAGTGAACGATTAATCTCACCACGTCTGCCATTCATGCAAGTGCGTCGTCTGCGGCATGACTTCTCTTATGGAATTATTGGTCAAGTGATCAACGTTCCAGTCAACGTAGAAGACATGGTAAAATGCTTGCCCCGGCATTTAGATGAGGACGACGTCATTAATGTCAACATCAAACGGAATCTCGCACACAAAACAAATTACATCAGCGGCTACATGTCCAAAAGGACAATCAAAGAATGGTTGGATGTACTTCAAAATTCAAGTCTATATCGCTTGTACGATATCAAAGTAGATTTGTCAAGGCTGCAAACTGTCGTGCCACAGAGGAAGATTTGCAGGATGACTCGGCTCATCGAATCGAAACAATCGCCGCCGAGTGTACTCCGGAGTCAGAAATTCTTGCTTCCAGGCAGCATACACTACTGTGGAACGAAAAGGATTGCCTCGACATCGCACCAGGACATCGGGCCATGCCTCTGAACATCATTACGATTTACGACCATCATGCTGAAGAACTATCATTTCCTGCAATATACTACGGCCAGCCTCGTCGCTTCCACATGGGAGTTTCAGTGACACCTTACATGATGGCAACCAGTGAATTACGACGAAGTGACAGACGCGGAGCCACGCCTCAAAAAGTCTTGTACGTTGCTATGAAGATTCTACGTCTCCGCATGGTGGATGGCATTTACAGCACATTTCGGAATGTGTCAACCACGGAAAACGTAACTCGACGCATGTTGGAGGACCCGGAATTTCTTAAAGAATTTGTCGTTCAAAATCTTGCCTTCATGAAGTCAGTACCCAATTCCGTCCAGTATTGGGCCTCTCGCAAACGAGATCTGTTTGCGATGCTCCGTCAACTAGGTAAACCGACCATATTTCTCACTTTAAGTGCAAACGAAGTACGCTGGTTGATATTACTGAATTTACTCCTCAAATTGAGTAACAAGTATCCTGGAAAAGTTGCTGAAGATCTAAACACGTCAGAGCGGTGCAACTTAGTGAGCGACGATCCAGTTACGTGCTGCATATATTTCCACAAACTCGTCGGTACATTGATGAATATGCTGAAGGCAAAACAATCATATAATCCATTTGGCCAGTACTTTGTTAAAGATTATTTCTTTCGCATTGAGTTCCAGCATCGAGGAAGCCCCCACGCACACATTTTGGTGTGGTTGAATAATGATCCACACGAGGCCGTGTCAGAAAATATGCCAATGACCATCGAGCTCGTGGAGAAGCTGAGTTCTGTCGCCAAAGAAGATATGCCCAACGAGACCATCTACGCCAATCAAATTCACAAGCACACTTTCACCTGCACGAAGCGAGGTGAGACGACTTGCAGATTTGGGATCCCGTACTGGCCAATGCCTGCTACTCGAGTCTTGGTTCCAATGCCTCAGACTGATGGACGCCGGTCAACATTCCAAAAAAAATCCAAGGAGCTACGAACGTGTCTCAGCGAACGTACATACCCTAGCATGGATGACTTTCTGAGGGAACATGGTCTGACATTTGATGCATATCTTGATATAGTACGTTCAACCCTTCGCAGGCCAACTTTGTTGTTTAAACGTAACTTCGATCAACTTATGACAAACACGTTCAACCCTTACCTTGCTGGTCAAATTAATTCCAACATCGATATTCAGTTTATCTTAGATGAATACAGCTGCGCACAGTACGTCGTGGAATACGTGAACAAATCAGCTCGTGGAATGGGTAACTTGAATCGAGAGTTGACTAAAATGATGGAAGAACATCCTGACCGCGATTACACTGGTCAATTAAAAGCATTGAGTGTCAAACTTCTCACTCAATGCAGTTGAAATGTCGGCGCAAGAAGCAGCATGGTATTTGTTACGACAGCCGATGAGCGAAGCAAGCCGTCAAATTGTGTACATACCAACAGTGTGGCCCTCAGAGAGACAACGTTGCCGCAAACGTCGGAAACAATTGGATCGCGAAGGAATCGCAGAGGATAGCACAGACGTGTGGACCAAAAACATCATTCAGCGGTATGAAGAAAGACCTCCATCTTTGCAAGATGTATATTTGGCCGAGTTTGCGTCGTGGTATGCTAACTCTCGTGATTTCATTGACAATGAAGACGACTTGAACGTGCATGAAGATGACGATCCTGAACCGCCGACTGGAGAAAGAACGACATCGAGAGGATATCGCAAACGTCTGATCGGTCGAATCATACGATACAGATGCTACGACATAGATGAAACTGTCAATTATCAACGTGAGATGGTACTGCTGTACTTGCCCTTTCGCAACGAAGTCGCTGACATTGTTGATTGTAATAAATTTATACAATTATTCAATGACAACAAGGAAACTATCATGGAACGCAGAAAACTTTATGAGAACAATATTCGAGAGACGAAGTCGTTCAAATTGAAATAACAATGTTTAACCTCCAACCTGTCAAATCGAAACTTTCAAACATTCAAACCGAGACGACCAATCACTGCGCAAGGTAGTAAGCGCGCGATTTACAAATTCAAAGATCAAATGTGAATTTGTTTTCTCCTTTTAGAAAATACACTTTGAATTAAAATCGATTGATATTAACAATTAATGTGATTTAAATAAATGTTCTAACTTTTAAATTTAGTTTTTATATTTATAACAATGTAAAACAAGTTAAATTTATTAATAACTTATAACAACTGATTGATTTAACATAAACCAATTTTGTAAATTCTTGAATTTGTTATTTATATTAATAACTGTTTCAACAAAGTTCAATTTATGCAAAAATTTGAAATAAAAAATGAATTTAACATACACAAATTTTGTGAAATTTCAAATTAATTATTTATATTAGTAACTTTTTAAAACTACTTTTATTTTTTAAAAATTCTTGAAACAAAAAGTTAATTCAACAAAACCAAATTTTGTTAATTTTCAAAATTATTATTAATTCATAACATGAACCAAATTAGGTATTTAACACAAACAAATTTTGTTCATTTTAAATTGACTATTCATATTCATAAGTACAGTGTAAACTCTTTATAACGTAACTCAAGGGACTTGTTCAATTTTAGTACAATGGAGCCAGATGTACAAATTCCTTCAACGTCCAGTACACCGATGGAGACTGATGATATCGTGCCACCAACGTCTGCCATACCTTTCGCTGTGCCACACACACCCCATAACGCCAAAGCGCAACGACAAAGTATGTATAGAAAACGTAAGGCCGCGGAAAGAACTCCTGCAGAGGCAGCAGATTTTGCAAAAGCAGCCGCCGAAAGACAACGTAGATGCAAGCAACGTAGACTCGCCAACTCAGCTCTTGACGCCGGCACGCTAGAGTCAGCCACAGTGTCTGCTCCTGTGGTAGTGGAAAGAACAGTTACTGCCCAGACCAGCGCTCAGCGACAACGTGCTTACAGACAGCGTAGAGCTGCTCAAATTGTTTCACAAATAAGTACTCCACCGACTCACACAGCAGTGCAACCGGAACAATCAACTTGGAATATCAAATGGTCGTCGTCAATAAAGAGGTTTAAAACTATATTTCTGGACAACGAATTTGGCCACGCTTGCTCTGTTTGCGACCGATTGTGGTTCAAGAATGACCTTAAAATCATCACTGCTGCACAACTACAGATCATATCGGATTGGTTCGTTAAGGAAAATAGGCAACTACGCGAGGAGGATTATACGCATATTTGCAACACCTGTAGATTTTCGCTGAACAAACATAAGCTTCCTACCCTTGCAAAAGTGAATGGCTTCTCATATCCAGAAATACCTCCTGGCTTACCGCCACTGGATCCAATTAGTGAACGATTAATCTCACCACGTCTGCCATTCATGCAAGTGCGTCGTCTGCGGCATGACTTCTCTTATGGAATTATTGGTCAAGTGATCAACGTTCCAGTCAACGTAGAAGACATGGTAAAATGCTTGCCCCGGCATTTAGATGAGGACGACGTCATTAATGTCAACATCAAACGGAATCTCGCACACAAAACAAATTACATCAGCGGCTACATGTCCAAAAGGACAATCAAAGAATGGTTGGATGTACTTCAAAATTCAAGTCTATATCGCTTGTACGATATCAAAGTAGATTTGTCAAGGCTGCAAACTGTCGTGCCACCAGAGGAAGATTTGCAGGATGACTCGGCTCATCGAATCGAAACAATCGCCGCCGAGTGTACTCCGGGGTCAGAAATTCTTGCTTCCAGGCAGCATACACTACTGTGGAACGAAGAGGATTGCCTCGACATCGCACCAGGACATCGGGCCATGCCTCTGAACATCATTTACGACCATCATGCTGAAGAACTATCATTTCCTGCAATATACTACGGCCAGCCTCGTCGCTTCCACATGGGAGTTTCAGTGACACCTTACATGATGGCAACCAGTGAATTACGACGAAGTGACAGACGCGGAGCCACGCCTCAAAAAGTCTTGTACGTTGCTATGAAGATTCTACGTCTCCGCATGGTGGATGGCATTTACAGCACATTTCGGAATGTGTCAACCACGGAAAACGTAACTCGACGCATGTTGGAGGACCCGGAATTTCTTAAAGAATTTGTCGTTCAAAATCTTGCCTTCATGAAGTCAGTACCCAATTCCGTCCAGTATTGGGCCTCTCGCAAACGAGATCTGTTTGCGATGCTCCGTCAACTAGGTAAACCGACCATATTTCTCACTTTAAGTGCAAACGAAGTACGCTGGTTGATATTACTGAATTTACTCCTCAAATTGAGTAACAAGTATCCTGGAAAAGTTGCTGAAGATCTAAACACGTCAGAGCGGTGCAACTTAGTGAGCGACGATCCAGTTACGTGCTGCATATATTTCCACAAACTCGTCGGTACATTGATGAATATGCTGAAGGCAAAACAATCATATAATCCATTTGGCCAGTACTTTGTTAAAGATTATTTCTGTCGCATTGAGTTCCAGCATCGAGGAAGCCCCCACGCACACATTTTGGTGTGGTTGAAAAATGATCCACACGAGGCCGTGTCAGAAAATATGCCAATGACCATCGAGCTCGTGGAGAAGCTGAGTTCTGTCGCCAAAGAAGATATGCCCAACGAGACCATCTACGCCAATCAAATTCACAAGCACACTTTCACCTGCACGAAGCGAGGTGAGACGACTTGCAGATTTGGGATCCCGTACTGGCCAATGCCTGCTACTCGAGTCTTGGTTCCAATGCCTCAGACTGATGGACGCCGGTCAACATTCCAAAAAAAATCCAAGGAGCTACGAACGTGTCTCAGCGAACGTACATACCCTAGCATGGATGACTTTCTGAGGGAACATGGTCTGACATTTGATGCATATCTTGATATAGTACGTTCAACCCTTCGCAGGCCAACTTTGTTGTTTAAACGTAACTTCGATCAACTTATGACAAACACGTTCAACCCTTACCTTGCTGGTCAAATTAATTCCAACATCGATATTCAGTTTATCTTAGATGAATACAGCTGCGCACAGTACGTCGTGGAATACGTGAACAAATCAGCTCGTGGAATGGGTAACTTGAATCGAGAGTTGACTAAAATGATGGAAGAACATCCTGACCGCGATTACACTGGTCAATTAAAAGCATTGAGTGTCAAACTTCTCAATGCAGTTGAAATGTCGGCGCAAGAAGCAGCATGGTATTTGTTACGACAGCCGATGAGCGAAGCAAGCCGTCAAATTGTGTACATACCAACAGTGTGGCCCTCAGAGAGACAACGTTGCCGCAAACGTCGGAAACAATTGGATCGCGAAGGAATCGCAGAGGATAGCACAGACGTGTGGACCAAAAACATAAATAAAATTGCCTGTAAAGTCGGTATACGGGCGAAAGTTTTACGTGACAACGACTTTGAGTGGTAAAATAATTTTAATGTGAATATTCATTCGTATAGTAGGAAGAAGGATGAAATAATAGTAACAATTTAAAACATTTATTTATACAAAGAATTATATTTAAAACATTAATTTATACAAAGAATCTCGCACTGAATTTCATATTAACAAAATTTTATTTTTACCTTTACACATACATACGTATTTATATACAAATATACATACAATAACTTGCAATACATTTGCGTACAATGAAACAGCGTTTACTACAACTTAACTTGTTCCTATCTGAGTGATTTTGTTGAGGATAGGGCGATGATAGGAGAAATATGAAATGAAAGGAAGTGTTTCTGCTGTAATGTGCCTAGAAAATGTCAAGTCAATGGTTGTTCCTTTTAACGTAGTAGACTTAGACATATCTGATACGCAATCAAGATTAAACGTATCTTTAATGAATTTGAGAAACTTGTCATCAGACTTCACGTTTTGGTTGAAGTCACCGCATAGAAGAATCGGCATATTAGGATCAACTTGCAAGAACGGTGGCACGTACTGGCTGTTATGCACGTATGGAAGAAGTGCCTGGTGTAGCAACATTCCGATGTCTTGTACACTTGATCCTGGATGAATATAAACAGCACCGAGCACAAATTTGAAGGTAGTATGAACGGTAAAGCAAGTAACTTCAGCCAAGCACAAGTCACCGCAGGTTTTGATAACTCGAGCAGTGTTTGTGACCGCAACATCGATCACTTTTCCTGTTGATATTGATGATAACCTACGATAGATCGCTACTCCACCTGCTGCGTTGGTGTCTGAGTTTGTTCGATTATTCTTCCTTGATATGCACTCATAATTCTTGATTGGATGTGGTTCACAAGTGTCGCGCATCCACGTTTCGGTCAGTACTAAATAGTCAGATCTTGGAATCACTGTATCTGTTTCAATGTCTGTGGCATGAGCACTCAAACTTTGACAATTGATGTTCGTCACGATAGTTTGTCCAGCACTGGTAGCATCGTCACAGAATTTGACTGCCTTTTTAGTGGTGGTTTGCAAAGTGTGTCCTTGGAGTCGAATATATTCAGTGCGAATATCTCGTGTAGTTTGTGAGTCGTTTCCTTCGCGCCCATGTTTGAAAATCAAAGGAGAGTCCTTCTCCGTGATGATATGCAATCCGTTGATACTCGTTACGCGGCTCATGGCTACATATACTAATTGTTGTGGTTGCTTGGAGGAGTACTTATACACGATTAAATCAAACGTCCCACCTTGTGATTTGTGAATCGTAATGGCACAAGCAGGTACGCAAGGAAATTGTTTGCGTTTGCATTTCACTGTTTTTGTCAATGTGATGTTGACCACTTTTTTGTACACCGGCACCCAATCAACGGACAAAGTGTTTGGTTTGCTGAGTACATGTGGTCGACTTTTGAGTTTTGCACTGGCACCCGTACTTTTGTCTGGAAACTCGAACCAAAGAGTGATAATTTCATCTTTTGTGGGCGGTGACGTCGTGCTGGTCGATGGTCCTGCTTCGGCTGGATCGGCTGGCTGACGTTCGATGTGTCGCAAGACTCCAATAGCGCCGTTTACCAATCCATCTCCTACGTTGATGTTAGACGTTATCATGTAAGGGTATCCCACTGCTAAGGGCAGCATGTAAGGCAATCCGTCTGTCTCTACAACCGACATCTTGTGAAGTTTTCCTTGCTGTTGGCCCCTCTCAGAATTACTGGAATATCCGAGCATGATATCAGTGGCAATACAGTTGTGTGCGTTGTTAATTGCTTTTCGATTGTATGAATCAACCTCAAAGTTACTGTAAAACAACCGAACAGCGTCAGGTACGTTCTCTTTGCACCAGGACTCTGACTTATGTCTGGATTCTATAAGTTTGATGTTATTGACACTTAGTTGAAGTCCATCTCCAATTTTAGTCAGAATTCTCGAAAACAGCTCGTCAGTTTGTCGTACAACACGGACCAATGGGAAGTAGTCGATGCTTTGCCACAGTATAGGTCCTCCGAGTTGGTTGATTGGCACTGTGTAACACGGAGTAGCGCGTACAGGCGGCAGCTGTCTGAAATCGCCGCATAAGATGATGTGAAGGCCTCCAAAAACTTGGTCGTATATGCCGGTTATCTGTTGCAATCGATAATTGATTTTACCGAGGATAGCTGCACTCAACATGCTGATCTCGTCAATGAAAACTGCTCTCACGCCAACGAACATATTTCTATAGGCTTGCAAGTTTTCAGCTGATAGAAGTCTTGTAACTCGAGAAGTTGATAGGCGAAATGCTGAGTGAACTGTTGTTCCACCAAGAGGTACAGCTGCTTTACCTATGCTTGCACAAGCAACGTAGGCGTTGTTGAGTGAGTTGTGGTTCTGAGTGTAACGATTGTACGTTTCCATGAGGGCCTTCAATGTATACGTTTTGCCACATCCTGCTGGTCCGGTGAAGAAGATTTGTAGAGCCTGTAGGAGCTCATCTCCGCAGCCATGTAAACGATGTATAGCCTCAAGAACCACCTCACGTTGTTCAGCATTTGTAGTTCGTAGCAGCTCACAATATTGTTGTTTTGGCATCACGTTGCTCAGTTTTTTTACAACTGACAATCCGTTTTGCGGCACGATTTCATTAACATCATCGTTATTTTCAGCTCCCTCTCCTCCTAACAGCTGTTCTACAAACACTTTTCTTGACTCTGTTTCCGTTGGTTCTGTGGTGTCTGAATTTTGCAAAATCATCATTGCTTCTAGCTCTTGCATCACTTTGTCGATGTCAATATTGTTCTCATAAAGTTTTCTGCGTTCCATGATAGTTTCCTTGTTGTCATTGAATAATTGTATAAATTTATTACAATCAACAATGTCAGCGACTTCGTTGCGAAAGGGCAAGTACAGCAGTACCATCTCACGTTGATAATTGACAGTTTCATCTATGTCGTAGCATCTGTATCGTATGATTCGACCGATCAGACGTTTGCGATATCCTCTCGATGTCGTTCTTTCTCCAGTCGGCGGTTCAGGATCGTCATCTTCATGCACGTTCAAGTCGTCTTCATTGTCAATGAAATCACGAAAGTTAGCATACCACGACGCAAACTCGGCCAAATATACATCTTGCAAAGATGGAGGTCTTTCTTCATACCGCTGAATGATGTTTTTGACGTGACAACGTCTTATAAATTGGTTTGCCGGGTGACACTTCAAGAAACTGCGTTACGCTCCGCTCACGTTATGCGCTCACAATGAGAGCGAGTGAGAGGCACGCGTCCCTTCCACTCGGGCATGGTTAGCCCGCCTAAGAGCGAGAGAGACAGACATAAAAAGTGAAAGGCACGCGTCCCTTCCACTCGAGCACAGTTAGCCCGCCTAAGAGCGAGAGAGACAGAGCGAGAGAGAGAGAGTGAGAGAGATAGGCATACACACCGGTTCATGTCTTGCGCTTCTATTTCGCTTAGGCGCCTGCATACAAGTTTACACGTTGCCAGTTAATTGTAAAACGATTGTGTAGTGATAATGTGAAGGTAGTTTCGTCCATCGCAACAATTCAAACAGCAAAGGTAAATAATTTCAGACTGATAATATAACATGATGAAATAAATGACTAAGACATAAGTGAATAGGTTATGTTGTAGTAATCACAATGTTGTGGTAGTTTTCAATCAAAAAAGTAGTATAAATCGTTTCTCAACCAATAATAATTTGTTTAACTTGAAAAAATGAGCGCGACTTGCTATGTTAAAAATTGAAATAACAATGTTTAACCTCCAACCTGTCAAATCGAAACTTTCAAACATTCAAACCGAGACGACCAATCACTGCGCAAGGTAGTTAGCGCGCGATTTACAAATTCAAAGATCAAATGTGAATTTGTTTTCTCCTTTTAGAAAATACACTTTGAATTAAAATCGATTGATATTAACAATTAATGTGATTTAAATAAATGTTCTAACTTTTAAATTTAGTTTTTATATTTATAACAATGTAAAACAAGTTAAATTTATTAATAACTTATAACAACTGATTGATTTAACATAAACCAATTTTGTAAATTCTTGAATTTGTTATTTATATTAATAACTGTTTCAACAAAGTTCAATTTATGCAAAAATTTGAAATAAAAAATGAATTTAACATACACAAATTTTGTGAAATTTCAAATTAATTATTTATATTAGTAACTTTTTAAAACTACTTTTATTTTTTAAAAATTCTTGAAACAAAAAGTTAATTCATCAAGTCAAGTCAAAACATACATACGTACCTTATTAGTGCAAATATCATAATAATCATCAAAAACTAAACTTTACGTACTAGGGTTGCATAAACAAGAGCTAGTATATTCAAATATCGTCAAATAAAGCGAAAACGGTACCCTAATTTTCGTACCTTTGTATGCGAATGTTGCCAGCACAAAAAAATATGTGGGAAAATTACAAGTAGGTAAGTCATTGTGTTATGTGTAAAGGCACAGAATATTAAAAGTAAAAGGTACTGTACTTTTTTAGGTAGGTATAAATAGTTGTTTTTTTAATACCTAAATTGGTAAGTAGGTAAGAAGATTTCTAGATTTATTTGCGTCAATCACAAATGGATAACAACTCTATCCTTTACTTTAACTTTTAGACAACTAACCTTCACCGACTTAAGCCAAAAATAAGCAAGCAACCAAAAAACTCCCAAACTACTATTTGTGGAGTCAGTTTTAGAATATTAACAACATTTTAGTGTAATTACTACTAGTAATTAATTACAATTTATTTTATGTTTTTTTTTATTTTGTGTCATTTTTGTAGCATGTCTTTTCCCACATTTGTAATTTTTGTTGATTTTGGATTAATCGGCATATTATTCTCGATTTGCAGCGCTTAATAAAAACGTCATTCATGAAATTTCACAGTTAATGGCATCTAGCGCTTAAGCAAAAATCAGTACGAACTTAAGTACCTATTTATCCCTAAGTGATATCCTTAAATTATAAGGTAAAGAAACGAAATACCTACTAGTCGTTTATTGTTATTTTACTCAAGTAATTAAGTATTTAAAATTCCAGGAGAATTCTTTACTCGAGGGAATAGGTATTTTTAAATCAGTGTATGTAGTGCAAAGAATGGCAACACCTATTTAGCCCGGGGCGCGGCGCTACAGATCACTTTGAAAATGCCGATAATTGAATTAAATAAGGTCAGTACTGTTTTTCTATCTTGTGCGTACATGTTGAGTGTCAAATTCAGTGATATGATTTCTACTATAACAAACTACAGTGATTTAGTGTTTTACAACATACATGTGCGTAAGGTAGATCGGGACGTGACCGGCAGACCAGCGTATCCCATGATTACGCTGTTTTCACACAGGCTTCACGAAACTGGAAGCTTTCTTTCTTTGTTACAACGAGCAACGTAAAGAAATGGTATTTCTTACAATTTAATTTATAAACATTGAAATTTCGGAAGAAAAACATTGTTCTATGTATGTTACTCAAGGATAGTTTAACTTTCTCTGATTGAAAGAATTTTAGGAATCAGTTCAGTAGTTGCAGAGATTACCCCCTACGTAAGACAAACAAATATTGTGACCGCTTTATACTATTACTTCAGATAAAGATATTTAAAGTTCTGATTAATTTAAAAGTAAAAAGGAAAAAATTAAACCATTATACTCATTAACGCATCATCTGATATGGCTTTGTATTTTATGCACTAAACGTATCTTAAAAAAAACGCTAGAGGAGCAGGCGTGTAAATAGTCGTACTCCTGTGGCGAGATGAGAACTTGTTACGACTACACACGTGGAAACGTCCAAATACAGCTATAGCTAGAAAGCCTATGTGGAAGAAAGGGGGGCCATACAACATCAAAGCCAACGAGTAAAATGCAAATCGCTTACCAGGATGCTTCGGTATTTAGATGTTCCTGCAGGTGCCGCTGGGACTTGTCTTCTTGGTGGCCACCTGTCCAGTAGTAACCAGACATACACACGGGCACTGAATAGTCCAGGCTATCTTGATTATTTTCTAATTAAGGGTTTCCAAGAATAGAATTAACCGAATTCGACACGCAGCAATTGCGAGTGCGCGGCGAGAATGCGTTTTGACTTCCAATCGTTACGAAGTTTCAGAAAAACTGAGTTCGTGTAGATGGCGCTTGCAAATCATTAACACACGGTGGATGAGGCGCTGTCTTTCATCTTTTCTTCACGATAGCAAAATACTCACAAATTAGACGTCATAAGCTACCCCCAAATTAACACACAAATTAGCTGAATAGAGTAGGGGCGGAAATCCGCCACACCGCACGCCTTAAAAGTAATAAATAAATAAAATATTTTTTATTAGTTAAATTTATAATAGTTTCTTTAATTCATTTTACATACATGGAATATTATTCTAGAGCAACATAAATCTAAAACTATAATTAAAACCATATTATACAAATTAAAACTTACCATACCAGAATAAATACCTAATTAATAATAAAAAACAAATAGATAAATATTAAAGAAAGACAAATTACAACTCTAAATCTAAATTCAAATTTTAATAATTTGGTACACAAGGTCTAAAAGTGCCCATCATACTTGCTGCATTACCTCTCTGTATGGCTAGTGAAATGCGTTGAGTGAGATAAAAACCGACCAGAGGGTCTTGGCTCTTGTCGCTGAGACGGCGACTAAGATCACTAATAAAGGCCTTAGCTTCAGAGCACCAAGGACCGGCTGTTTCAGTGGCAAAGGGGATGAAGATGTAGGATGTCAATAAATTTGAATATTTATTGTATTTAAGACGGGCTGCTTCTGTAGCGGCTGATCCCGCAGTCTTTATGGTATTATGTAAATAAGCAGTAGCAAAAGTATTGACACACGTTGCATCCCAAATCAAACCTCTATGCCACGGTGCCATCTGGTTGTTACTAAAATATTAGTTAAATTATGAAGTTGTTTATATTTTTCGTGTCAACGAAAACGAGGCATAATTTGGTTTTTTCCGCGCGGAAATGGAGAATATAAAGGGTTGATAATAGGAATGTTTTTTTTTTTATACCACTAAGGTGGAAAACAAGCAGAAGTTTCTACACTTACTCGCATCTTCATCGGAAGGTATGTAAATATAATTTTTACATAAAGATTCCTTATACTGTGTACAAAATTACTTCTTCGCAATGATCGTAGATTTTTCTTCTGTTAATGTTTTGCGATAGGACGAGCGCCTATACGAATCATATAAATTAAGAAATAAGTAGCTATTTTCTATTTTCCCTTGCGATATTACAAACGAATATACGGAAAATGAGACCCTGGCGATAGGACTGGCGCCTATACATTTGGTCACAAAAATTAACCACATTTAATTTTCACAGTGTACAAGAAGTACCCGATACTATCACCCATGTCAAAAAATAGTATATCATAACTTTGACAGACAATTCAAGAGAATTTGTAAAAACATAATTTGAATAAAAAAAATTTAATATGACTTTGACAATCTCTTGTTTGATATTAATCATACGGTGCTACAAGCAAGTACATGTGATTAAAAATCAGTTTATTTACTTAATTTCAGACGAAAACGAGATTTCCCCTCCCAAGAGGCGACGAATCATTTTAAGCGATGACAGTGATGAAGAAAAGAATTTCCACCACCTTCTAAAAAGACAAACTCTATCTCTATGTATCTACCAGTTTGTTGGAAAAAATTGGCCAAGTACAACATAGCGAAAACACGTTTACGTTACATAGAGGTATAAAAGCCACCTGAGATGATACCCTGATCTAAGGCAGCCATCACAAAAAGATTTCTGGTATAAAAGACTGTCATACATCAAAATATGCATCAATACTATATTATATGTTTTCCTTTAATGCGCAACAAAAAAGTTGTCCTATGCACGAAAATATTATTTTTATATCAATGATACTGATCGCACACCAAATTAACCAGAGCGTTCCAAAAAAAATGAGTGATTTTAAATGTTTTTCAACATAAATGTTCAACATAAATTCTGAAATCGAAATTTCTTAGCAAGAATTGTCAATGCACACTGTTGCAATGTTCTTTGGAAAATCTACCAATTTCTGAGGTATCGCTAGCACTTACTCAGCGGCAAAGTGATAGAAAGCGTGCGATACCTATTAGTTTTCAGTGTGTAGAATCTACTACTTCGCTAGCTCGGGATTAAAAGTTGGCACTCTTCACAAAAAACAACTTTGCCTACTTGTTGAACAAAAGACTATTTCTTTATCATTAACCTTTTATTATTATTTTTGTACCCTTAAGGTATTTTTGTACAGTATAATTTACACACAAAATATTTAATTCTATGAGTTAAATTAAAACCTTTGACATTTGATTTTTAATTGGAAGTTGTTTCTGAATGTTCCTCTTTAAGAAAAAAATAAATAAACTGTCACTATCCATAGAAAGTTAGACAGTTGTGTAACACGATCATAACAATGCGTCGAAATGTTGCTGTTGTAAAGGTAAGATAATTTATAATTTCTTATTTATAATGAAAATCACAAATGCGTTTTGAAAATTCAAAATATAAATGTGGTGAGCTTATAGTAATGCAAAAATATCGCTCTACTAACATTGCTTTCATGTGTTTTACCCACTCCATTTCGGATGTATAGCTTACTATACATTGCGAATGATTGCTGGCAACAATGTCTGGTTTTGGGTGTATGGTATTCTATACATTGCTAACAGGTCTGTCGCTATAGAAGTCAGTTTTCTTTAGAACTTGAAAACGTTTTCACTCTTAGAAGTGCTCAATTACTAGAATAAATAACGTTATAACCTGTAACCCTATAATGAACCCATAATGGAAACTATATTTAGTTGCGGTGTATTGTTTTGCACAATTTTAGTTTTATATTCCCTTGTTTCTGCTTTGTGTGCGCTTTGTTCGTATTTATGCATGCCTGTTTACGAACGACATCGATGTAGGCGCATATAAGCACTTATACCAGAGATTAATTCGCCAATCTTCCCTACCTTCATCTATATATTCATCGCTAGAACAACTTTATTTATTAGATACCCTGGTATCTGACGATTCCTTGACTTGTCTAAAGAATCTCTGTCGTTGCTTCATCCAGACCTAAAACACTTAGGAATTCCAAGCTCTAAACCCAATGCACCAGATGCTGAAGTTCAAACTCCTGTACTAGAAACAGTTTTACCATTTAATTCCCAATGCAATGATGATGCTATACCTGCTGTATCATCTCTACCCTCCTTGCAATCTATTCAACTGTCACCGTCACCGTCACCTACACCACAATCTATATCAATACGTATCCAAAGAAAACGTAGTGCTCTAACTGTTATTGCCAAAAAAGTTAAAATACAAAAAGCACAAAGGCTCAAATTGTATTTTCAATGGTCACAAAGAAAATTAAAATGTACAGCAGAAATACCCATACAGGATTTCATTTATTGCTTTCAGATAAAACACCTAAAAAACAGGGCGTGGAGCACATTGCCAGGTAACCTATCTTGATTCTTTTTCCGATAAAGTGAAAAGATTCAGCAAAGACTCTAAGACACATGTCGATATACCCTGCCCACAAATAGTTAAACACTATAACAGGCATATGGGTGGCGTAGATCTCGCCGATATGCTCATTGCTTTATATTGAACTAGCATGAAATTATCGGTGGTATCTAAACATATTATCTCAAATCATAGATATCTGTATCAACAACGGCTAGCTCCTTCGTCGTCGGCATTACAAATCTTCAAATATTAAAAAAAAGAAGATCACCACAAGCAGTTCAGGTACGAGCAGGTTTGATTAAAAAAAATCGGCAGATGGGAAAAACTGAACACGATTCGGTTGCCGAAGAAAAAAAAATAAAAAAACCAGCAGCTGAAAGACCAGTTGATACGGTCAGGTATGATTGTGTGACTATTGGCCGGAACACACCGAATATCCGAGGTGCAAGTACTGTAAAAAAGGGCACGCTGGAACTTGTTGTACTGAATGCAAAGTAAATTTATGTTATGTATCAAAAAGAAATTGTTTTATTCTGTCTTTCCGCACCAATCATAAAACTACCTACCAATAACATTATATTTATTTCTAATATCCTGTTTTTAATTACTAAATCTTATAAAAATGTCCCACAAAACGTAGCTTGCAAGTGTAACTTTGTATAATATAATATACATTCCTAATGCTAGAATTTTGCTTGTATCGGTAACGACGTAAAGTATAATATACATCAAATATCTCAGAAATTAAAAGGCTTAGATTTTTTTTATTATTATTCCTAACTTTAATACATGTATCATAATAACATAAAACTGATTTTTCAAAATCTAACAAAAAAAATAAGTTGCGACCTTAAGGGTTAAACACATGTTAATTTTTTTTATTTTAGATAACTTACGTTTTACATAGTACGTATTTTTTGTACTAACGTATTAAAGCTTGGAATAGATCATTTTAATATAAGGTTTAGTATAAGTTAACCTCATTAGGTAGCTCCAATTCTACGCTGAAGATCCGGGTTTAAACCCCACAGGTACGGTTTCTATTCTTATCAAAATATTGTATCATAAAAATATTTATATACTTAGTTTATGCTTATGTAGCTAGATGCGCCTTATCTCTCCGATATCTTAAATAGATCTATTGTGCATTATTATTCAAGAAGCAAGCATGTTACATTACGTGCCTACTTTATTTTATATTCGCATCGGCTGAGACTTCTTGTGTCACATATCATCCAAAATATAAATTTAATACATACTAGGTAGATAATTCTAATCTTCTTTATATCCCTATATTTAAGATAGTTTAGTGATTGACGGATGACGGATTTGATACTTCGATATTAAATATTACTTAGTAAAACTTATTTTTTCATAGTCGTCGATAGAAAGCGGAGTGCATTACATGTGAAAAAAAAAAATGTAGTCTTGCACCTTCAATTCACTTGCAACTGTCTAGATTCAACTATAGAACCCTTCACTACTCTCGGGGTTCAACTTAGGTCCTCGAATTAAATTGGCCTTTTTTTTAAATGTTGTGCAATCTAACTATTATCGCGATCGAGACTTCCAACGATAAGCGAAATAAAAGGAATTTATTATTTTAAATTTTTAATATTCTTAATGATATAATACCTCAAAAGAACATATATTTTATGATAATTAACCTATAATCACAGTCTTGTCTGGTTTTCTACGTCCCATCGAGTGAATTTAAATTTTTATATATAATCGCATAAATAAATTTTATTTGTCAGGTGGAAGAAACAAAGCAGCAATTACACTACCTGAAAACAATAAAAAAACAATATGAGCGCATAATATTTGAGGCACATGCCTGACTAACTCCCAATACTTCATTAAGAACGGGCACGAGCATGTGGTTTCGGAACACTTCAGATACGAATAAAACGTAGAGCGAGAGCATTGACGGTGAGAGCTAATATGCTGGCACGTAGGTTCGCTCGATGTTCTAATGGCGTAAAAATGATGTTATTGAAATCCTTAATCGTATTATATAATAATGCCTTTAGAATGTTGTTGAGGCTGCCACACTTTTGTATCGCGTCAGCAATGTTTGCTGAAGCGCGAACTGATGTGTTGTATGCCATAAAGGAATAAGGTGCGCGGTGTAGCAGCGTGCTTCATACAAACGAATTTTCCACTTGTTATTGACATTTACTGATTAAACACTGTGAAATTTTGTAGTCATGGTTTCAAGCCGAGTTTGTAGTATTCTAAAATCCTAAAAGTTGTTAACGTTAACTTATAATCTTATTTGAGGCAACTTGTATTAAATACTGGAATCATGTACAACTTTTAAACTATACAATTTAACAGAAAATTGGCACACTGGAAACCGACATATTATTTTCAGAACACATGTTCAAATTCCATGGTATTTAATAAGTGTCTAAGTGTCAAAGATATTTTGCACTAATAAGGAAATTCGTTTGTATGCAGCATACTGCGAGGCACAGCGAATTGTATTCTCTTAAGAGTGTTATCGGTAAATGCGTTTGTTAGCCTTGGTACCCGCAGTACTACCACCAGTGCTATCACGGTTACTTTTTCCTACTTGTGGTACTCCAGTGGAACTGATCTCGTGCATGTTGCACGTATGCGATAAATACACGTGTTTTCTTTCTTTCAACTTTTTAACCGAATTCAAAAAAAAAGAAGGTTCTCAGTTTGTATATTTATGAAAAACTTTCTCCCGCTAACTCTACGGTTGTTTAAATAATTGCCTTAAAATAAGAGTACTTTAAACTTACTTAACACAAGGAGAGACCACAAATTGAAGGTGAGCTCGCAATTGCTGAAGATCGTGTTCCCCACGAGGTTGATCCCAACAAAGGTGCTGGTTCGCCCCACCATGATGCTAAGGCAGGAGGCCATCCCCCTTAGAAAAAGTTAAAATTACCACTTGTCAGCACGTGGATCAATGCCCAGTTTTATACAATATCTCATTCATCGAATTTGTGTTTTCTTTACTAAAATCTTAATTTTACTACAAAATTCTATACTTCTAGTCAATGTTTTCATTAAGTTTTCAGTAAAGCTTTTATAACTTTATGATTCTTATTGTTTTATTTATCAAAGAGAATTATTTAAAAATTTATACTTTAAAAATATAATAAAAATAATTGTTATGCTATACTGCTCTCTCGCGTTTAATATTTACATGTAGTAAGTACCCACAGTAATACATGTGAATGTATTAATTGCTTCGAATTGGAAGAAATTCATGCATAGGCTTGTCTTTACTCAGCATACTCTAGCAAAAGCGTGCCTCTTCGACCAGTGTACAAAGACATATAACACTATTGAAGCATACAAATAACCACAGTTCCACGTACGAAAGGCGCGAGTACGTGACCGCACATTGAAAATCTCGATTTTCTCGGCTTTTTTTCGGTATTATTCAAATATTTATTTAGAACTATGAAATTAGCAAATTCACTTGGTCATATTAATATGTATTTCATGAAATAAGTATGCAGATAATGTCACTCTTAGTTTTCCAAACAATTTCAATGAAGCTCAAGAATAGAGTGTCAGAATTTTTTTTCTGAATGTTTTAATGGGCAAATTATTATATATTATATTAGAAAATTTCACCTTATTAAGGTTTGAACTATAAAGTTTTTTTTTTTTTCATGTCAAAAAGTGCACTCAGGACTGTAAAAAGTGCAAAAAGTGCACTCAGGACTGTAAAAAAATTAATTAAATTCTTTCAAACTTAACTCGTTTAGGTGTGCCATCACATTTAGTTAAATTCGGATCAGATTTTTTCCATTACTATTAACATTTTGTTACTCAAAATGCGTTATTATCATATCTTTTTACATTTGTCACAAAAGCATATAAAATCATGGAATACCTGTCAATTATGGAATAGCTACAGTTTTTGATGATCACATACATTTTATTCATTGGGTAAAAACTTTGTTGATTAATAATTTACGGATTAATTTGCGTTTTGCAACTTTCTTAAAAGCGATTAATTATTTGGGTAGAGAAATGGTTTTTGTTAAAGATATAGGTGTAGTACAGTTATTATGAAAAGATGATATTCGGATACATCTTAATAAAAAAAAATCTTCACTTACTCTTTAAAAAAACCACACTTACCTACAAGAAGTTGGATATAATTCCACAAAATATGAGGCCATAATTCCCATTCCTAGGCAAGTACACGTAAATACCATAAAGAAGAACAGGCTGGATACTGGTTCTCCAACCAAGTTAACGCAAAGTCCACCCAATGATGAAAGGCATAAAACCGTTATTATAATGGTTTTTCTTCGCCGTGGAAAGTATGATATAATAAAATTGAAGAATGCATAGATAAACTGTGAGGCGATCAGGGTATACATCACGTTAATTTCGATGGTACCAAGACAAATCTCTGATTCCTGAAACAGGAAAAAAATTGATTTTATAAATCAGTTAAGCTTGTATATTTATGTTTAGTTGACGTTTTTTTATCACAATATATTTATAAAATACAAAAATCAATCAATGTGCATATATTTGATATGATATTAAATATACATATAAAAATGATTGTGTTTTATTAATATATTATATTTATATTTAGAGTTTTGATTTTGATAGTAGACTACTTTAGTAGAACTAGCGTATTTAAAGATAATTATTATTATAATATATTTTGCCATTACATTAGATTTTGTTATGGTTATGGTTCAATATAAAGAATTATAATTGATGGTTCATTGACGTGGGATAAACAAAATAGTACTGCTTTGTATTAGGAAATTAATTTTATGTTTTTAAGAACATCAGATCTGTGGTTGGTTTTTATATTTGTTGAACCCTATTATCAAAAATTAAAAAACACATTTTCATATCCATACATGGGTTTGGGGTTAATCGGACAAAGTTGTTTGTCTTCTCAGAGACTGCGGACAGAGAGTGTCAATTTTTGATACAAGTTTTTCTGCGGGTTCCTTTTTCACAATGGAACAAGAAATGTTTCTACGGCCCATGTAACAAGAACCTCCTCTACTCTAATCCACATAGCAATGTATGCCGTTGATAGACAACATGACTTGAATATCCACCACTGTAATTGAGAACACCCACGTGTCTGCAAACCCTAGACTAAACTGAGAACTAGCAGCTGTGCTAACTCTGGTGATTATCACAGTATTATCTGGTAATACTAGCTGTTGCCTGCGGCTTCACCCGCGCAGAACCCTGTCATCGCCACGGCATTACTCCTCATTGTTTAGGTAACTGGGATAAATATTTAATTATTCCCTGCCTCTCTAATCACATAAAGAATTGTCGCGACATGTGTTCGGTATAAACCACGGAATAAGCATTATCGTGGGAACCTTAGTAGCATAAAAAAAACTTTCGAATTTATATATTAGTTAGGATAAGGATTTGCAAAAGATGTCTTAAAAGTTACTTACTGTTTTTCCCTTTTTGCTAATCAAAGCGCAAATGTTCCCTGAGCTGTAGTGTTTGGATTCCAGTGAAACTCTGACCAGGTTAAGTATTTGAGCCAGCCATACCAAGAAACTGTTGTTACTGAAAGTACAAAAATAAATTAGTCTTAATTACGATACTAATTTATGTTAAATATCAAACTTAGTAGCTAACACTTATGATTATTGCTTTCAATGGAGGTACAATTCTACTGGTAACTAGAAATAATTCTCGATTACTACAGACTCGGGAATTCCGTTCCGTTCCAGCGTCTTATCAGCCAGCATTCCACTGCAAGGACTCGAGGAACAAAACGGCCAGTAAGAGGCTTCTGTAGAAAGCTCAAAACTCGCGTTCAAATCGCGTGGTAATGGAAGAAACGGGGGGCATTCAAACCCCGGAGGAAGGTATGCGACGTTTCCAGTCCGCATTAATGCATGACCCTGGTACAACCGATCACTACCGACATTTGACTCCCGAATTCCCGAGTCCGACGTATTCAAGACGTTTTGCAATAAGCTTGATGCATAACGGTGTGTCACAGAAAGACAACATAAATAAAATATAGTTACTAGTTAGCAGGGTTACTCTTACAATATTATTGATATCAAAGACGATGGTTGTCTGTGACAAAGTACTAAATATTTAGGCTGTGGATGTACTAACGTTATATAGACAACTGCAATAATGTAGAACAACTGCAGGGTCCGCCAAAGCAACGGTCGGCGGAACAGCAAAGCGCTCTGGTCAAACATCGAGTGCAACAAAGACGCCTTCTGTTTCAAACTTTCTTCTTCTATTTCTAAAACACTAACCTGAAAATAAAGCACCAAAATTCATAAGATATGTAACTGAACGTGCGTGAGTAGTGCAGCTACATTTCAACTCACTGAGATTTTTACTGAAATAAATTAATAGTTCATTATACTGATTATTATAAAAAATTGCTTTAGTAATGTTGTAATGTAACAGCACTTAGAAACTCAGAGATTACTTTTCAAAAAAAAACATAAAAATACCAGTTACTAAAGGGGTAAGTTTAAGATTTTTTTGTAATAAATAGTCATATCATGAAATACAGTCATGAAATTGCAGTTGGATCTGGTCAGCAGATCCGGAGAAATATTTACCAAAAAAAAAATGAAATTCAGAAAATACTTAGTTATCTTTTGGAAAAGAGTTATTGCCTCAGCCATTGTTTTTCTTTATTTTCATGAGCGAAGGCCTCTGGTTAGAAAAAAAAAGTCTATGGCCACAGTCCACCGCACTGGGCCAATGTGCATTGGCAGACGTTGTAGAGCTAGTAGAAACTCGAGTGTCGGATTCGTAGTCATTCATAAAGCCTCTGACTTTGCTAAATGACCGCTGTTCTATGACAATAGCCAAGATCAACAGCTTAACATTCCATCAGAAGAAAAAAGAAGCTCAGACATGTGTGTCACTATGGAGTCACCCATCCAATGACTGACCTTGCCTGACGTTGCTTAACTTTGCATATCGTTTTCGATATACAAATGTTATAAGGCCACAAGATCCTTTGAAACATAATTACTTATATCTTTATTTATTAGTCGTGCCATAATAGTCAAATAAGAGGTCTACATAACTTAATAATTGGTCTTGGTGTTCAATTCAATTAATATCTTGGTCAAACAACTGATAAAAAAACATCATTTTTCACCTTGAAGTTCTCTTTACATCCTCTATGATTTATGGTGTAAATTCTCTTTAATACTTCTAAAGCTTCTTCAGTTCTACCGCAATTAGCAAGAAATTTAGGAGACTCGTAGAAGAAGTAAATGGCCACGCCCCCGACACCGGCAGGTACAGCCAGCAGGATCATGAGCAGCCGCCAAGGACTGAAGACTATGTTAAATAAAGGAACTTTCACACCAATGTGTAACAGAAGAGTTGGATAAGTGACCACTGAAATTAAAGGAAAACACGTTAGTTAACATAAATTTATGCTTACTGAAGCAAATAAAAATATAGGAAATTGAAAATACATCGTGTGAAATATACAATATGCATCGTAATTTTGTAAATTAAAAGGAAAAACCTTTAGACTTAGCATAAGTCTAAAGGTTTTCATTTTAATTACGTGCACCACCACATTTACTTTAAATTTAAAAAAGGAACTTAATTGAAGGAAAGAAAAAAACCGTTATGCACGATCTAATTTATATCTACGTTCATATAGGTTTTTTAACACACTTATAAAGTGGCTCTTATTGCACCGTTTTTAGGTTCATTATTCAGCCTATAAAATACGCGTACCTTTTTCTTTACCATAACTTCACTAGTGAATAATGGTAAAATTTCTACATCTATGCGTAATAGCTGATATTTTTTTTATCTCAGCAAAATATAGGCAAATGGCGACTGTGCGGCAAGTGATTTATTTCCACGAGCACAGCGCCCTTAAAAAAAGAAAATTGCGCCATATTATTTATAAATACTTACTTATTTGTCTAAGAAGATAGTTGTACTTTGTAATTTTAATACCCTTTTTTGAAAATGTCAGATTCGAGTGATGAAGTTTATAATATAGATTTGACGCCACCGGAAATTAGTGAAAGCCTGTTTCTATCTTAATCAAACGAAAGACAAATCATACCCTACTATACGTAAATTTGGATTTGACGCATATTAACGAATTGGAGAAAAACCTGCCAAGTGCAAGTCGGACTCGTGCACGAAGGGTTCTGTACCATTATCTATAAAAACGCCAAAAACATCGCGTTTGTTGTATTTTTATTTGTTTTGAATGTAAATATATAACTTAATATTCTGTGAATATTTCAAGCGTCTACCTGTTGTCATTATGAATATCGAGCAAGAACGACCAAAAAAATAACGTTTGTTGTATAAGAGCACCCTTAAATATTTATTTTATTCTGTTTTTTAGTATTTGTAATTACAGAAGCAACAGAAGTACATCATCTGTGAAAATTTTAACTGTCTGACTATCACCGTTCTTAGCAAAAGGGGCCCGTTTTATACCCGTTGGGTACAGAACCCTAAGGGCAGGTACAGTTACGGATAATAGTACTAACTAACCAAAGCTCTGTGCCTGGCCCGTAATTTCTCAATTTTTTTTTCATAACTTCTTATGTAACTAAGTAATTACTGTGTGGCACCGCCTTGTGCCGGCCGCACGAGACGACAGTGTGTGACCCGAAAATGTGTTACTGCACATAGTTCAACTAACGTGGCACCAATAATATTTTCTATATTAAAGTCTTAAAAAGCTTTGTTAACAAACAAAATAAGTTTAAGAATTTTATTTCATTTTTCCTCGCAAGTGTATTGAAAAACATCTTATAACACGCGTAATCTGTAGTAAGATACACACTCGGCTCCATTACGCCCTCGCCCTTCAGTCTGGGATTGAAAGCCTGTGTCATGCATGACTGACTTAGACTTGGCTGACTCACTCATTCTAGACAATGCCACGCGCACTATACGTATTTTTTCAAGGTAACCAATCCAGCGGCTACTTACCTCCAGCGACGCTTGGAGACAGGAGGATCATGCACGTCATGAGGAGCATGTACTTGCTCCTCACCCTCTGCATACAAGACTCGCCCATCAACGTGTACGTCACGGAGTTGGCAGCGCATGAACTATAATTTTATAATATAGGGTATTACTAAACACATTTTGTAAAGTGATTTATCTCTCACGGGTTTCATCTCGCTAAATAACTGCAACCCTTCCCGGGTTAAACAATAATCTATCTTAAGTAGGTACACATAATATTGTGTAGCATATGTTTATCTGGAATAATGTACCTTTCTTTACATATAAACAAACCTTCAAAATTTGCTCTATTAGTATACGTATATAGATAACGAATAAATTTTCATTTTCATACTGTTTTAATTAAGAAGCTTATGGATGTCACTGGAGAGTGCACCACGAACAAATAATTTGCCAAAAAGCCAATTTTTTTTGACCTTTTTGACCTTTCTGAGTGGGTTGTGGGCTACCAACATTCCGGATTATTTCCCTAATTCATAACTATGGGGTGCGATGGTAGAAAATAGCCGTGGGCATTATTTAGAACAGTTCATCAGAACACATCCCATTAAACAAGCCGTAGAACACACACAGGGAGGCAAAGTCTCTTCTCAGACTTAAGGGCTCGATACGGCAAGTGAGTTTGGGATTGTCGACAATTCTCACAGAGAGAGAGATTTATGCAATCTATTTTCACAAGAGTTTATGCAGAAATTTCATGGAAACTAAAACTAAAATCAATTAAAATACATCTAAGGAATCTGCAATGTTGTAAAAGTTGGAAAAAACGTGTTAAACGTGATATTTCACAGTAAGCCTTATTTATCAAAACAAAATATATATGAAATATTCAAATGATTAAACTTAGGCTTAACCTGTGAATTTGATGCCACGACTTGCTTTCTATACCCTTCTGCAACCACAAACTATGCAGCACTTTCCTTATTTTTATAATTAACTCTAAAATTCACACAGAAATCTCTTAAAAATTTGTATATGTAATAATGTCGCCTGCATGGAATCCAGTCATAGGAAAATATAGTTTCAACAACGAACGCACCCGAGTACACCGTTAGTGTTGTGTGTAGTGATAGTGGCAAGTATAAAGACGAATTGAGGGTAGTTTATCAGGACGCCACTCAAAGCCGAAGACGCCGCGCACCGCCAGTCTATCCGTGGCCAAGGCTGGTGTAACCTAGACGAAACGTCGGGAAAAAAAGTATTTGGCCAAATAACGATGCGTTTAATCCCGTATTATTTATAATTAGTAATAGAACACAAAAATTTAAAAACTTATATTATAGTTATTGTTTAATATATATTATTTTTGTTTCTTTTTTAATACATAAGTGTTATTACATTTTATTGCAACATTTCATATGTTTGTTTTAAATGGAAACTTACTGTTTAGTTGCCTATTTTAATAACTGTAACATTCTATAAATCTTGTTAAATGTTGCTACAATAATTGTAACTTTATGTGGTGTCAAATACGAGTAAATAAATGTCTATGTCTATGTTGTAGCGCCCTAAATTAATACTATGCATGGCGCTAGGTAGCATATCGTAGCGCCTTAAATCTCATAAAGTAACTCTAAGTATATCTATAGCATTTGATTGGATCAATTAAAGGAGTATTTAGGAGCAACATTAACGAATACAATGAGGTCATTTTAATAAGCAGAGCATCACAGCTGAGTGCAAACAAGCTTCCGGAACTTTCCACCATCTTTAATTTAGTCGGTATTTTGATTATTAAAGGAATGCTTTAGGCGTTGGTAAACATGTTCGTTAAACAATAATTTAACAAGGTTGGTGTCTTGTAATATAATTTAAAGCTCAGAGGGATCAAAGATCATTTAATATTTGACCGACTTCTACTAACGCCATTTTTTTCTTTCAGTACAATAAAAGCATCCTTACATAAAACGGAGTCAATTTACATAAAAAATAAAAAATCTGTCAGTCTCTTCGTCAAGACCTTTTTTCTCAGGCACGCGTAAAGGTATCACGTTGAAATTAATATCAAATACTAAGGTCTACGGTCCCTTGAAGCTGTAAAAAAATCAAGTTTCTAAGTCAACTCAGTAAAAAAACGGGGGAATATCAGCCATTTTCGTCGCATTTTTGGCATTACTTCCCGTTTAGACTACAGGCCCATGTCCAAAAATGGATGGGTCATATGAACCACCAAATGACGTATATAGGACGATATAAGAGTATAAAATAATAAGATTCAGCACTATCACTAATGCTGAATCTTATTATTTACGTCACCTGGTGGTTCATATGACCCATCCATTTTTGGACATGGGCCTGTAGTCTAGTTGTCTAGAATCATGAAATTTGTTATGAAGCAAGGTCTTTTATCACAAATACAGGGAAAAATCCGAAATTCGTTAATTTGTAGCTATAAATCATTTTAAAAAAAATGTCTAACTGTCAAAACCCTTTTACTCAAGATCGTGTCAAATTATCATGTTGAAATTAATATCAAATACCCTTATCATTATCTACGGTCACTTAAAGCTGTAAAAAAAATTATCTTATATTACAATGCAATAAAAACATCGCCCATTTTTGATGCATATTTAGGTGTTCAGTTATTCACAAATAAAACGAAACCTATAGGGTACTTTCCGTTCTCTTAGAATCATGAAATTTGACACGAAGCAAGGTTTTACATTACAAATATAGGAAAAAATCCGAATTTGGTTAATTTGGTTAGTTTGTCGGTCTGTCTGTCAAAACCCTTTTACTCAAGAATGTGTAAAAGAACTCCAAGATCCAGTTGATCTAGGAGACTGGATCTCATGATGAAAGAGCTATCTACTATAAAAAGTTTGAGGCTGACTCGCACTTCGAAAGGTTTTTTACGTAAAACTCAAACTCACCAAAGAATATTTAATGGCAAAAATAACTTCACGTAAAAGAAATATACTAATTAAACTATAAAATATTCTAGTATTTACCGAATCTCTAGTATCTGTAGTTAGATATTCTATTATTATTCATATATAACTAAAATTTATTTATATTTGTTGTTATATTGGCAGTCTTTGGTTTCTGCCTATTGTTATTATGTGTGTATGTTTGTTTATTGATCAAAACAAATTGTTAAATTACGTTGCTAATTTTTAAATGTACTTTTTGATTAAAGCGAAAAGCTCGTTTATTTACCAATTATATAACCTTTTATGTTATTATGTTATTTGTCAACGTTTTTAAACGTTAAAAAAAAGGATCCTCAAAGCGCATACACATTTGCTGTATGGGCGCTAAGCTGAAATCAAATATTTGATCTCAAATAGAGTTCATTCATCTGTAACATATCTTTCAAATTGAAGGACGAGTTTGCGTAAAATCGCACATAAATTTATTACAATTTACATCACATAACTAATAGAAAATCGATTACAGTAATTTGCTAACTTAACGGTTACTTGATAAATTATGTTACTACAATATGTACTAGGAAATAGTCGTAACTTACTATCAGTTTTTCTTTCCCATAGCCGTTAGCGTCAGCTAGTTTTGAAGTATGAAATTACTGTAAAACACACACATACACACCTAGGTAGTTTAACGTATTTCGTGGCTAAACACGGCTACATGCCAAAGTTTACCCTTTGACTATCGAACCTGTTAAAATAGTAAGATTACCAACAATCTTATATTTACAACATTATAAAATGAAATAATTAACACAATGAAACTAACTGTTCTGTCAGTATAAAGTGTGAACCGGGCCGAACTTTGTTTCTTGCGCGAACAGTGACCTCTATTAATACTTATATGATTCAGTGCGCGCGAAGATTTGTTACATTGTCTACTCTCCTATATATAGATGTCAGGTTTTTTGTCAAGTCTTCGAAGAGATCATAACATGATTATACCGATTAGACCGCTGCTAATTGATAAGGATTTGAGGGTTAAAATAGAAGAACGAGGGGGTTTACAGTTACTTATATGTTTTTATAATACATACAAATATACTACTGAATAAAGTAGTATAAAAAAACAGATAAGTAAAGTATTTTACTAGCAAAGGAATATGCAAAAGTATGTTATTTTGTTCAAGTTTAAAAATTGCAGTTGAGCAGTTACATCGGTTTTAAAAACAAGTAAAAATTGCCCATTTGAGTTGGGCACAGGCACAGCCTTCATCCGAATGCAGTAAATGTTTGATTCAGATTATATAAGCCGGTTAGCCAATTCACTTGCCCAGTTTTATTTCATTCTTCATTAAATATTTGCTAAATTATGAAAAATTTATGTTTACTGGCTTTACATGTTTCGAGATTGAGGCTAGAAGATAAAATAATTTAGCTTATAATGTTGGATAACAAGAAATAGAAGTTAAAAGAACTTACAAACACACTGAGAAGAATTTGCAGATTCCCAAGAAGATCCAGTTGGGTGAGATGCAGCAAAGACACGAGAGGACAAAACCGACTTGAAGAGATAGAACCAGCGTGAAGCGCCGCCCTCGCGTGTCAGAAATGTAGCCCCAAACGTAGGACACTAGAAGTATACCTGAAAATAATAGAAATTAGAATATAGCTTGTGCAACTAACGGAACCCTAAGAAATACTCTTATTAAAATAAAAATAAATTTCCAGGGAAACTAACATTGGCAAATAACTGAGACTAAATTAAAGCCACAAAAAAAGAAAAAAAAAGCATTTCTCTTATTAACTTTGCAGAAAAGAACAAACGAAGAGGTGTATGCGTTTAGGGTGGAAGTTAGTTTGTGGGTGTGTATGTTTATCTGTTATCATTTTTTAATTTTTTTAAGAAACTAATTGGCCAATTTCGATGCGGTTTGTTGCAGCAATTAGGTATCACCACAGAGCGGGTTCTTAGTTTTGCGGATACATGCTACCAGGAAGTGCTACAGCAAATGCTATTCAAACATAAAATACAGGACAAATTTTGTTGCTGTTAGCTCTATTGTATAAATATGAGCTTAAAGCTGGTTGTCTGTCATGTTTAAATGTTGGTAACATTGTTTGTAACGTCTCCTGGCCGGAGGGCGGTGCCGTAAGTGTGTTGCTTTAAAACACTTGGGTTTATTTCGATGTGGTTTATAGTATTTCGAGTACATATGAAGAGTACACTGAGAGTACTATATGTACTCTTGGAGAGCACCCTTCATATCTATTATTTCGGAGTAAATCCTTAGTCATCTTTGACGGTTAAAGGATTCCAGAGGCTGCTATACTTGAGGTCCTACGGGCCATGTAGTAGAATTACTTATATGAATCAGTTAGGTGGCTATTTTAAATTATTTATGTCAATTCTGTTAGCGAACTGATATGATA
This sequence comes from Apoda limacodes, assembly GCA_946406115.1. Lineage (NCBI taxonomy): Eukaryota > Metazoa > Arthropoda > Insecta > Lepidoptera > Limacodidae > Apoda > Apoda limacodes. The sequence goes on from OX291554.1 coordinate 3,801,326, forward strand.
TTTATGATTTCCATATGATATCAGTCGTTAAACCAAATTAGAGGCCCTTTGGGCGACCTGAACACTCTGACAGTCGAGTGGCCACCAGCTCGACGAACATCTGCAAAATCTTACTGGGTGAGCTCGGTGAAATATGACCTAAGCCGATGTGAAGCCGGTGCCTCTGCAGTTGGGCGGATATTGGCTGCAGCCATATTCAGTGCTGATTTTTCTTAAAGCGACATAATAATTTTGCGCTGTAATCACCTGAGCCGGCCATCTATGTAGTTGAAATCGCATTATAGGATTGCACTTTTAGAATCGTTGTTGTCTCCATTTTAATATCAAGTTCGTCAGTTTGCATGTCGTTTCAATTGTTACTTTAGCTTACAGTGTCGTTGACTTAATTATTCTTCTACGAATGCCATTTCACTGATAATTCTATTGCGTCAAGCATATAAAATAATGAATCCCAGCATAGGAAGCTTTACCTTGTTGATCTTATTAGTTATCGCTAGTAACACGATCTGTCTGCATTCACTTTACTCTGAAGTTCCATAATTTTGATTGCTTGTCCATAAATTAACCTTAGGCTTCTATTAAAAAACGCTGGTGCAGTACATCTGCATTTAACAACTAAATCACGAACATAATGTTTAATTTTGTAACCAAAATATAAAATATCAGTATTGGAATTATGTGGCTAGTAACAATTTTTTGTGTGGAAATCGATAGCTGCACTGGACTCTCCAACTCTTTGTATATTCATTGAACAGTAAATTCATTCCTCGTTCCGCGGGGAAATAATGCTGCAAAGAACTTGTGTCGAAAACAAAGTTTCTGTACAATGTTTGGATCTGAAATTATTGTAGAAAATTCTTTGAAATTTGGATCTATTTATCATAATACGAATAAAATATCTATAGACAAATATTTATTATTTACAGCGTATATAGATAACGACGTAGCTTGTCTAAGGAATTTCTTTTTTCGTTGCCTTGGCTAATATTTTCATTTCTTTGATCTCGTGCTTAATTCTTATAAAAATCACGTGCCAAAAACAATATGATTCGTACAGAAGTAGTTTAAAGGCTCTCTCATACCTATCATACAGGTCAGGTATAGAAGTTTACTCACCGATAAATGGCACTGAAGTAAGAATCCCTTTCTGTACAACTGTTAGGTTTAGCTCGCAAGCCGCAGCCACCACCAGACTGAAACCAAACAGGTCCATCCCGATTCCCATGAGGATGAACCCACAGGTGGCACCCAGCAGGATGTTGTATAGGCCATTACCTGAAACGTTGAATTTATGTAAGTATGTCTGTCCTGTTTCTTCTATACCAACCATGCCTCAGAAAGGCATGCTCAGTGGTCACCGTATCCTATGAAAACTTCTTTTACTATGGGCATAACTCACGTATTGCCAACCCTTTAATAGTATCAAAAGGGATCAAAATAATATTTTACGGCGGGGGCGCTATTTTGAATCCAGAATGGAGCGAAGGATTCAAAGGACGGCGCTATTCAAAAAGAGTTGATCGGTTCCTTGTAAAGAGGGATTAAAGTTGCACTTTAAATATAAGCGAAGCTTATAGTATGTAAACTAGACAACAAATACAAATACATATGTCCTTTTTATTGTAAATACGTACATATCATACATAAATACACCCAGACTCAAGACAAACAAAAAATATTTATTACATACCTAATTGTTTGTCCAGTGCGGGAATCGTACACATGCATGACTGCACAACAGCCGGCCACACTAACAACTAGGCTGAAAGGGAATCAAATGAAATCAATCTGTAGGCTGTGGCTTAAAAATTGAATAACTGGAGTAGGGTCGTTGCGTTTCCGACACAAATATAGTTAATCTACAGTTTACTGAAAGTAAATGCTTCCCTAGGTCTCAAAACAGAAAGAAAACACAATTTCAGAAATCCGACTTTGGACCCATTATTGTAAATTTAACTTGTCATCTCAAAGAGAACTTAATAAAATGTTTTATTTATTCACGTACATATCTTAGTTGTTAAATATTATCAAAGGTTTTTATAATATTTATTTAATGGTATATTAACTATATTAATAACATGTTGTAACTCAATATCGACATTAAGAATTACATGTGTATATTTTATAACAAAAAAAAGAGAGCAGTACGGTCAATTTATAAATTAGGACCTCGAATTTCTCTTAGGGAACTATTTAGGGAAATTGATATTTTAACTGTTCCTTTCCAAAATATCTTCGCTTGTATAATGTATGTACGTCAAAATTGTCACTTATTTGCTAAAAATAGTGACCTCCACAGTGTTAATACAAGGAATAAGGATAAATGGGTAGTTCCAAAATGTCGTCTTCAGAAGGTACATAGCTCTTTCGCAATACAAAGTATATTTTTCTACAATAAAATTCCAGAACATGTGTTTAATTTACCCTCAAATAAATTTAAAATATATGTCAATGATAGTTTAATGAAAAAAGCTATTATAAAGTTGATGAATACATAAATGATAAAAATGCTTGGAAAAATTAGAACTTAATTGATTTGTATTGGGGCATTTGAAATATTTTTTTAAAATTAAAACATTGGTTATTAGGTTATTCCCTAGTGTAAGGCTATATTGTATTTTTATATGATGTATAAAAGATTAACTGCTGAGTTTATTGGCGGTTTAAAGCATTTTTAATTTCTCGGTAGTAAAGCATTACGAACCTTCCAATCTTCTCCTCTTATATTTTGTTCCTTTACTACACACATTGTAACTAGTACAATCGAAGTTTTATTGGAGTTGCTTGAGTGTGTCATGCTCTCTCAAAGTGTCTCTGCGTGGTGGCGTGTTACGTTCCCTAAAACATGGTTGAGCGAAGCGATGGCTGATTCATGTGTCAACGGGTGCCGCATGTGGAGGCTGGTCTGCTCTTGCAAACTTCTTTGTATTCTTAGTATTTAGTCTTTCTTTTTTGTTTTGTTTATTAATACTGTAAGACATTGATTGTTTCTTAGTGATGAATACATAAACTGTCTTTTTTATATATTAGATACTTTTTTATGTTGTGCTTGTGCTTTATATTTCATGTTTTTTATGTTTGTAATGGATAGTGTCCTTTTATGATAGTGAGGGCATTTTCCAGTATTTTAATTGGACGCCGTAAGAGAAAGGGAAAAAAGAAATGCCCTTGCTGAGTTTCTTGCCGGTTCTTCTCAGTACAAGGTCTCCCGCCCTATAGACTTACGAACCGATAGCGTAGTGACATTCATAAGTGCTCAATTATTGTAGCCTAAACTGAATAACTTGAATTTGAATTTGATACATTTTCTTAGCCTGAAAGTAAAATCCAATTCGTTTATTTTGCCAATTACACCGGTACCACGAACATTTGTTTTGGACAGAATTATATAGGAGGTACACTCTTTGGTGCAGCATACAAGCATATTTATTGTAGATGATATTACCAAATACATAATATTACGTGATCGGTTACGTCCCATTAAAAATATATTCTCTAAGGAACGAATGATTGTGATGATAAGTATTTGGGGGCGGGACACAATCATTAATTTCGTTCGTTATATGATTTGTGATAGTCAAATGTCTTCTCCTTGATGATACCGAAACTACTAAATCTGCTATTTCTAAAACTGAAATACTTCTTTTACGGTTAAAAGCTATTTTAAAAGTAAATGTTTTCAAAAACATCAAACAATAGCACCAAGACAGGAGACAACACGTGCAATAATCAAAACATGTTTTGTGAAGATGTTTTTGTATAATGTTTTGGGAAAACACGAGCAGGAGACCAGGCTCGTAAAATCAAAGTTACGACCTAAAAAATGTTCATTCTTTAATTAAAAAAAAATATTTAAAACTTTTTTTGTATGAAAGTATTATAATATTTTTTTTATTATTACATATAGTATAGTTTATCGGTCATAGATATATATAACGATAAATATATGGAATAACATCTCTTATACTGGTATTATTGAATATGTAATCAGTAGCGGCACAACTGTTCCGAGCCGCAGCAAAATCTGGATATGGCGCCAAAAAAAATTACTCTTTTGACGAACGGCGTGTTATCGAAAAGTTTGAAAAACAAAATAAGTGAGTATGCAATAGTATGTACAATGGTACAGTGGTACAGGGGTAAATTTATTTGAATCGTTCTGTTAGAGCGAGACTACGAATTCGAGTTTTAAAAAATAAAATTCGAAACACAAAATTAAATTGTTTAATATTAAAATAGAATAACTTAGAAATAGCACAAAACAGAGTTTTATAGAAAAATGGTAAGGGCAGCCGACGCGGTCGGAAGGTGGAAGGAGACTGAGGTTCGAGCTGGACTCTATTGCTAAACTGAACTGTATGTAGCTGAGCCAGCACGGCTGTCAGCACTTCTACTTACTAGCTAGGGGTGTAACAGCCTCCCCGCGGAAGACTAATCTTTGGGTTTTAGCCGAAGTTTACGTGAATTCAGATTATTTCTCTTAGACGCGGTATGGACATTGAATTCAATTCAGAATCATTTGTTTCTTTAGCGCGATTTTTAAAAGAGTAACAACGTTGGCTGCCACTATACTCTATCCACCGAAACGAGTTAATAGAGCATTGTCTCTGTCGCACAATCCCTTACAAAAGATAAGGACACAAAAAGGTGAGTGGGCGTCAACTATACTGATAAAAAGTTAAGGTGTGTTCATATGCGATGATTTTGTGCGCTCAATAGTAAGCACTAAAACCACTTAAGTATTTTGTATTGAACTTAGAGAAAGAAAGAAAAATATTAAGACAATGTTTTAAAATAAAATTATGTATATTTAAATAGTTTAACATATACAATTAATTAAATTATTCCGACGTATCACTACTGTCGCTGTCACTTCCCACGTTTATTATGAATGTTTCGGTCATTGTTTCCACATTTCTGTCCATGGCATTCATTTTCGGTTCTACTATCTCTTCGACATGTTTTATGCATTTTTTCCATTTTGCAGCGTCAATATTTTGAATTGAGTTGTTTAATAACATTTTTAATTCTGCCATCTTGTATGTTTTGTTGCGGGATGCGACATGTCCTTTAACTTGAGCCCAGATCAACTCTATCGGATTTAATTCGCAGTGATACGGCGGAAGTCGTACCACAGTTTTATTTTTAGCTTTCGCCATTTCGTCTACGACACGCGCCTCGTACTGCTCCTTATGATTTTTTACGATATTCAGTAGCTCTCGTTTTAATAAATCATCCTGAAAGGGGATTTGTTTTTCTTTCAACCAATTAATTATCTCTTGTTTTTTATTTTTTTCAGTCGGAATTTGCTCTACTTTTCTTGAGTGGTACGAAGCGTTGTCCATTACAATAATACAATTATCATGTAACTTTTCAAGAATATTTTTGAACCAATTCTCAAACACTTCGGCATTCATATCTTGATGGTAATCTCCTTGCTTTTTTGACTCGAACACGTGTAAGCCCCCTTCTACAAATCCATCATCACTTCCAATATGAGTAATTATTAACCTTTTTCCTTTTCCTGGAACAATAAAAAATTGTATTGAATGATCTGATACAAAGTTAACGCTCACACAGTTTAAGATAACATAACAAACAATAAGTGCCGCCAATTAAGGATCGCTCAGGTACATTCAAACCTTTTCAAAGAATTGCATTAATGACAAAGACAGTTTTAACAATGGAATTATGTTAAAGAACTTACCGGAAGGATTTTTTAATCCAGTTGTCAGGCCATCAAGGAATGCGTCGCGTTTATTTTTCACATTTGTATCAGTCCATACGTTTGTAGTAGTATGGCCTTCATTGAGCCAAGTCTCATCCAAATAATATATTTTTTTCTTTTCTTCTCTTGCCATTTTCATTGTCCGCAAATAATTCCTCCGCCAAAAAAATATGTCGTCACGATCAATCAATAAGCTGTTCCTGCATCTTTTAATGTACCTAAATCCAATCATTTTAAGGATTTTATGAAGTGTTGATCTTTTGAATGTCCCCAAAGTACCATCTTCATTTATTGAATTCATTATTTTGTCCAATGTCGGTATCTCATTTCGGGAAAATAAATCGTGAACTTTTCTTCTTATAGCACATTTAGTTAAGTCGTCGATTGTGTCTACAATGAAAGTACGTTTTCTTGTTTTTTTGGGTGAATTTAAAACATTTTTAGTTTCTTTCTCTTTCAGAATTCTATAGATGGACATCCAATGAACACCCATAGATGATGCAACAGCTTTCATGACGTCATTGTTTGAAGGGGATTCCATGGAACTCCTCATAGATTGATACATGTTCCATATCATTGTTTTTTCAGTCGAGGAAAAGGCTCGTCGTCGCCTTTTTTCCACAGAGTTACCTCCATGTAAACTGTCGGCCATCTCACTTAGGCAAATCGACAGTAAACTCAAAAAGTCCGTTATACAAGCGCCAAGTCTTTAGGAATGCAATCAATCACAAAGCCGGGTCACACGTAACAAAATTATCCAGAGTCCAAATAACAAGCCGAGTCAAAAAATAAAATAATAGATTGCACTAGCACAGTGAGCACGTCTGAACAGTACGAGTCGCACGAACAAACTAAAAAAACTCGCGCTGTGAACACAGCCTTAACGTCATTGTTCGACCAATCACATGCCAGTTCATTTTTCCCCTATTAACTCGTTTCGGTGGATAGAGTATAGACTTATAATAAGAATATGCCTTATAATTTATGAGAAGTACAATAAAAACTACAATTAGAAAGGTAAGTACAGAATTATGTGTCCCATACTTCAGTATATACGGTTCATTATTTATGATTCTATCAGCGGTTTGGATAAGCGAGTTTTGAATGTTAAAATTCGAGGTTAAATCTTCTAGGTCTATGTTTTTTAATGAAATAGGGGTCACACCATCAATAAGTTTATTTATTTTTTCTAAATTACAACAGGATTCGTTTATTAAACTAAAATCAGGAATTGACGTTTACAATATATAACTGTTTCAACTTAGGAACTAATTTAGTACTCTTACTATAAGCTACGCAAGATTTTGGCAAGGTTAGTATACCTGTGCCCGCAATGTTTATAACTGTCATCTCTGCATTTTGACAGTCTATTGACAGTTTACAAGGTTGTGATTGCACGAATATCCACTTGTTGTCTTTTAAGGGCTTCCATAAATCTACTTCGCCATATATCACTTTAGTGTCACACTGCACGGGTAATTTGTTTAACACTTGTGTCATTAATTCACTTTCGCAACTATGACTAGCGCTTGCGGAGAAAACGTCACTAACTTCGCAAATGAGATAGTCCCTGTCTACCTTTTCACTTTGTTCCAGATTTTTCAGCTTACAGTACTGTGATTTGTCTTTTATCATTGCTATATAAGGATCCGTGGGCAAAACTACGCTAAAAGTATCTAGTTTAACTACGTCATGTGGTATAGGTAAAAGTAAGTTATGATACAAGGTATATTCTAGAGGATTAACAAGAGGTATTTCCAGTACAAATGTAATTCTATAATTAAGGTAATAACATTTTTACTTAGAGATATAGATTATAGTATGTATAAGGCTTAAATCAAAATCAAAGGCAATTCAATTCATTTGTCAGATGCAGATGGTTATCAGCGAGTTCTTGGTAGAGTTGGATTGGAGTAATAACTGAGGGATGAAGAATATTCTGTTTCGCAAAGGATTTCGCGTTAGTTATGTCTTCTAACTGAAAAGAGATGGCTAAGAGTGATGCTTCTAGACTATTGAAAATGGAATAGAATCGCGATTTAAAGACCAATTCATTAGTTACTAGAGATAGATTTTTGACATTACTGGAGAGCTCGTTGATAGTCATGGTTAAAAAAGGTTCATTAATTTTTATTGCTGATATAGTATTATTGAAAGCCGTTAAGGTTGATGTGGGACTAGTATATTTTCTTTTATTAGTGAAACTAGTTTTCTTTCGTCACTTTGGACAGCTTGTATGGCTTCATCATATTTGACAGCATCATCTTCATCTAATGTTCCAAATATGTGCTTAAAGACTATACCAATACCGCCGAACCAGGCGGACAGTTTAATTCTGTTGCTTATTAAATGGGAAATGGATTCGGATTCTCTGGCGACATCATGAAAACGGGTTACGAGTGGCTCTCGTGTACTACGACACGCTGCTTCTTCAATGAGTCCGGGTTCTCTGCATAATTTGCTAACAGTTTTTAGAATGAAGTTTATATTGACTAGATGTGGCTTCACGTGAGCTATATCTACTGAGGTGAGAACATTAAGAGAGCCATCGTTAATTTTCATCCTTTCAATATAATTAAAATATATACCAGATCCCGCGGTGATCGGTTGAACATAGTCGGCGCTTGCTGCAGCAGTGGTGCTGCAACGAAGGGACAAGTGGTTGTTACACAACGGGTATTTTATAGCTATTAGAGGCCTCATTCTAAGTGCATGATTACGCGTAAAAATAATAATTTATTATATTTCAGTGGTTGCTGGCCTTGGTCGAAATGATGTTTTACTTGTCGTCTGTTTATTTGCAATGATAGTGTATTGTTACCGCGGACTTTTGTTATTTTGTAGGGCCCTTTCCATAAAGGAGATAAGGCTTTTCTCAGGCGGAGGTGATTCTTAAGCTACACGTAATCACCGGTTTTGTAGGTAACAGGACGGGAACGCGAGTCATAATAGATTTTTGATTTTTCTTTTGAACTGTTTATGTTTTCTAAAGCTTTGTCTCGGGATAGTTTTAACCTATGCTGAAGCATCTTAATGTATTCGGGATATGTGGCATCTGGTGCGGAGTCAAAGATTGAATCTGGGATGTAGGGTTTGTGGTCGAATAGTAATTCATGAGGTGAAAAGTTTGTAGTGGAATGTATGTTTGTATTTGTATTATAGGCTAGTGTCGCTGTGTAGACGTATCTTGGCCAGTTATCTTGGCTTAGATTTACAAAAGATTAAAGAAATTCTTTAGGAGTTGAATGGCTCCGCTCAAGAGCTCCCTGGGTTTGAGGGTGATAAGGAGAGGACCATAATTGTTTTATTTTGAGGAAGGCACAGGTTTTTTTGAATAGATCCGCCGTGAAATTAGTCCCTTGGTCTGTCAGTATCTTCCTGGGTATTCCAAATAAAGAAATGAAGTGTATAAGACAGTCTGTAGTCTCTTCTGAAGAGGCACTACGTGTTGGGTAAGCTACCGAGTATTTAGTTAGATCGTCCTGTAATGTAAGTATGTACCTAAGTTTGGCGGTTCCTGATTCTGGCAGGGGCCCTACGATATCTAGAGGTACGCGTTGGAAAGGGGATGTGGACGTCGTGGTGATCTGCATGGGTGCTCTGTTGAGGCGTCTATATGCTTTGTTTTCTTGACACGAGGTACATTTCTTCACGTGATTTTCGATATCTGTGCGCATTCCTTTCCAATAATACTTTTCTTGGATTCTCTTTTGCATGCGAGAGGACCCAAGATGTCCCGCGACGGGTATGTCGTGATTTTCGGATAGGATTCGTTTTATTTCAGTTGGAGTGGGATAAATGATGCTGTTGTGGTATATTTTTACTTTGATGTTAGTATTATGGAAAAGGTAAGTTAGGATGTTGTGAATTTTAATAAAGGAATGTTTGTCAAAGGGATTTTTAAAGTCGGTAATAGCAATCTCAAGAACATTTTCGTTTTGAACTAGTTGGTTTCTGATTGACTTGATGGTTTCAAATATTTCTTTATATGACGATTCATCAAAATGATGTACCTTTGTAAAGAGAAGATACCAGGTTCTGTAGTTAGCTTGGATTTCATTGAATGAATATAATTCCTTTTCACAGTTTAGAATCTCTTCTGACGAATCAACGCTCTGTAACAAGTTTTGGATGTACGGGTTTGTCTTGTCCATTTCTATGGAGGTTGGGATTAGGATAGTCTTACAAGTGCTTTTAGTTAAGTCTTTGTTATATTCTCACTGGTCAGTATTAAAGTTCTTGTCTTTGTTAGTCATGTCCTTTAGGAAGATAGTGTAGTCATCGTTGTTTAGTATTTGTTCCAGGTTTCGTGGTGGTTCGGGATCGCAGTGGGGTGTATTGACGTCTGCTGGTAAGTTTAGTAGGGATTGTGGGTTAAATTGTTCTTGAGGTGGTGTAAGGTCAGTCGGAGAGTTCAGTACACTGGGTAAGGTAGCTTGTGGTTCCAGATTTTGTCCGGAGGTGGAAGGCGTCGGGATAACAGGAAAGTCTGTAGTAGATAATGGATCTTCTAGTGGCGAAGGTAAGCTGAGTGGACTGAAGTCAATGTGGAGGTCGTTATCGTTTAGGTTGAGATCAACTAAATCTAGGAACTCGTCTCCTGGCTCGCGATCATTATTTGGGTAGATAGGGTTTACAGGAAATCGAGAGAGTGTGTCAGCAGCGATGCCTAATTTTCCTTTACTGTAAGTTATTTCATAGTCGTACTCTTTGAGTTTAAGTCTCCATCTTTGCATTTTACTACTAGGGTCTTTGTGGTTAAACAGCCAGCTGAGAGGTCTATGGTCAGCGATAATTTGAAACCTTCGGCCAAAGAGATATGGGCGGAATGTTTTACAGCCGAATAGAATGGCTAGTAGATCTTTCTCAGTAGTTGAGTACGAGCATTCACTTTTATTGAGAGTTAGGGATGCATATGCTATTGGTTTGTCTTTATCAACAGGCCCTTGAGACAAAACGGCACCTAACGCGTAGTTAGAAGCATCACAAGTGAGGATGAATGGTTTTGTAAAATCTGGGTAGGTTAAGAGAGGAGCAGAGGTGAGTGTTTGTTTGAGTCGGTCAAACGCAAAATGTTGCTGGTTCTCTCAGTTAAATGTCGTGTCTTTCTTCAGTAAGTTAGTCAAGGGTTTCGCGATTTTAAAGAATTCAGGAATGAAACGGCGATAGTACGAGACAAGTCCTAGCAATGATTTTACGTCTTTTGTAGACCTTGGAATGGGAAAATAGGTGACCGCCTTGACTTTATCGGGATTTGGTTTTACACCTTGTTCGGAGATTAAGTGTCCTAGGTATGCGACTTCTCGTCGAAAAAAACTCGCACTTGTCCGGTTGAAGCTTGAGATCGAAATCTCTGAGCCTTTGGAAAATGGAGGTCAAATTGGTGATGTGAGAGTTAAGATCGTAACTGTAACAGACGATATCATCTAAGTAGACGTAGCAACGGGCACCCTGGAGACCTGAAAGTGCTGTATTCATCAATCTCTGAAAGGTGGAAGGCGCATTCTTTAATCCGAAGGGCATACGGTTAAATTGGAAGTGTCCCTCCGGTACATTGAAAGCAGTTTCTGAAGCATCTGTTTCATTTACTAAAATTTGGTGAAATTCAGAGGAGAGATCCAGAGTGGAGAAGTATTTACTGTTACCGAGTTGGTCAAGGATTTCTGCTATTAGAGGAATAGGGTAGGTGTCTCCGATGGTCACATCATTAAGCTTCCGGTAGTCTATTACTACTCTCCATTTTTGAACCCCAGAAGCGTCGATCTTTTTCGGAACCACCCAGATAGGGTTGGACCAGGGAGAATTAGAAGGTGTTATAACGTTCTGGTCGAGCATTTGTTTTATTTGTTTCTTTACTTCAGTCTTGTGGATTTCAGGGAATTTGTAAGATTTTGTATGGATCGGGACGTCGGATGTCGTTTTGATGTCGTGCTTCATAGCAGTGGTATAAGAGAGTTTTTCGCTAGGGAGATGGAATATATCGGAATAGTCGGAGCATACTTGGAAAAGAGCATCGATTTCCTCTGAGTTTAAATGTGATACGCGTAGTTGTTCAAGGACCCGTTGAGTCCGTTGAATGTTGCCAAATGCATCTGGGTTAAAAGCGGTGAGTACGAGATTTAGATTTGATTTTAGAGTCACAGGGATTTCGGAGAGGATCACAACTGATATGTTTATTCGTTTGTTTCTTTTGACACGAGCTATACAGTTAGCTATAAGCAGGGTTTCGGATGGGTTTTGATCAAGAATTATCCCTTCTTTCATTTCTGGTTTTGAAACGGAACACTCTATAATGGTTTCAGTTCTAGCAGGAATTATATAGGTAGGTTCGTAAAAATGGAGTTTCAGTTCTGTCTTGCCTATTCGTAAAGTGTCGGTGTTGTAGTGGATGTTGCATCCGAATTTGTTCAGTAGGCCTGTGCCTATTATGCCATCATATGGTAGGTTTATGTCAGAGACTACATGGAACTTGTGTGAGATGTGTTTGGTAGAGTGTTCAAATATGTGGAGTTTTAAGAGAAAATGGCCAACGGTTTTGGTCGATTCTTCTGTCGGATCAATACCCTTTAGGTTTATTGGCTCCTTGTTGAGCGTAGGCTGCCTTTGTAGACATGACTCCTTTAGAAGACTGACGGAGGAGCCTGAATCAACTAGTAATGAGAGAGGTACAGAAGATACAGAGGAATGGAGTAACACGTGTAGGAGTAACATTTTGGAAGGGTCGCAGGTTATTTCGTAGACCTCTAAATCAGGAATTGTTTCAGATGCGCTTGAAGAATTGGTAGGTGCTTCTAAATTTGCAGCTACCGAGGCTCGTTTTCCTATAGCGGAACCTTCAGCGTAACTTGATTTGATATGGGGTGTAGTCGTTTCTATAAGTTCGGTAGTTTGAGAAATGGCATCTGAAGCAAAGACCGTGGCACTAGTACGGGTTTTTGGAGTAGTAGTAAATGTAGCGTTTCTTATCCCGCTAGATACAGTAGAGCATGGGTGTTTGTTATTTGATTCTGGACTAGAGATGGGTTTCGGGTTTGGATTTGGTACAGCGGTGTTCGATTTCGTTCTTTGGTTAATGTAGGATCGACAGATACAAAGGATACAGAGGATATAGAAATGTTAGGGTTCAACGAGCATCCTTGTTGCGGAGCTATTTTGTTATTTACAGAAGTGGAAAAGTGGCTCTGTGGATAACTTTTTTTGAGACTGTGGAGAGCTTTTGAAATGAATACAGTGGATTTAGAATTGTTGGGGTTAAGGGGCTTCTTTGAGACAGAGTTGTTTTAAAGACAATTATTCGTTTTTTGGGGTTTCGTGATCCGGTTCGTCATGGGATTAGTAATCGGGATATGGATTTTCAATAAAATTTACACGCGGTACGTTTGGTCTACCTCTGTAGCCAGACGAGGAAGGTTGATTTGAGTCAGAGTTTGACATTGGATTCCGTTTTTCTAGACTTAGTAGGATTTTTTCTCTGCTATTGCGAAACTAACTGCTTTGTTTAAGCTTTCAGGGTCGCGGCATCTTATAATCGGAGCTATTTTGGGGTTGAGTCCTGTTACGAATGTGTGCATTGCGCCGACTCTTCCCGAGATCTCTTCCTTCTTTTGTGTAGGTAAGGAAATATTTATTTCGGTTATCAATTTTGCAAGACAAGTTTCTATTCTAAGGGAAAATTGGTTAACCGTTTCGTCGCGGGTTTGTCTGCAATCCTGCAAGTCGGATAGCAAATGTGAGTAATGTTTGCGTTCCCCAAACTGGGTTTTGAGAAACTCTTCTAATTGTGACCAATTGTCAAATTCTTTAATGGCACAAGCAGTTTGTGCCTTGCTTTCCATTTTGCATAAAATTAATTTTAGTAAAATATCCTTTTGCCAAACATTTGCCAGCCCCATTGCATGCTATGAATGGATTAAGCTGTTCTCTACAACCTTCAAATTTCTGGATAAATTGAGTCAGAATATTCATGTCCATTGTTGGAGTGGTAGTGGTATCGTCTTTAGGCATTTTGGATAATTTTAATTTAATATTATTCAAGTATAAGTATAAAGAACTAGAATTATAGCAATAGCTCTTACAAAATAAAATAATTCCGAAACAATTTAACCAAACAATAATTTAAGCACACAAAAGGACATAAAATCAAGGTAAATCAGTAGAATATAGAAGTAAAGTAGTACCTAGGTAAATAAAACATATATAAAGTACAATCACAATATTAAAACAAAATAAAAGAATTTTCTTCACGGCAAAAGTTAAAGTCTTATTACGGTAATGGTTCTGCAAAATACGGACCCCTAAAATATAGATTGGCAATGACAAAGACTCACAGTATGAAGCATAAGTATGAAGCGAAGGGTGTATACGACATTTCTCGGATATGACGGTGATGGCGGCGGCGCAGCGGCGGCGACGCGAGCAAGCGGCCGGTCTAGACGCAGCGACAGCAGTCTGGCTGATAAGGAAGCTGGCTCGTTGTGCTGTGGGTCGTTGATGTGTTGCACAGCGACGGATAGTATTCTTTTTGGATACTATGACTTTTCGCAAATATGGAATTGCGACTTTATTTCATAAACCGCTGATATGTCGATTATATCTTCGTAGTTTATTTTCGATTCACTTTAATTTAGCGTTTTGTTTCACTTTTATTTACGAAGGCGTACCGAGGAATCTTTTTTGATCCCCTTGAGCTGCCACCAAATGTTAGAGCAAGACTCCGAATTCGAGTCTTAAAAAATAAAATTTGAAACACAAAATTAAATTGTTTAATATGAAAATAGAATAACTTAGAAATAGTACAAAACAGAGTTTTATAGAAAAATGGTAAGGGCAGCTGACGCGGTCGGAAGGTAAAAGGAGACTGAAGTTCGAGCTGGACTCTATTGCTAAGCTGAACTGTATGTAGCTGAGCCAGCACGGCTGTCAGCCTTCTACTTACTAGCTAGGGGTGTAACAGTTCGTATGTGTTTAATAACTTCACCTTATTTTATGACAGTTTTATGAACTACTATTATTCGATACAAAATAAAGCCTATGGTACTCAGGGATAGTGAAGAATTTTTAAAATCTGTTCAGAAGTTACAGGAATTACACCCTACATAAAAACAAACAAACAAATTTTACCTTTTCATAATATTAGTATAGATAAAGTAGATCATTAAAATTTAGACTTGGTAGTAATATAGCAGGAGCGAAGGAAAATCATGTGCATCATCAGGTTTGATGGTAAAAAGATGCAAGAAAAAATCTTACTTGCTTACAAAACCTGGTTTATCAGTACCTACTACTTCTAAGTCTGAATTTTAATGTGACTCTTGTTAGATCTTTCTATGACCTTCAGTTTTTTCCTTGATGGAGGAGGTTATAACTTTGCTGTAGGAAAAATATTAGGAAGATTTCTTTTTTTTTGTATTCTTCTCTAGTGTTTTATCTTCAATTTTATTTTACATCAATACTAATATTATAAGTGCAAAAGTACCTCTATCTGTCCGTCTGCCTGTAACCTCTTAATGCTTAAGCCGCTTAACCGATTCAAATGGAATTTAGTATATATGTATTTGGAGATAGTTTGAGGAAAGGACATAGGATTTTTTCTCAAGGTTTTCTCCAAGGATTACAGTGTGGGGTTTTTCAAGAAAGAAGTTATTAGATTTCTGAAGGTACGCCAACGCGCGAGTAATGCCCCTGGTATTGCAAGCGTCCATAGGCTACGGTGACCGCTTACCATCAGGCGGACCGTAGGCTTGTTTGCCACCTTAGTGGTATAAAATCCCAAAAAATTCAAAAGTTCCCGCGGAAATAACTATAACCTTAAATTATTTATAGCTTCCTTCACTTCACTTCACTTGCTTAAACTTCATTAGTATAATTAAGGAGATGACCAACTTTACCACCAAGAATTACCAGCTATCCCATTAATATTATGAATGCGAAAGTTTGGATTTTTGGTTGTTTGTTACTCAATAACACTACGCTTAAACCACTGGATAGATCGGGATAGAACCACTGAACCAATTTAAATGAAATTTGGTACGGAGATGATTTGAATCCCAGGGAAAGGACAAATGCTATGTTTCAGCCCGGAAAATTTCACCGGGTATTACTCTAATGTTTGTTGCTAAATCCTGCCGCAATAGAGCATCTAATTAAGCTTAAATTGTGCACAGAGATAGTTGAAAATATTCGCCGTTATGCAGGTAAAAACAAGTAAGTGACTAAAAAGTCGAAATGAGATATCGCGTTTCAAAGTTCAAGTTGTTAAAAATTACTTTTGAAACATTTATTATTATTGTTAGTACATACCAGCGCTGTTATTATGCCATTAGAGTTTAAAATTACTTGGTGTTTTGTTAGCAACTCTAATGAAAACTATGATGAGTCGTACATACCATTTACTTGGTTTTACCTGGGAAGAGAAAATTCTCTATAATTTGAAAACGTTTAGGCTTACAAGAAAACCAACCAAATTACTGTTCACTATTATTAATTTTTCCTATTCGTGTTACAAAAAGTCATAAAAAGTACTTCATTAACACATAATAAAGTAGCAAAAGTGTAATGATACTTGGTTTTACCCTTCGACAATTTTAAAATCTTAAGCGTTAAATAAATCGTTAGAAGTAATTGACACACGACACACATTTAAACAAATACAGAGGTGTACAGTAAATTGACAAACCTAAAAATCATACAAAAGACTTAAAACTTAATCCAAACTTATTTTTTTAAAGAAAGTTTAAAACAACTATCGTTTTAAAAAAATAAAATCAAAATAAAGAAATCAACTTAACATGCTGTGGAAAATGATGTTAAAAACATATAAAATTAGTCTTTTTACCTAAATTATAAGTATTTTAAAAAAACATTAATTACATCTAATACCTTTAAACGAGCAATTCTTGTATACATATTGGTTGTTGTTTCGGGGGCGATGAATCAATCTAACTAGGTTTCATTTAAGAAAACCGCATTTAATCCGTGTTTTTAGGCAAAGATAAACAGAAAAATATGACTCTTCCTGATATCTTTTGGCGAGTAGTAATACTATTATTTTTACCACTTGACGATAGATGACGTTGTTAAGCAACATTTAATCTAATTGATAATAGATGGCGTTGTTAAAAAAACGAGCAAAGCTCGGTCTACCAGATACTAAATTTAAGTTAAAAATTAGTGAAAAAAGAAAAGAAAATAAGTTTATAAAGTCTTCTTCAGAACTGTCTGGATCAGAAATGTTTTGCTTCGGTAATATATCCCTATTGTCATTATCTGCCTTAAAAATTGATACCCAGTATGATTTAGAAAGGCTTAATAGGTCCTTCTTCTTTGCAATACTCATTGTTAGTGGAGCATTATAAGTTTACCAGGGTTCTGTGTACTCGTAGAAGACGTTGAAGCAAATTCCGTCATTTTATACGAGTGCATGGCACTCCTTTTTTTCGGTAGGTTGATTTTCCAAGATTCAACACGCCAGCGATTCAATAATTTGGATTTCGTCAAAAATCCCCATTAAAATCACGGTCACGATCCGTGTAAGTCATCAATTTTATCAGATCCATTAGACTTAAAATTATCATGACTCATCTAAGGGTATCAGTTGAAAATCAGCGCTGTAGTCTATTATAGTCTGCAGCATATTATGCCTGACACCTATTCGGCGATGCACTGCAGCACAGGTTTAAGATCTACCTATAAATGTTAAATTTGTTTTTTATTTATCTGTACTTTGTATTTTATTTCTTTTTCTCTTTATTTTTTATTGAATTTTTAATTACTTATTTTTTAATGTGTTGTGTTGTGATGTACCGTCGAATAAAGATTTTCTTTTCTTTTCTTTTCTTTTTCTTTATCAATGTCATCATTATTTTTGTCTTGTAATCTTTGAACAAAACCAGAATTTAAATTGCAAATAAATACAATAATAACGTTCTGGTTTAAACGTTTTCTTTGCATTCATTCTTGTCCGACCTTTGAAACGTCTTTTAATCTCTTTTTTTTGTTTGTTGTTGTTAATTTCCTATCTGGCTGTGAGCTTGTCCTTGTCCTTCTCTTTATACTCCTTCTTGTCAAGACCTTTTTTTTTTGTACCACTAAGTTGGTAAACAAGCTTGCAGTCTAAAACTAGCAGATGGTAAGCGATCACCGCAGCCTATGGACGCTTGCAACACCTGGGACATCACTCACGCGTTGCTGACCCATCAAAAATTTAATAACTTCTTTCTTGAAGAACCCCATAGTTTAGTCCTTAGATAAAATAGAAAACCTTGTTTACAAAAAGTATTTATTCGTTGTATTTGGTTTTAATTTAAAACAATTAGTGCAAATTTATTACATTGCTAGCATATGGAACAACGCAAATCAAAAGCGACCCAAAAAATCTATTATGTTAAATTTTTTTTGTATAAAATTATTTTTGTTTAAATTGTTCGAAATGATATCTTTTTATAATAAAATGAAAATAATTCTTTATTAAACAAAATTGCGCTGAATAAATTTATTTTCTCGAATATTTGCAATAAATTAATTTACTTAAATATTAATTAATGATTACTTTAATGTTGTAAAAATAATGTAAAAATTTCGAATTGAAAGCAGTAAGTACTTTAAAAATATTTAAATATTTTACTCTTAGCCTCTCTTAGTGCTCTAGTGCTTATTCTCTCGGCTGAATAATTTTTGTGTTTAGGGGATGTTTGGTCACTACAATTTGTCTGACTAATGAAATATAACTTTGCAATAGTTACCTCAATAACGTTTTTAAAATTCACACATGTAAAAATAATTAAAGTTCGTTTATTTTACGGTAGCTTTAAGGCGTCTGACAAAAGTTTTGTTCCATGGAAAGTGTCTGACACTTATAATACTATTTTTGAATAATATTCTACGTAACATATTTACAAATCAGCCATACAAATTTAAGATAAGTAACTCTTAGTTTTAGTTACTTTTCTTACCTGGTACCTGCCTGAGTGTCACAAGGCGAGCTCCACCAGCACGCAGGTGTTTAAAGAACATGAGACGCTACTGAGAACCTAACGTTTCATCTATGTGAAAATAAGTTATGTGAGATCGCTCTGTGATCTTACTATATAAGATTTTTGGCTAGGTTATGAATATGAGGACCCCAATTGAAGTTTGGAGTCCAGCGTTATGTCAAGAAAGACTGTTGAATTAACAAGTTCTAATTGCTCGCCATTAATATTAATAGATGTCTGTCTGGATCCGACTAACATTTGGTAGTGCAAATTTAACACATTTGGTTTTTTTCTTTTTAAGTAACAAATTATTAGCATTAAACCAATTTACAATCTTAGAAATGGCATTATTTAATTTATCATAACATGTCCCTGTAGGACTTCCGTAGTGACTACTGATCCTCTAGATCTTTCACCCTTGACATTTATTTTCTGTACTCTGCTACTCATGAAGGAGATCAAACGGTCGAGAGTTTTGCCTCTAATACCATGCATTATGCAGACATGATGTAGCTTCCTGATGAGATTTTCATGTTGGACACAGTTAAATGCCTTAGATAAATCACAAAACTCCCCAAGAGCATCATGCGAATCCTGCCAGGCGTTAAATATATTTTTAATAGTGCCTCATCGGTTGTAGAACGGCCTTTCATAAAGCCAAACTGATTACTACTAAGTAGGTCATTAATACAGAAATGGCTCAACATTTGTCAAATTATGATTTTGTCAAAAACTTTACCGAGTTCAGGTAGTATTGAAATAGGCCGAAAATTATTAGGATCTATTGAACTACCTGATTTAAAAAGAAGTATAACTTTGCTAAGTTTTATCTTATCGGGAAACACAAAACACAACTATTAAAAATTATGGCTAAGGGTTGTGATATAACATGAATTATTGAGTTTATAGTTTTTACAAGAAGTCCCCAAAGGTTTAAGGTGTTTTTTATTTCTAATGTTTTAAATGTATTTATGATATCCGTAGGACTAATGTTTTTAAATATCAAGAGATTTTTACATTTAGAAACATAAGTTTTTATTATTTTTTCTGCTAAAGTTGGACTTCAGTTAAGATGTTCAGTTGTTTTGAATGGAATATTGCTATAAAAAAAAAGTTTTTTGTGCAGATCCAGATAACGGCATTTCAACAAAGGCAATTCGACGACGTTTAGTTGAGGCACCCCAAGGGACAGCTGTTTGGAAGAGTTCCTTTATTGAAGAATAAACATGGAGCAGCGGCGCTATTAGCGTTTGCTAGAAAATACGGACACTGGACCTACGCTCAATGGAGATTATTTTCTCACCAAATACCAAGCAAAAAATAAATCTTGTTTCACCTGATGGTAAGCAGTACGTGGGGCATCTCACAAATGCAGCAATGAACCCAAAGTAAACTAAAAGCACATGAAACATGGAGGCAGTAATATTAAAATATAGGGTTGTGTTTCGGCGTGCTTGGCGTAGGACCTGTAAGAAAAATTTAAGTTACTCTAGATGATCATCAGTACCAACAAATTCTAAACTAAACCATGCTGTCTTATGCTGAATAGAATCTACTCGTTGTTTGGACGTTTCAACATGATAACAACCCCAATCAAACAGCACAGTCCGTCCAAACATTTCTAACAAAGGAGTTAGTATCAGTACTTGACAAGCCTGCTAACAGCCCTTACCTCAACTCGATAGGGTACATTTGGTTTGAAGTGAAGAAAAAGGGGCTACTCAATGTTCCGGAACAGCAGCTATACGACCAGTTTCAGTCTGCCTGGAACAATATTTCAGAAGGGACATGCGGAATCTGATAGCATATATGTCTCGTCGATGTCAAATGGTTATAACTAATAATGGCAATCACAGAGGCTACTGAGTTACAATTAAAACAATTTAAATTAACCTTTTATTAATAGCAATGACAAATTATTGCATTTTAATATGATCCTTTAGTTGTCCAAAATTTTAAAATTTTATTCATAATAATTATAATTAATTTGCAGTTAATCATAAAAAAAATTACTAAGTTTCTTTTTCGCAAGCGATATTGCTCTGTTCCGATCACAATTACTAATACAATACATTAATACAATTTCCTCAATTAATATTTATTATGAATTTCATAATCGTCAGTGTTTCGTAAGTTGCAGTGACATTTAGAACTAAGGCACCTATTCTAAAAGCCCTCTTAAATTTTTAGGTTTTGCTTTAATATTTTTATTATTATGTAGGAAACCCGCGTATACAACACATATTCTGAGAACCGAAAACCTCATACCAGAACTTCCTTTTCTAAAGTCGGGTAAAAAGATTAAATATATGTAGTTGTACGAAGGGCCATGTAAATTTTGGTTTTCCTATGTTCAACCATTTCGGTGGTCCACGCGGAAAAAAAAACCATTCATACAACCAGTTGTATATATTAGTTGAACCAACGGGAAAACCCATTAAACAGCGCACGGCTGCGGTGTAATCACGAGGAAGAATCGGGCACGAACATTTCAGGTTTTTGCCTACTTCAAGTTCTTTAAATGTCAGCATAGGCTTAGCAAATAGGGCTCCGTTGGGACCCTTCGGTTAAGGAAATGAATAGGGATTTTAATCAATAAACTAAAGAGTATTTTAATATTAATTTACATAGGAAATGTAAAGAATATATAATATAAGAATGTTATTTAAAAGATATTAAATAAAATTAAAAGATACGGATAGGGGAGGTCGTTGAGACTAGTCTCGCTATCCGAGATCGTCGTTTGGGGCCATTAGTACATGCAAACAATTGTTTTTCACCGTGGTCGATCGGGGGGATGGTAGCTTCTGGATTGCATAATTAATCGGTTCGGGTGATTTGTGTACGCTCTAAAAAGTGAACTGCCAGGTCTATCAGATATTGGGGAATCGTGGGGAGCTCAAAGTCCAAAAAGCGGTTTTGGAGGGTCTGGTGTCTATGGAGGTTGCGTTTAGACAACGCATAGACGACGCTAGCGTATGCTAGTATGGAGCGGATGCAAGTAGTGTTAATATTCAGCTTATTTCTAAGCGACATCTTGCTGTAGTTGCCTATCATGGGATATAGACGACCGAGGACAAAAGCAGCTCGGTCTCTAACTATTTTGATGTGATCGCGGAGGCTTAGATGCCTATCCAGGGTCACACCGAGATATTTAGCCTTGTTTTGCCAAGGAATAGCGCGGCCTACGGTCAAGAGATCGGCAGAGCTTTTCTCGGGATTCTCTTCTGTTCTCCATTTCCAAAACCATTCGCCTAGGGCGGTGATTGCGAATAAGAGTCTCTTAGTGATTCAACTAACTTGCCTGTGGTAGTGTAAATAGCTGTATCGTCTGCAAAGAAGGCTAATTGGGTACCTAACGTTTTAGGGATGTCGTTAGTGTACAGAAGGTACACAACAGGGGAGAGCACAGACCCTTGCGAGACTCCTTCTTGTATAGGACGAGGGGCAGAGAGGGTGCCTTCGACTCTATAGCGAAAGCTGCGGTTCGACAAATTGTCTCGTTTAATGAGTATGAGGCGTACTGGCAACTGATAATTTTACAGTTTATAAATTAAACCGTTGTGCTAGACTTAATGAAGGCTTCCGCTACATAGAAAAAGACAGCCACGTTTGACGGGGCTTGTCAAGGACAACAAGGAAACGGAGGACTTGGTGGACGCACAAGTGTTTGGCGTGGAAGCCAAACTGCTCGCTGATTAAGATGCCTTTGGAGACTATAGCGTTCCGTAGGTGAGCGAGGAGGAGGCGTTCTTAAAGTTAAACCAAGGGCCTTTAGTAAACTTATAGGGCGGTAGGAGGATGGCTCGGTACGAGCTTTCCCTGGCTCGTGAATGCCTACAACAATTGCATCTTTCCATTGAGAAGGTACTAGTAAAATAAACATATAATACTGGTAAATAAAAAAAGGATATAATTATGTTTGTTGTTTTTGGTTTCGTAACATTTACTAAACTGTTTTTTTGTTACAACCATCTGTCTGGTAGTAATCCGTAAGCCATCATATCGTAGAGATTACTAAAGATATTAATAAATCTAACGTAGTATTTAGGTAATGAAAACAAAAGCAAATGATAAAATTTACTAAATATGAGTGTTGTTTTTGGTTTCGTAATATATTCTGGTAAAAAATACAAAAGATTATGATAAAAGTTGCTAAGCAAGAATATGTTTCAAGTTCTGTAAGATTTCCAAAGTATTTTGTTGTTTTAATCAAATCTTTAGTTGCGATTGCATATTATCATGATAAAACTAAATTTCGGTCTCAGCCATTTTAGTTTTGTATATCCAAACCCTAGTGTTGGTATGAGTTAGGAAAGTTTTTTTGTAAATCTGCCTACCTATGTGAGTTTCGTAATTTCAACCATACTTTTCTTTCAGTGTACCTACAAATTCATGTTTATGGTAGTGTGTGTGTTATTGTTATTATCGTAGTGTTTGTACTTTAACCGTTCGTTTTGCAACCAAACATTTTGATAGAAACGTTTCAAAGCTACACAAACTATAGATATAGGTGGCAAAACTGGCGTTATCAAAAGTGTGAAAAGAATCAAACGTGGGAACTCCTAATCCCAAAACGAACGCGCGCTTAGAGGCGCAAAACACGGGATTAAAATTTGTATGAGATTTTTTTGGTAAAACCATAAACAGTTTAAAGCTTACATTTAAAAAAGTCTATTTGAAGAAAGACGTGGGAATAAGCTAGTAAGTAAACAAAACTAGCTACCACCACAGAATAAAGAAGACGCAGTAAGCCTACAAGGAAATTCTAAAACATATCCTAGACTCATAATAATATGTCATAAATTAGAAATGTAAGTTTTTCTGATTGTACTGTAATGATTTATTGTATTGTAAAATTATTTACGGTCGTTCATAAAAAATGCATAAATAATTCACTTCGGTGTAAAATGGTACCTACGACTACATACCTATTGTTATAAGTAAAGCTGCGCAAATTGAATGCACAATGATTTAAAATTTAGTAAGTAGGTGATTTCGTACTATCATCTACTATCCTAATCCTAAAGAAATATAAAAATAGTTTGTTTGTTTGTTTAGTAAATGTTAACATCTACGGAGAAACTAATTACGCGTATTTTAGCATAGAGATTTTTGAAGGGACGGAGAAGGATATTGAGATAAGTATTTTCTTACTCCTTGAAGTACAATGTCAAAAAAATTCAGTAAAGTTTTTTACAGAAGGGAAATTTTTTTATAGGTATCCGACTTAAGAAAAAAGTACTTATTAGTTTAATGTATTATTTGCGTAACGTTTATTATTCACTTTTTAGTGGGGTTAGGAAGTGGGTGTATTTTTTTATTTTTAGTTGCTTGGTGCTTGGGCGATATATACATTTTAAAACAACCTTTACAGATTACTTAGTATTCGCTAGTATACAACAAAAGCAGTAAAAATCATGTTTTTAATAGAATATCACATTTTAATATAGCTAACATTTCATATTAATAACCTTCTGAAACAAAAAATAAAATAAAAACATCAACTAAGCGCAAATAAAATTTTTGACTGTCACTGTTGTTATTTCTGTCAATGGTAGAAACATATTGGTAGGGGGCTTGTGGTGGTTCGGGTGCCCCGTTTGCTAGGTCTAAAGCTGGTCAAACATTGCATACTTTCCCGTTCATTCATTCGGCATTTATATTTTAGTATTTTATTTTATTAAAGGCCAATTTCAATAAAGATATTTTTCATCTACATTTTCAATTGACGTCCAGTGGTTGATTTTATAATTATAATTTCAAATTATGATAATGAGTAAATAAAAAGCGAAAGGGTGGATGTTCATATTATATTTTATTGTTTTTATTTTATTAGAAAACGTAGAAAATTACTATTTACTTAAAAATTTCCTGTATTTAACTGAACAGCCTCGTCAAACATAATACAATTTTCCCACTTAGGGACTCAGTTTACGAGTAATTTTGTTTAAGGCCCATCCTATTAAAATTTTCTTTTTCAGCAAACAAACATCACAAAGAAATAATACGCATTCATATGTTTTTAATCAGATTTAAAAAAAATACCAGTTTGTGTCAGGGCCTCTTCGAAGGGAACTGATGTCACTGACTTATCTTCTTTCACATACTGGGACTCTATCATTGTCACTCACTCACGAGATTTCGGTCGTGAAGAGCGAGTTTTCCGACCGACACGACACGCGAAGACTGAATGAAAAAGCTTGCGGAACTATGCTGTTTCAAAGTCATTTAAGATCACCGTACAATGAAATTTACGATGCAAATAAATTAAAACCGGAAAACCACTTAATTTAGGTACTTACATTTTTCAGTCGATTTCAGATTGTTCTCGTTCATAAATGATACTTCTACCGTAAATGCTCAACACGATACTCGGTGATTAATTTTTAAAAAACAACATTAACTGCATCATATTTTTAAACCAATTATGTAAATGTTAACACCCAGTTTTCGTAAATAATGGCATAACTGGTTAAAATTTAAATATTACCCCAGACTATGGTGTGGGTTATATTTGAAAATTAGCCATCATTTACTAATGAGCTGATCTAGTACCTAGTACACATGCTTGTTGGAAAGCTAGATCTTAAAAATCTAAAATATGATACTCGTGGCATACCCTGTACCTATCTTTGATATCATACATGATACAAGCAATTTAATCAAAAGTTCCAGCTTTAAGTTTATTGAAGTGTTTGAATCTAAGCCGATTAATAGTATAGTACCTAAGTACTAATTTATCTTTATACGTAATTCATCAAGGCTGTAACCAAGAGTAAAGCGCATACAACGTCAGTAAACATTGTAAATTATCCTGATTAAACTATGCTTCTTAAACAGTTTACTTTAAAAATAATAGAAAACATAACAAATTATTTGAAGAAAAAAACTCAACTGCGTTGAAAAAATATCAAACTGAAAAAAGAAGATAACTACTATGTAAGAAATAATTCAAAAAGTTTTTGATAATGTTATTTTCGCGGGTGTCATGTCTAAATTTTATACCTTGTGTCACTCCCACAATTAGGACGTATCTGATGACACCTCAAATGTTAAAATATACTTTGGCAGTCGGGTGGTTACCGGAAGATGACCCTTGTGAAACATTACAATTGCCTAAATTTTTTAATGTAAAACTACTGATTTCTTACTCAATAAAAACTTTAACACTATTTTTTTTCTAGACGAAATCACCACGTATAACACGCGGTATCACATACTTCTACTCAGTAAACATATGATAATCGAGATGTACATTATTTTTAGCCAACATATAGGCCTGTCGTTCTGACGATCCTAATTCTCTAACTCTCAATAGTACCTACTCCTCTATTTAAAATGTGTAGGTAGGTATTATCAATTTCTTGTTTCCTTTAATTCTGAACCAAATTAACTTCCTTTTATAATGAAAGATAAGCACCGTCACTTTTTGTAAACATAGATGTATGTAGAACATCTATTACGTTGTCAGGAAGTGATTTTCTGATGGTTAAAAATACCGTGTCTTTCTGTATTTTTATTTGGTTTAATGATAAGGTGTACATTTTTAGTGCTTTAAAGGATGTCAAAGAAATATTTTTGTTAACCACTTCAGATTGTTTCTTAGGTAAGTACTAAGTACTAATAGGTGCTATTACTTTATTTAAACTTACACATATACACACGATAACTTACGCGCAATAAGGAATATTGAATATAAAAGTGTAATATTTTTAGGTTTCATGCATTTTTACATCGTTTTTAAAACGTGACATATATTCTATCTATAAAATATGTATGAATATAATGCGACAGAGGCCCAAAAAGGGGTTGAATTTGTTAGGAGCATAAAATAAAGCGGTAAGGCTAAATATCTTATTTAAATAGTATCTAGTGTTATGAAATTTTAACGACAAAGACGTTATTCTAATCTTTGTTTTTGTACATACTTAGGAGAATTTATTATTAAGTACTTTTTTTTAATTAATATTTTTGGACATTACACACAGCGCCGCCTGGCTCCAAAGTAAACAAAGCTTGTGTTATCGATACCAGACAACAGAAACAGATACATATGTATCACTTTTTTTTGTAAATACATACATATCATATATCATATACACCCAGAGACAAAAATCGAAACCACACCCTCTTCACAGCAGCCGGCCACACTTTCAACTAGGCTGCAAGAAATTTGGAGCCACATTGAAACCAAATTTTTTAAAAAGGTCTATGGGGGACTCAATTTAATAATATATACCCTACAGTTGATGAGGTATTGAATTTATATTTTTCATGACCGGCTATATCCCACTGACCATACACATCACTAGTCTGTGTTGCCAGTGATAACTTACAGAAACATTTTCTCTCTGTCAGCCTCTTAAATAATCTGAGAGACGTTTGGCGAGCTGTCGGTGATGAAATTCGGAAAAAGTAAATTTTCCAAGAAACCAAAATTACTGACGTAACTTAAATAGTTAGCAAGTCGAAGTTGCAATGGGCAGGCCATAGTAGTTAACAACGTACCACAGCTAAACACGAGTTAGGTTTGGGTTTTCCATTTTATTGCAAAAAATCAAAGATGAAATTTTGCTGTCTGTAAAAACCACCTTATTTTTTTCAAATCCTTGACCGGAATAGTAATGGAATCTCTTATTCCAGGTAATTCCGGGTAAGTTAAAAGGTAAAGGAAAATAGTTTTTATGGTTCTTATTCGTCTGACTGCCTGACCTTCGATCTGAAACTGTTAAAATGTTCAGTAGGCTGGAACTGTCAGGTGTGACGTTAGGTTCCCACAATATTCCAAAAAATATTAATATTTTTTTAATCATATCCAAAGTAATTTTATGTGCCTCAGCCGTTGCAGAAGTAGAGGACTCTCAATGAATTAATTTTTTTTTTATCTCATATTTGTAAGTTTATATTAGCTACATAATTGTTTTGTATACTCATTTCTATAAAATTTAGCCAAACATTAGACAATTGAAATAATAAAAGTAACTAATGTACACTAATGTATTTAATTCCTATCTTACAAAATATAAATTAAATTGTTTCTTGTGATTCAGTGTGTGGTGGCCTTTACGATGTAAACGGGTTTCAGCTCCGAGTTCGCGCACTGAAAATAAACGTAAACATGAGAAGAAAATCAATGTATAACATACACTGCTATTTTTATATTAATATTTAAAACAGCGATCAATCGAAGAAGCAAGGTATCGAAACAAAAATCATTACTTCGTCACGAATGGCGTTATGCCAAATATGACCACGTTTACATTCAAGGTTGCAAGAAGATGTGGAATATCTTCAGTACTGCACAATAACATTTTAAAAGATAAATATAGAAACTTTATTTGTATTGTCTTTGTCTTTAAACAATGTAAAAAGTTTTATTAAATCACCAACCAACAAGCGATCGAACGTAGTCTGCAGCGACTTTGACTGCAGTGGCCGAAGGTTGTTCGTTCGATTACCAAAAAAAGGGACAACATTTTAAAATTATATGGCCCCTATTATTGAATAATATCATCTATTTTGGACAAACTCCTATATTATAGTTCATAGTTTGGACCCCTAAATAGCATTTGATGAAAATCATCACAATTATAATCTTATAGTCTGTTATGTCAAGAGTTTAACCCTTACTTAGTTACATAACGCACGCTCCTAAACCGTTTTATATAGTAGTTTTTTTTTTTAAACTGTTTACATTGGCAATATAAATGGAACTAATATTTTGAAGCAAACTTTCTGTTGACGTGTAAATAAACTTTGGCACGAAAACATTCTGTTTTACATTACCAACGTCACTTTTCTATTTTTAGTCTCTTTCTCGTTTCGTCACTCATCAAGAAAGATTTGTTTAGAATCATCAAGGTAAATATACTTCTCAAAATTATTACACAATACATGCAACCAATTCTTTAACTTATTATCTATGACCATCCACACTTCGAATTTCAACTATCGCGTTAATATTTTTTTATTTTTGACCCATAAATTGGTAACAAAAACAAATAAAAAAGTTAACCAACGACACACTTATGTTTTTAATCAATTACGAACCTAATTCAAAACTTACTTTACGATTTCTCAAACTTGCCTACGCATGCCTTTATGAGCCAAAAGTTTTTAATGCAAGCAGCAAAAAAAAAACTTATAAAGTAGACCAGTAAAGTAGTTTCTTGGCGCTTGCATTCCCCAGCTGATTCTGCTACTGCCCCAGATATAGACGCTGTTCCTTATAAGATAAGAGGAAGCTAAAGTTTCAACGCACGTAGCATCCCGCGCTAAACCTCTGCCCCTCTACCAGGGCACAAGGTCATGCCGTCAGGTCTTTTGCCATCTTCGCGTACAATACCGACAGGTTCAACAACACTAGGAACGTTAAAAGTGACAAGAGATCTCCACTTTTTTTGTTTTATTAAGAATGTCCACGCATTCCAAACTTTTCTAATTTTGAAATTCAAATTTTACTTAGATAAATTCATAAAAAACTGGAATCGGCCTTTTGACTAAGGCTTTATAAAGGGTATTATATAGGGGATGAAACTCTGTATAAAGTATACCTAGGTTATTTTGTAAATAGAACCATGAAAATTGGAATATAAGCTTTTAGTATTAAACAAAAATGACGTGATTTTGGCAAATCATCCTCTAGTGGGGAAAAATGCCGGAAGAACCGCATACCATCAGGCGAACCGTTAGCTTGTTTGCTACCTTAGTGGTATAAAAATAAAAAAGAAAATTTAAGTTTGTAAGGGAGTTATACCACTTGATAACACCGGAAGGATTCAGCTAGTTATCTACAAGAATAGATGGAAGGATAGAAGGAGGAAGGATAGATTGACAAGACGAAATTTTATCCATTTGGCTACATTACCCGAATATAATTTTATTAAAAATATATTTTTATTTAATTACTTATTACAAACTATGGTATTAATTCGTAAGGCAACTTTATTTTGCCTCATCCATAACGCAATGTATCATTGTATAGGTAGTAAGTAACCATTCAAAATTGAGTTTTAAATTTCAAAGTAACTTCTTTTCTCAAGTGTAGGTTAGTTAGCTTAGCAAGTTATGAGTTTAACTTGCTAGGTTTTTCAGTCGTCCACAATAATTATACGTTCTACGAGTAGAAGTCCGCTCCTTACTTAATGGGTGTAAGACACGTACTTAGCCAGTTTATATATTAAAACTAGACTTTTCCAGCGGCTCTGCCTACCCAAAACTCGGTTATCAGCGTGGAACTCCTTAATTAACTCTTTTATTATACTAATGAGGATTGCTACTAATAAAGTTTGCTGTAGCTATAGTCCGTTTAAGCTTGGTTATTCCCGCGGAAAAATTACAATTTTTCGGCATAAAAAGTAGCCTATATGTTATTACAGGACCTAACCTATAGGTATGCCACCAGTGGTTGAATCGTGATTGAGTTACCCATACAGACAAACAAACATTCACATTTATCAAACATTCACATTTATAATATTAGTAGGATTTAAAACCCCAACTGACGAAATAACAAAAAAAGAATTTCAATCTTAACTTTAACAAGGCTGGAATAATATAAACAATGTACACAAAATTATACAAACCTAATAAATTGTGTTTACCTTGCAAAATGTTTCTGGAGCAGTCAATAAGTAAACCCTCGCGATTCCATTTCATCACGAACCTTCTGTTGGTTGGGCCAGAGTACTAGAAGCGCTGTTGAGCCTGTACATTAAAAGCATATCTTTAAATAAACAACTTCACAATAAGTAAATTTAGTCGATTAAATTGGTACTGCTTCTATATTAGATGACCATGGATATAGAACATTGTTGCTTTACACCGTCAGCATAAAAATTCACACTAATATTATAAATTTAAAAGTAAGTTTGTTTGTAAGGTTTGTTTACTTTGCCTAGTCTTCCGCTATATCACAATGGAGCATGGCCAATTGAGCTGAAATTTGGCTCAGGAATAAATAGCACGGGAGTAGGAGGACATATGCTTTTTATCTTTCTAAAAATTCTAAGGTTGCTGCAGGTACAACAATAACCGGATTCTATGTGAACGACCTATAGCATGCTTTATCAAACTTTCTTCCCACAATCAAGGAGCTCGTCGTCAAGGAGTCGAAAAAATACCACACCGATAACTGAGCAAAAGGTTGTAAGGTCGCAAGCCCTAACGAGTGTTGCTGCGATAAAGTCGACAAGATAGCATATATAATATTATATCGCAATTATATTATTCACTATGAAGACGATAGTTTTTAGGGTTGCGTACCCAAAGGGTATTTAGCAGAACCCTATTACTAAGATCCCGCTGTCCGTCCGTCCGTCCGTCTGTCAGCAGGATGTATCTCATGAACTGTGATAGTTAGACAGTTGAAATTTACACAGAAGATGTATTTCTGTTGCCGCTATAAAAACAAAAACTAAAAAACAGAATAAAATAAATTTTTAAGAGGGTTCCGATACAACAAACGTGATTTTTTTGCTCGATATTGATAACGGTAACAGGTAGACGCTTAAAATATTCACAGAATATTTAGTTATATAGTCACTTTAAAAATAAATAATTAAATTAAAATAAAACAAATATTTAAGGGGCTCCTATACAACAAACGTGAATTTTTTTTGCCGTTTTTATAGATAATAGTACGGAACCCTTCGTGCGCGTGTCCGACTCGCACTTGGCCGATTTTCAAGTTTTGTTTGAATAAGTTATTTTGCTTCATAATAATAATTTACAGTAGGCATAGCCTGTAGAAAAAAAATACATTCTTAATTTTACAGTATAGCCAGCAGAAAACAAGGAGATTGTAAATTTACAGTATAGCCTGTAGAAAAAATTATATTGTAAATTTACAGTATAGCCTGCAGCAAGAATTATATTGTAATTTACAGTATAGCCTACAGAAAAAATTAGATTGTAAATTTACAGTATAGCCTGTACAAAAATTAGATTGTAAATTTACAGTATAGCCTGAAGAAAAAATTATATTGTAATTTACAGTATAGCCTGCAGAAAAAATTAGATTGTAAATTTACAGTATAGCCTGTACAAAAATTAGATTGTAAATTTAAGTATAGCCTGCAGCAAGAATTATATTGTAATTTATAGTATAGCCTACACAAAAAATTAGATTGTAAATTTACAGCATAGCCTGTACAAAAATTAGATTGTAAATTTACAGTATAGTCTGAAGAAAAAATTATATTGTAATTTACAGTATAGCCTGCAGGAAAAATTAGATTGTAAATTTACAGTATAGCCTGTAGAAATATTATTAGTGTTGATTGCAAAACTAAAAACTTTAGGAATATTATTTAGCTTAAAATTTAATTTTGGAATCTGTTTGAAGACTGGCCAAGTGAGTGACGTAAACGCATTTTCTTCGGGTTCCGCAGCATGAGAATTATTGCTGATAGCTAAAAAGTTGTAAACATAGCTTATTTATACAGATTATCGTATAACTTTTTTTTTTTTGATATCAGATTTTTTAATTTTTTGCAATCTTATTTTAACTTACGATACTTTTCAGATTGGACACATCAACGATAGAACAGAGTAAATTCTTTTTTGTGAAAAATTCTCCGGGATTTATGATGGGCAAAAGTGGTCACGAGAGATCATTTGATTAACGGTATTCACCACTGGATCTGTTTCATGCTAGCTTTGTGCCCCGCAAATCGAGAAGTTTCAAATTAACCCTAAGTATGGATCCCAGTAAATAATACTTTAATTAACCAAGTATATATCACAGGACAGTTATAGATGTTTAGATATATACTATACTGTGTGTCGGGTGCTGTGATATCGACTCTTTAGATCCTGTGAGTATTCGTGTACTGTAGTACACTCGCAATATGTCCAAACGTCGAGAAAAGGTCGAGGTCGAAGTAGGGTAAATATTTGTACGAGTAATATGTCCCAAAAAATATAAAATAAGTCGATTCACCTCTATTCCTTTTAAAAGAGAAAAAGGTCAATTAAAGGCCATGTGTCTTCTGAGCTAATATTAATGGCGCAAGAGATACCGTCATAGATATAAACGTTTTAGTATGGTTACCTAGTTACAGTCAAGCAACGACTCGTTGACGCCTTTTTGAAAAAAATACTCCCACTTGCCCAATCTGACTTACTGCTTATACTTCGTAAGGATCTAGTAATGAGGGTATATCATCTCAGGTCTTTTATATTACCACTTTTTACGTTAGAGCTAGTAATAAGTGACTTAGCCAGTACTCAGGGACTTAGCCAGTACTAATAAATACTACTATTTTTGAGACGGTGGTAATGTAGTACTTACATATGTTACAGTCAAATCTCTTAACCGGTCAAAATTACTTTTGACTAAAATTTTATCTGCAAATGCTTTTGACTGAAATATCTTAGTACTTTTCACTTACAATCAGTTAATAATTTCTAATCAAAATCTTAAAAGTTAAGTATATTTATTGAAAAATACCAGGAAAATCATCTGTATAATTTCTAAGCGTTTGAGTGCGATTTCCTTCAAAACATAATTATTATCTAAATGACTATAAACAACTTTTAACGAATTAATTTAACTCCGTAAGAAATTGCTATTTGCATCTTTACAGGCACACTGCAGTGTTTTTAGTTGTATCCAAATAACATAGGTGATTGATAATATTATGTATATTCTTCATGGAGTAATTCTAATCTTTATTAATATATAAATGTATGCAAAAGTCTGTTTGTGGAGCGTCCGACTGACCTGATTTTTATGGATGGAGAAGAACATAGGATACTTTTCGTTGATTGAAATTTCTATTCTTTTTCATTATATTTTTTGAATATAGTTATTCAATTAAATTCTGTATTTTGAGCTCTCTATGCTAAACATTTTGTTGCTTTATTGCTCCGTATAGGGTAGTTCCCAAAGAAATTCTTTATGGGATAAAAATATACTAAATTCTTTTTTTTATTTCGTCTATAACAAAAATAACCTATTAATATAATATCTATTTTATCTATCTCTACCAAAAAATAAGTAAATTGGATTTTCCGTAAAGTGGGTGGGTGCAACTTTACAGATTCGTTCGACACAGTTAAATACTCGGTTCATGTAGGTGACAAACGTTAATGCTAAAACAAAACGGGTTGCACTCCGGGAGTGCCGGCAGAAGTGAAAACATACTCGCTATTTACTTCCTCTCACTTCTGATCCATATTTATTTATTAAAAATAATAACTTTTGTTTATTTACTTTTTTGACGTTGTATATTTGACAGCTCAATCTGTCATAGAATTAAAATCCCATATCCAACCTCCCTGTACTACTCATAATCGCCATATACTAAAAATAAAAACTAACCTAATGTAAATAAAGGTCACGTGTCCTAACGCGAGTGACATCTTACGAATTTTCTATCAGGACACGTGACCTGACGCGAGTTTAACAGTTTTTACCCGTCACAAAAAAAGTGCACAGCGCCACTAAAGAAGTTTTTACTTCAAAAATGTTGTCAACAGGAGCAGCATTGTGATGTGTAGGTCTTATTTAATTCTATATTTTATATAACAAAAGAAACAAAATTAGGTAATATAATAGGTACCTATGTATAAATAACAGATTATCCAGGTATAATTACTTAAAAAAATCGCAGGAGAGGCGACAAACTGTCTCTGCTACCGCATCAAAAGGAAATATTAGATCCAAGCAAATACACGCATAGGTATTCATGTCACGTTAAGACCCGGGCCAAGATACCGATGTTCGATAGGAACAACTGCGCCTCGGACCAAGGACCTAGGATTTTTTCGCTACGCTAAAGACCAACACAGCGAGGAAAAGAGATATACTCATTACATGAACGCTGCACAAGAGAAAAAGAGACAGATAACCATATCTAATATGTCCATTATTTTTCGATTAGAAACCCATAGTAACTTGTTTGTTTGTTGACATCATGGGTTTCGTTGATTATTAGGTCAATCCTGACAATAAAGGACTTAAAAGTTTAGTGCTTAGGTATGGTGACTTTTTACAAACCTAATTGTTCCGTCGCAGGAAGAAATAACCCGGGCAATCATACTTTTCACAGGTAAATACGAAATTCTCACGTATTTTTTTCAAACCATATTTTGTCGCATATTTCTGTTAAAAATTGGCTCGGAAAACAGTTTTTACGTTATTATATTGCTTTTCTTTGTAAATCGTGGTATTATTTCATATAGAATGGTTCTAATTCATGTTATTTTTAGTAAAATTGTAAAATTTTTGGTTACGCTAGGGCTTGACAAAATGATGACGTCATAAGTATCAGTATATCGATACTTTTTCCCGTAATTATTTATCATCATCCAGAATAATTTAATTTTAATAATGTTTCTTACAAATATTACTTGAGAGCACGTGGTTAATAGTCTTTTTTATAGGATTCTGTAGCCAAATGGCAAAAACGGACGGAAAATAAAATTTTACACGAAGGTATCTTTAACATAAAAATGGAGAACAGATATTAATATGTCGATAAAGCACAATATCGATAGTGTACGCAGTCAGCACTATTCTCAACCCACACAAAGACAGTTACTTACACTTACGCAATTTTTATTTGGTATCGTCACTAAACTGACATTGTGTATCTTTAACATCCTATTTCTATGCCTCGGACTAATTATACCTAGTCACAATCATCAAAATCAGTGTTATGTATTCCCTACTTTTCCCCTCCAAATCTCAAGCTAATTATATAGAAATAACTTATCCTAAAAATTTATGAATTATTCTATGTCTGCATTATGAAATTAGTTCACATATTTGTACAGCTCACGTCTGGAAATGTCATAAAAGATGCATTTTTTTTGTAAATTGCAGGGCAAAACAAAACATACAGACATAGTGACTATATATATAAAATAAATGAAAGGTCTAAAGCCAAAGTCCAGAGAGGAAACAGAGGAATACGTTTGTATGAGGAAAAGCAGTCTGACAGCTTATAGGTCGCGGGCAAAGAGAAATCACTACGTTTTAGTCGCAGGCGTGACAGACGACGAGCCCAGGCGGGCTACTACTATAATTTATAAATATGACTGTTTTAATTTGGCAGTTTTTAACTTACTCGGCTGTTTTTAAGTTTGCGTACTTAGACTGACACTCTGTCGTCTGTCGTCAAACCACAAATAGGTACCTGTACTTACTTGTACGTCTATCACCCACTTTATGTACACGTTCCATTAAACTCCTTAAACTAATAAAATTCTGACAAACTTCCCATAAACTGTAAGAAAAAAATCACGTCGATCACGCTAAGTTGCTATGTTAAAGAAGGACAAACCAAAATATCATTTCGCATTTATAATTAGAATATGATGTGTTTATACAATCTATATTCCAAAGTTTAAAGCAGTGTTCCAAAACAAAACATTTTGTTTCCACTAACAGGCAAACAAAATTGAATACCACTGAAAAAAGACATTAGAGGACACTAAACTATTGTCTGTGACTTAAGTTCAGAGACAGGTGATCATATTAATACTATTATACCAGAACATATCAGTCAACTAAACGTGAATGTTTTATTGTATACTGTAGTAGGCACCGCTCGTCACCGATTGGGAATTTATCCTTACACCTTAGAAACCTATATGGTCACACACTGTGCAATTTCAGTTTCAGTTTTCCTGTTTTAGTTTGCCCTAAGGACATTATAGAGTTTTTCGTAAAAACCAAATAATACCCCTGGCGTTCAAAAACGTCCATAGGCTATGGTAACTGCTTAACATAAGGCGGTCCGTTAATTTATTTGCCGCCTTGACGGTACAAAAAAATACTAATATGAGATTTAATAAAAAAAGAAAAACTTACTAGCAGTAATCACAGAACATACGCTGAACACAAGTACACAGCTGTGCTGCATGCCAAAACCTAGAATGTTCGCGCCACACGCAGCTCCCAGCCGGCCCGTCATGTACAAAGTGCAAAGCGCTAGGGCACTAAACAAAAAAAGGGATGATTTTCCAAAAACGGTTGAAATGATCAATCTTAGTTTTTACATAACCTGAAGGCCAAATACAATTTTTTTTGCATTTAGCTTCGAAAATGACAGATTTTCATACGAACTTCCAAACCCGATTTTACTTCCTCAGGGGATTCGTTTTGGAAAATTCTTTCTTAATCCTCGCCTACTTAAATAACATTTATGAAAAATTTCAAGTCTCTAGACTGCCAGTAGTTTGAGCTGTGCGTTGCTATATCTCTCAGTCAGTCAGTTTAACATTTTATATATACTAGTAGAACTATATAGATTATTTTACTTAGGTACTATATTACCTAAGGTACCTGCGGGTAATAAGGCCTATGTAATTTCAAATTTATTTATTGAATCAATTATTTAGTCTTTCCAAACTTCGTATCATTTTTTGTATTGTTATGATGGAACTGCAGTTTCTCGTAAGAATAATATATTTTTACCTTTTCATTTTAAATTTCCTAATTAATTCAAAGAAACCGAGACAGGTGCGGGAAATATGGCCTTAGGAGTGAAATAAGGTCTATGTTTTAATAAATAACAGAATTGCTTAGTTAAATTGTATTTGATCTTGTGATGACTTTTGGAATTACGCTTTGTTATTTAAAGTGAAAGAAACAAGCGCTGAAAAAGTTAAATACAAATGTGTTTCACCATAGAAATCAATAATCTTCCGAGTGATGTAAAAATTTGGATGCTGCACGTAGGCTTTATTACTCGCACTATACAAAATCATGTTTTTGTTGATGATAATATTTTGATTTT
Source organism: Apoda limacodes (assembly GCA_946406115.1). NCBI lineage: Eukaryota > Metazoa > Arthropoda > Insecta > Lepidoptera > Limacodidae > Apoda > Apoda limacodes. Next base: position 3,838,777 of record OX291554.1, read on the forward strand.
CTTTCTCGTTTCTGAGACTATATAACATTTTAAGATTGTCACCCATATTGTGATATTTTTTGCACTTTTATTATTTTAAAATTTAGGGGGTAGGCCTTATTAGCCGAAAGGCCTTATTACCCGCAAGTACCTTACATGTCTGAAGTTTCGTTTCGACATGTTTTAACTCATTTATGATAATAATTATTTTTTGTAACATTTTTTGATTGTTATTTTTCTATTATTATATAGTAGATCATTAACATTGTATATAATTATAAAAACTAGTAATAATACAATTATGTTACGTGTAATTAGATATATAAAACTGGAAGCAACAAGGTAATGTAATGTATACAATACATTAGGAATAAAAAAAAATTGGCTCAATATTTATTTAATTTTTTCTTTATTCTTTATTGTACAATACAACACATATTAACACATAACAAAAGAAAACTTATAAGGACAAAGGCGAGCTTATCCCTAAAAAGAGATTTCTTACAGCAAACCTAAGTGTGTAAGAGATAATACACATAGAAAAGTAGGAGGCAAACAGTGTTAGTACAATATTATTCATAAACAAATTTAAATTAAAATCAATTAATATTGTAAATATATATATTATATATAAAAAAGACTAAATATACAAATAATATAACTATTACTTATTAAAATACATATATTATACAATAATATTACATACATATAAATACACAAAATACACACAATACATTATATATATCTAATTCATAGAGATAAATAATGCTCTTTTAATCTATGTTTAAAAATATTAAGTGATGTGCTGTCACGTATCAAACCGGGAAGCGAGTTCCAAAGTTTTGCTCCACAAACAACAAAAGAGTCACCATAAAACTGAGTGGTTTGTGCTGGTATTTCAATAAGTGAGGTAGTAAGAGTTCTGTCTCTAGGAAATAGAAAATTAAAGCGATCTCTAAGATACAGAGGAGAGGAGGAAGTGTTAAGGATATTATAAACACAGCAAAGTATGTGCATATTACGCCGAAGTCGGATAGGAAGCCATTTTAGCTTAGACCTAAAACAGGAAACGTGATCAAATTTACGGAGGCCAAAGATAAATCGAATACACAAGTTTTGTAGACGTTCTAATTTGTCTAAATGTTCTTCATTGGCATTTAGGTAACAAGTGTCAGCGTAGTCTAAAATAGGGAGCAATAAGGAATGGGCAAGAGTAACTTTGGTGTCAAATGGAAGAAAATTTTGTAAGCGTTTGAGGGAATGAAAACTAAAATGTACCTTTCAACTTATGTCGTTGATATGGTTAGACCAGGATAAGTGGCTATCAAAGGTCACCCCTAGATTTTTTACTACATCTGTATAAATAATAGGTACATTATCATAAACTATTTGTGGAATAATATAGTGAGAGATTAGATTACACATGTACCTACTACCAATAATAGTAACAAGTGTCAGCGTAGTCTAAAATAGGGAGCAATAAGGAATGGGCAAGAGTAACTTTGGTGTCAAATGGAAGAAAATTTTGTAAGCGTTTGAGGGAATGAAAACTAAAATGAACCTTTCAACTTATGTCGTTGATATGGTTAGACCAGGATAAGTGGCTATCAAAGGTCACCCCTAGAATTTTTACTACATCTGTATAAATAATAGGTACATTATCATAAACTATTTGTGGAATAATATAGTGAGAGATTAGATTACAGATGTACCTACTACCAATAATAATTGCCTGCGATTTTACTGGATTAACCACTAGTCCAAAAGATTTAGCCCACTCAGAAATTTTCTTCAAGTCACTATTTAGACTGTCTACAGCAGCGTTGATATCTTTTACTGCAAAATGACGATATATCTGGAAATCATCAGCATAAAAATGGTAGTTTGAGTTTATAATAGGAGTAATTGCATTAATAAATACAGAAAACAAAAGAGGAGAGAGAACGCCACCTTGAGGAACACCGGCAGTTAAGTCGCACCAATCAGATAATTTTTCGTTTGCTCGAACACACTGTGATCATCCTCTCAAATAGGAATCAAACCAAGAGACCACCGGCGGAGATAAGTTTAAAGATTATAAAATACCTAATAAAATGTCAAAATCCACTGAGTTAAAAGCACTACTAAAATCTAAAAGGACTAAGAAAGTAAGTAATTTATTGTCCATAGCCAAGCGTATATCACAAGTCACTTTAATTTTTTAGTTGGTACTTGCATCACCTTATTTAATTAAAAAGTATGGGGTTCTTCAAGAAGACAGAGTTCTAAAGGGTTGCGCAAAGCGCAAGCGATATCCCTGGCTTTGCAAGCTTCCATACGTATGATCGGCGAAGATATCGCGTAACATACATACTTTAAACTGACGACGTGTTTGTTTCTAGTATTTAGGTTTTAGACGTTTATTTCTCAAAAGATTATAAATCACTTACTGAGAAAAACAAAAACAAAAATAACTAACTTAGGTCTACAAAGCTTTTGTAATGATGCATTTAGTAAAATAAGTGGGTAAGTAAAAATATATATTTAAAACAGGCATCAAAACAAGTTCAATTTGTGTTTCTATTTCCAGGCAGTTATATCTGTGTCGGCCAGCGCTGTTTATAATCAATAGAAATGGGTTCTATTAGGTTTTCTATACACAATTAACAGTAAAGTTCCCTATGTTGTTTACCGTATACTAGTGGGGAAGACTTCAACGGAGATAGCAGCGAGGATGGATGCGGCGCAGCCATTACTCAAGCCAATCACTAGCATGGTGATACCAGCCACGGGATGCGGCACCACCGCTGATAGTCCGATCAAAACCGAACACGTTGCTACTATTGATGTGTACAGTGGTCTTCTTCCAACCCTTGGTATCAGAAAGCCGATCGAAAAGTATATTATCATAAATAAGAAGCCCATTCCCATGGATATCGGGTACAGTAGCGATTCAACTTTTTTATTTCCACATGTTATATTGGAGAACTGTTAAAAATAAAAAAATATAAATAAAAATGCATCCTTCCTTCATTGTGACGTTAAAAAATATCAAACAAGAAACAGACTTTCCTATTTATATTTTATTAAGGATAAGGATTGTTACCACTGTGTTTATTGTATTTAAGGCGCAAGGACTACCTAACTAGCGGCACCGAAAGATATTCTTTATTTCCTCTTTGTACAAATACCTACAATGTTACAAACTAATTATTTAGAACTAGTTATATGCTATTTTTAAAAGTTATACATCGTTTTAAGAATATAACTATAAGTAGTAGATAGCGGTTCTGCTAAAAGTGGCCGTTTTTTGCAGAAACCTTATCTACTACTCACAGGAATATTCCAGAAACAATACATAAGGTTCTAGAAATAGATTATGACGAGTTCTAAACTGCACCTTAAATCATATACTTACATACCTATTTTTTCCAGTTTGTACCTATACAACGGACTTTCACTTCACTTACTTGCTCAGACTTCTCCTCCTCACTTTTGATTGTACAAATACTGACAGATTCTTTGATCCTGTGTAAGACACTGTTCAAAATGGGCGGCAGCCAAATGTACAAGCCACTGGCCCTAGAAATAATACTAATATTATGAACGCGAAAGTTGTTAGTTTGTTATTCCATCCAATTCAGCTGGAATTTGACACAGAGATATGAAGAGACGAAGAAGGCTACTTTTTGGGACAGGGAGTGTTTTTAGACTTCACGAAGAAAAAATCCACGGTTAAAAATTGGATAATCTTTACATAATGTATACAAACATACATAAAAACTCTTTTTAATAATATTAACAGCTATTTTTCTAAGATAAAAAAGAAGAAAATAACATTAAGTCTAAATATATACTCAAATAATACATGAATTATACATGGACTTCATTTTAATTGGAAACACCATTTGTACTAAACTCTATATCACTTTAGAGACGAGGTTGAGATTGAATCCTTCTGAATACTTCTTTAGAATGATTGCGCTACTCAAGGTGATTATCATTCCTGCAAAATTTCTGAACCTCGGTAGACATATCAAGACTCTCAATTTTTAAAGCGTATTCAATACCTCAAGTTTACAAGAGTGAACATGAGGTATTAAGGACAAGAGGTGAAAAAAGTCGGGATGATATCACAAACTATAACTTTATCAGGTAAACTAGGAAAGGTGTCTCAGACAGCGCCATCGTTTACGTTATTCTGCAAATAAGGTATGAACAAGTTTTATTTGCACAATTTTAATTGCAAGTTTTAAGTCTTGTTTAATAATTTTATGTGACAATTTCACTTATTGCCAAGAGTGTACTTACAAAGAAAAAAAATTCAAATATAAAAATAGTATACCAATTATTTCTTTTGAAATTATCAAGCACGATACCCTCGGCGTGCGATTTTGACTGTTTTCTATTAATTCGTGGATAAAGTACTTACTCTAAAAATATCATGAACATACAGAAGTGTGACAGCAGTACACAGTACAAGAGAGGTGGACGCAGCATCTCCTTCAGGCCGTGGCTAATGCTTTCACAAAACGATACGGGCATGGTGGGTTCTTCTAGTAATTCTTTTACCTACAATCAATTGCTGGGTTTTTTAAACCACCAAACTTTGATTAAAATATTACCGTAACTATTTGTTGGTTCGGAAGAACGCATAAAATGGAACAAATTCTCATATACATTGTGCAGCATAACAGACATCATAAATAAAAGATCATACATAAGATCATAAACAAGCACACGATCCGCCTGATGGTAAGCGGTCACCGTGGCCTCTGGAAGAGATAGTAATTAGACAAAGGAATAGATTTTTTATTATATTTTATTTTTCTCTGTATAATGTTCTGTGGTATAGGATATGTTTATTTAGCCAATTCAGCGAGCATGTATGTTTTTTGGAGATCTGACGGCGAATAAAGGGCTGCACTGAAAATCAGTGTTGTGGCTTTGGCCGCAGCTTATGCTGAGTGGATACCCTATTTGGCATTATGCAACACAAAAAACTTGTAGTTGCTATCCTTTTTTTTTTTGTATTTTTGAATGTTTTGTTGTACCTATAATGTGTTGCTTATTTGCTAAATAAAAGTATTTTCTTTCTTTCTTCTTTTCTATCACTCGTGCGTTGCCGACCATTCAAAAATCTAATAACTTCTTTCTTGAAGAACCCCATACTCTAGTCCTTAGAGATAACCTTAGCACGAAGCTCATCAAACCAAGCGTTCGCGTTCGCCATTTCGGTTCTAAAGTGTGAGAATGAATTCCCTGACGATGGCGAGCAGTGCGATGGTAGAAAGTAGCCGTGGGTAGGTACATAGACTGTCTAAAAAATTACAACAGCAACAAATAAATTTGTATGAATGCATGGCTTTTTAAGTTGAATGATTTTGCAAAAAACACTGATATGGATAAATTTGCCTAACATTTTCTATTTATAACTTAACACTGCAAAGTCCCAGTTTATTACTGGTCCTCAGCCTTTCTGCTCCATTGCTACTTATAGGCCTCTGTAACGTGTGACACTTAATCCAATCCTTATATTTCTCTATCCAGCAATTTCCAGAACTTTGCATATATTTTTATTCATTTTTACTTAGATCCTACACGATACAATCTACAATAATTTATTTCCGTTTTAAACATTTCATACAATCTTTTCATTGTTGAAATTTATTTTCTGGTGACACGAAAGTTATAAACAACACCTTTTTCCTATGACACATTCCCAAGAGCGACAACCCAAGCCGAGGCTCCCCCGGAGCCCTTGAGCGTTGGGTGCTATATAGGCTGAGACTCCTTCAGAGTATCGCCCCAAAAGCTCGGTGGAGCTGGCTGCATCAGCCAATTGCATAGTCAAAACAACAACAACTTCTAGGCATTTAGTTATTTAGGGGTATTTACATTGTTGTCAGTAAGCTAAGCACATATGTCTTCTATTAAAACTCTTTTTACTGAAGATAATGGAATATTGGTTAACGTTACTTCTAACTGGGTTAGTGTAGAAACTCATGATAACACATCCTTGTTGATATCTTCCTTGAAATATTTGTAATTTATAATTAATTTTATCTAATTAAACAAAATCTCTTTCGATTGACTGACTGAGCTGAGACCGTATGAATGAAATGAATGTTTTAGCTGTGGGCAGTATAAAAATATAAAACGTACTGGAAAGTCATCTGCGCTTGTATTGTAGTTCCAAGCATATATCTTGGCAAGCACCGGTAGAACGACATCCACACCTTTGTTAGCCAACAAGTATCGAGGACTGTCCGGTAGTATCATCAGAAGTATGGCAGCAAGGATAGCCGAAACACACCAAGACCACATGAATACACGCCATGGTACTATTTTTAAGGGTTCTATTTGAAAATGCCACTTGCCGGGTAGTATACTCCATGCCAGACCTATCCATAAAATGATTGCCAATAATGTAAATTATTGAAAAAAAAACAAGACTTAAATATGGAAAAATTCAATCAACTTAATTATTCTCTACTTACCAGGCATGATAATGAACGAGATTGAAATAAAGGCGGAACTCCAAGCGATAGCAGTGCCCCTGTGGGATGCAGAGTGCATCTCACCTAGGTATGCATACACTGTTGCAGAAGATGCTGACACACTGAAAATACAATGTATTAGGCAGAGGGCTTGAAACCAGTATGTTACTGTGGTCAAGAGTTCTGGTCTGAGTGATATAAATAATGTTTATAGTCGGCGATAAAGTCATTACTTCCCTAAACCTATTTCTAAGTGAGATCCTAGATCCTAATTTGTAAATAGCAAGAATTGCCCTTTTTTGTAACACAAATATTGTATTAACATCAGCAGCGCTACCCCACAATAAGGTACCATATGTCATTAAGGTTTTTTTTTTATACCTCTGAGGTGGTAAACAAGCTCACGGTCCGCCTGATGGTGAGCGGTCACCGTAGCCTATGGACGCTTGCACCACCAGGGGTATCACTCGCGTGTTGCCGACCCCTTACTAATCTAATGACTTCTTTCTTGAAAAATCACATACTGTAGTCCTTAGTGAAAACCTTGGCAGGGAGCACATTCCATAACCTAAGCGTTCGTGGGAGGAACCATTTCGGTTCTAAAGTGTGAAAATGCTTGCCGATGGCGAGCGGTGCATTGGTAGAAAGTAGCCTTGGGCATCATTTCGAACAATTCCTCAGTACACATCTCATTGTACAAGCGGTAGAACACACACAGGGTGGCAAAGTCTCTCCTCAGACTTAGGAACTCAATACGGCAAGTGAGTTTGGGATTGTCGACACTTCACACAGCTGTCGTTAAACCGAGTCAAAAAGGCCAAGCAGGTATCCGGGTGCACCCTCCCAGAGATGGCAACAGAATATGGGACCGAACTTGCGATTGTAAAGCAGCAACCTTTGCCACGACTTGAAATACTGCTTCGACCTGTTGAGAACACCATGTTTTTTAGGCGCCAGCTTCATCTTGTCTTGCAAATGATCTCGGAACTTAACATCGCTGGAGATGTCCCAATGCTCTTGGAGATGGAGAAGGGAGTGTTCTGGAATTGTGTGACTACAGTGAATGGAGTTTTCTTAGCGGTGAACGCGCAGACTGGTGTCTTTGTAGGGTTGAATCGGAACAAGTTTTTCCGTCCACGATCAGAGGCCTTTGACAGAGTGGTCTCGATTTGAAACGCAAGTTCTCCACGGTTTTTCCACCACAACGGAACGAGGGATGCTTGAACGATCCGTGTAATAAGCGTCTCCAGTACTGTCATTTGCATAGCAATGTATGTTGTTGATGTTCAAAATGTCATTGATATGCAGTAGAAACAGCGTAGGAGACAGCACGGAGCCTTGCATTGAATCTATCAGAGCAACTACCGTTAACTAGGGCTTGTATGCGTCTGCCGGATAAAAAGCCACTAATTTGCACAAACCTTTGGACACTCCGTAATATGGCAACTTCGATAAAAGATCCCAGTGCTAGACCTGATTCAAAGCCTTCGCTATGTCCAGGCTACATTCCAATGCCTCCCCCTGACACCCGCCGGACTTCCGCTGTGTTATGGAGATTTCCCGCATGGTCTTACCGCAACACGGTATAGTAAATGGTACAGCGCCTTCTTCGTTCATATTCGAGTTAGAGGCAAAGAGGCTGCCTCATAGATCAGCTTTCTCTTTTGCACTATGAGCCAAGTCACCATCGGTATTTCGCCGAGGTGGTAACGACGACTGGCAAAAGTTCTCCTCGGCAGCTTTAGCAAGTGACCAGAAAGCACGACTTCCAGAGGGATAGCTCGCAAGTCGCCTACCCATTTTGGCGATGAATTGGAATTTAGCTCTCAAGGCAGTATTTAATTTGTGTTTTAACTTAGAAATATTCGGATCCTTAGTATAACAAGCCGTGGTACAAGCCTAATACGCAGGTTGCTTCAGTATTTAAGCTTCTCTGCAAGACCTATTAAACAACTTTCGTTTTTTTGACGCCAGCAGATACTCGCGGGTTAGGAATAAAACATTTCATATCAGCGGGAATAGTCTCAGTGACTGCGGCTGCGCAGACGTCAGGATCTTCTGAGCTAAAGCAGACCTGTCTCCACGGGTATGATGCATAAAATTCTCGCAATTTATAATGCCGCACATGACGCCAATTAGTTGGCCCAGATGGATCAGGTTGTGTGTATGACACTCGAGTCGGAACGAGACAGTGGTCCCTGGAGCTAAGAGACTCCACTGAGATGGAATATCCGTCCGGACTTGTAGTCAGCAGAAGGCCTAGCAAAGTGCTATTATGGTCTTCTATATCTGGTATTCTCGTTGGAGAAAGTGCCTGCTTAGGGAATCCATAGTTCAGAGCAAATTCATAAGCAGAAAATGTTGCACAATTATTTTGTTTGTCCATATTTTTTACCTGCGTGATTGACCTCATTAATTCGACACGATATAGACGTTTTGGTTTGTCATATTTATGTCCTATAAGCCAAATACTGTTATCAATTTCATGTATATCGGGGTTTTCAAAATGAAAGTCACTTTTTGGCGAATACAAAATAATAGATACTGTGCAAGTTTTCTCAGAGCATAGTACACGGTTTTATCAAATACATATGTAATATTGTTTCAATTAATAATATCAGTAGCCAAATTATTATTAATAATTATCAAACAGGACTATCTAGTCCCAAACTAAGCAAAGCTTGTATTATGAAAACCAGAAGACGGATACAAAATACTTATTATACTTTTTATTTTTTGTAAATACATATATATCATACATAAATACATCCAGACACAAGACAAACACAAATGTTTATCACATAAATGTGTGTCCAGAGTGGAAATCGAATCCAACAATGATGAAATTAATTTAATCTATGAAGAATTATCTTACAGAGCTCCTGTCAAGATCCTCAAGACGAAGAGACTCCAGAAGTTGGTAGACAATGAAGAGCAGAATGAAACGCATGCCGATGCAAACAGTGTCGGCGCCATCACCTTTCGACGTCCATATCGGTCGCTTAGGAAGCCCCATAATATAGCTACGCTCACTACACCTGAAATAGTATTCAGAATATAAAATTTCTACTATCGTTATACGCTTTCTTAACCGACTTAAGAAAAGCCAGAGGTGTTTAAACCAAAAATATTTTTATTAGCGTTTGCTCGCAGCTTTTTGAGCAAGTAATATCAATAGCAATTAGGTTTATTGCTATGGGATCCATACGGGATCTCTCGCTCGATCTGGATAAATAGTTGTAATTGTAGTCGTCTTCCTAGGTCCACTAGCTATTCCTGTGCTTTAAATTAGGGTCAACCCGCTGCAAAGTAAATTAGTACCATGCGTTTTACACCTGTGACAAAAACTATTCCTATAGAAACTGTCGATCGGAGAACCGTATACTTTTCAATCCCTATTCCAAAAATCAAATTATTTCTATTTCAACCTGCAAAAACATATTCCCTGCGAAAAACTTTTATTACTGCAAGACCCTTCTATCAATGATCTATGTCCGTTCCTTAAGAGGATACGATTCGCGGCGCCTCGCAGCGGGCTTTATACAAACGAATTTCTCATTTGTTTTTGACATTTATTGATTAATCACTGTGAAATTTTTTAGTCGTAATCCCATGCCGAATACCTAAGTCAGTGGTTTTCCAAAATCTTTCTTAAAACCATTTGTATGAAAAACTAGAGGCCTGTATAACTTTTAAACTATAAAATTTTATAGAAAACTGGCAAACTGCTGACCTAGATATTTATTCCTAGAACATGTCTTCAAAATTTCGTGTTGTTTGATCAGCAATAAGTGAAAAATTCGTTTGTTTGAAGCACGCCGAGAGGCGCTCCGAATCGTATTCTCTTAAAATTCCGCCAAAAATCAGGCACCTCGTTGCTTCTTTGCGGCGTGAACAAATGGTGTTCAAAAGTTTATTACCATGGAAATTTTTAATCGGAATTAAAAGTATTATGTACTGCCACTGTGTCTGTGTATGTTCTAAATATCAGGTCAATTGGTTGCTTCATTTTGACGTTATGAACTAACAAACAGACTTTCACATTTTTATACATTAGTTAACAGTTCCATAAACCTTTGTATGAACGCATTGATGCAAGTGGATGAACGAAAAGAAGTGTGCCAGGATTGAAGTAAGTGAAGTCTTTGGTCTCTGCCTATACCTTCAGAGAACATGAGTTATTTATACTCGTATATACCTATGTATTGTGACGATACCATATTTGTGCCTAAGCATTTTTGTAATACAATGTTAAAAATTCAAGTAAAAACTTTTAGCGCGAAGATTTTCATTAGTAAACAATTCTCAATGGACGTACTACCTATAGCAAAATGCATCTTTAAATTAGAATGGCGCTTTCAAATATTCAAGTTTAGTAATTTTATACATGAGATGAGAAGTTATGATTTATTTTATGAAAGGTTTAAAGCTAACAAAATATAAGTACAAATGACTAAAATGTAAAATATTAAGGTATGAACTTACGAATCATAGACATCAACACAGAATTAATTGTTAAATGTTGGTAGTAATCTTACTTCCGATTGATGAATGCGGACTCTAGACAAAATAAAGTTGCGTAAAATTTTGAACCTGTGGCGAGAGAATGAATGGTTTAAAGCTAACTATGATTGCGTGTTTATTTGGAACTAAAGTTGATTAGAGAATGTTATAAAACAAGCGTTGATTGGTGGTTTGTTTGAACGTACTGTGATTGGTGGTAGTTTTAAGACTAGCGCTAATTAGAAGTTTTATAATGTTGAATATAACCGCGAAAGTTTAAGTTACTTAGAACTTTTATAATATTGAAAACGCCCGCGAGACTTACCTGAGTCAGTCGTTTAACAAACATTAGGGTAGCCTCGTACAGTAGAAATTCTAACAATGATAAAAGGTAGTTGTCTTGGTTTTCACGTATTCCGTATAATGGTATGACCTGTTGGTTTATTTGAAATTACCCGGGGTTTGTTAGAACTTTATGAAAATTTAGAACATAATATTAATATTCTATTAGGATTCTATAAATTTAGGGTAATAAGGCCGTTTTATCTGGGCCGTTCATTTTAATCTGGGACTCTTTAATACTACCCCAACCAACATAACTAGTATTATATTTAAAAGATATTCTTTTTTCTTTGTTAAAATTAACATTGTTTGGTTTGAACTGTGGGGTGAGAAGGTTGCTAGAGAGGGGTTAGTGGTGATAAAAGTGTGTGGTCCCATACATACAGAACATTCAATTGCCGTCGTTTAAATTGTCGAAACGCTGCCCGAGAAGGAGGAAACCATAGTCTACGCTTGTGGGTCACTAGAAGCTAGGAACCAAATGGGGTTAAACTACAGCTAGATTGCGATACTATTACTGGTTAGTAAATACTTGTATATTAGAAATTATTATATTGTACTAGCTGACCCCAGCGAACGTTGTTTCTTTTTTTAAAACAACTGCCGCACCAACCTATTGTGAAAGGGATGTACTAATTCAAAAACCTTTCCCGGCATGTGCATAACAACTTACCAAAATTTCAAAACAATCGGTTCACCCTTATTGCGGGAGTGCGACTCGCACTTGACCCTTATTTTCTTTTGCAGAAACCTTCCCAAGCTTTTGTGTGCATAACAACTTAGCAAAATTTCATTAAAATCGGTTTAGCGTTGGTACGCGAGTCCGACTCGCACTTGACCGTTTTTTCATTCATAAAAACCTTGCCCTAATACTAACAAACACAACAAAATAAAATTACTCGAATTGATCCAGCCGTCTTCAAGTTTTCCTTAGAGCGCGAGTCCGACTCGCACTTGACCGTTTTTTCTTTCACAAAAACCTTGCCCTAACACTAACAAACCCAACAAAAAAAATTACCCGAATTGGTCCAGCCATCTTCGTATTTTCCTAAGTGCGCGAGTCTGACTCGCACTTGACCGTTTTTTTCTTTCATAAAAACCTTTTCCGGACAATAACAAAAACAGAAAAAGAATTAGCGAAATCAGTTGAGCCGTTCACGCGAGATGGCGTGACCAAGTGAAACAGGGATTCAACTCCCTCGCAGCCTAGTTGGTAGTGTGACGGACAGTGCTGAGGGTGTGGGTTCGATTCCCGCACTGGACAAACATTTATGTGATAATTATTTGTGTTTGTCTGGAGTCTGGGTGTATTTATATATGATATGTATGTATTTACAAAAAAAAAAAGTAATATATATGTATTTATATCAGTTGTCTGGTACCCATAACACAAGCTTTGTTTACTTTGGGGCTAGACGGCGCTGTGTGTTATATCCAAAAAAAAAATATTTATTATTTTATTATTTATATATATATAAATATATATATAGAAGATGTTCGTTGCGAAATCCTTTAGGTTGTATTTTCAGGCGGGTCAACCACCACGTGGCTTTAGATAATTTATTTCTAGAGACATGTGAGGGCTTATTTCAATTAAAAAAGTCTAAATTAATGTTGAAAACATCGTAATGACGGGTTAACCTACTCCCCCTTAACCTACTTTCAGGTCGCAAGTCCTGAACACATAGCTACCTAGTTCTCACTCCACAAACGAATGGATTTAGCGTTCGTATGGATTTCACTTTCAAATGTGTAAGTAGCATAAATTAGGGTTCTTTTGTGTAGGTATGACAGAAAAATCATATAGCTCTTTAGTACCTGTGTCCTTTAGATCTGATATTCGAGTATTGGCTTTGTTTAGGTGTTTTGTACTGACTTTAGAAATGGTGAAGACACAAAGTAAGTCATTATTTTATGTTCGTAGATTTACCTTTATTTATTTTCTTGATTATTTTCCTTTATGCTTATTTTGTATGCTATTGATTGCTATATTACTCTGACGTACCTCTAAAACAACTGGGTTTACTACTTATTTTTTAAAATGTTTTCGGGTCCTGCCACTTTTGACGATCACGCTTGGCCAACAAGATATTTATCTACAGCATTTTTAATTATTAGATTCTTTTGATCTCTCTCGTTGAGTGATAGTGGGCTTAGAGGTTTTTATCCTTTTATTATCTAATTAATAGATTTATATTTTCAAAAAAAAAAGGGGGGGGGGGCGTTACAGTATATACGTAAATGTATTCTTTATTATTATTATAAGAATATACTTAGTAAACAGATGACCATGATAACCAGTGTAAGGTTAGAAATTGCCTGGCTGATGCTATGTCAACTGATAGTCCTCTATTTAAAGAGCTTACCAAAAAGAAAGAAACCTATCGCACAATAGGATGGTGGAGCAAAATAAGGGCTTAATGCGCTCCACTGGCATCATTTTGTATCATGAACGGATTATAGTAGCGACACGTTTTCTTGTGTTGCATGCAAAGGTAATCCTTATAAAGGTTGGTGAATAACAATAGTAACCTATGAAGGTAGCAGCACTAATCATGGCAGTCTCTTGCACGGTGAGACTAAGGTCGCAGTGCACCAGGTCGATAATGTAACCGGTTCCCAAACACTCGATGTTGGTATACAGCATCACCAGTCCAGACGTGGCTAGCACTATATAATTGAATTTTCCATGACCTGGGTTCAGATAAGAGGTAGGTTAATTATTTATATAACAGTGCGATATATGGTTGCGTATTGAAACTGAAACAGGGGTTGGTTTGTTAATCAACCGGGTTGAAGCCTGTTATATGGCTCTGCTCTGCATCATGAATACATCGACTACATCGATTTATGGTAAAGTATACGTAAGTTGGGGTAACTCATTGTAGGTAAGGTAATCTTGGTGTTTGTAGTTATGTTATTGAGTGTCTCCGCAGCCTCTTAACACAGGGATTTAAAGGGGATCATATAAAATTATTGTTTTATAACGGTAATTCAATAATCGGAAGCATATTCTCATTAATCCATTTTCGATTTTATTATATCAGAATAATATACAACTTAGCTAATTGCTACGTATTAAAGTCAACAAGTGTGACGTAACATCGCAAGAATGCGCGACGCGAATCAATTCGCAAATTCTTGCAATGCGTTCGTGCTAGATCGTGTACTTCCGCGATGCAACGACACATCGCAGAGTTGTGTTGTGACCCTTAGATGTATTCGCTTCTCGAAGTATTTTTGAACGCAGACATAAATTGATTGTTACCACCGTTTCAATTATCTACTCTTAATTATTATGTGAAATGAAGATGAGAGTTGATTTTTATTATCTGATTTAATGGCGTAAGTATCAAAAAAGTTATTTTAAAATACGTAAACTTTTTCTAATAGAATGTCATCCAGAAAAAAGATCTTGATGAGATCTATCATTTCTGTAGAGAAGCTGCTAGTCTAAAATCAACAGTAACGGAGATATAGCACTTTCTAATTTGACAGCTGTCATTGGTAATAATGCTAGATGCTCCGCATGTTATACTGCTCCACGTGATAAATAATATCAAGATTGTTATTTTAGGCTAGCATTTTCTGGCGACTACGCGTGGACTTTTGTAAAAAAAAACTTTTAACTGAGTCTTCAATTTTTTTTTTTATCCCCTGGCTATTTTATCTGTATTCAAGAGAGGTAGGGCACTGCAAGTACTCGCTCGAATAAGCCACCCGAACAACTAAGCAGGGCATAGCGAGTACTTGCTCGAATGAGCGGCCCGAACTGGGGAAGTACCTCCACCTTACAGAAAACCGCGGCCATAATAACACTAACATTGAGTATTGTTGTGTTCCTGGCGGTGAGTAAGGTTGCCAGAGCTCTTTGAGGATTCACTGCACGGACAGCGGAGGACCGGCGGTGCTTGTTGCTGTCATACTCGGCATAGACGCGGCGTGCTGGTTCGGCGGTCAGGGAGACCTGATGAAACGGCTGACCGCTGGCCGCCCGCAGGTTGAACGGGATCCCGAACCCAGGGATCACTTAATCTCCGCCCTGGGAGGCTGATTCGCCAGCCTGTGTAAAGTATCTGAAGTGGTAGTCGTGCCGGAGAAGGAGACCGGAGTGGACCCGGCTACTACAACAGAGGGGGATCAGGGGCCCTTCCGCCCGCCGTGCCAGCAACCGTATCATCTGTGGCGAGCTTCGGCAGTCTTAGAACCGCACCCTTTGCCCTCTATGCTGTCTGTGCAGTGAATCCTCATCCTTAGTCTTAGTAACTTTTTTTTATATATATTATGGCCAGAAGACAGAAAAAGAAAAGAGTTTGCACAGCGGCTACTCCATCCACATATAATGTGGATTTTTGCAACATCAGGGGTATTCACGCAAATCTTAACGCAGTCCACCACCATCTCGAAACTGCGCAGCCGACCATTCTTTTTCTAACGGAGACGCAGATATCCTGCCCGGCCGACACATCATACCTTCATTATCCCGGCTACAAACTCGAACACAATTTTATGAGTCGTGCCGGTGTATGTATGTTCGTCCGGGAGGATATCTGCTGTCGCCGCCTTCATAGCCTTGAAGACAGGGACCTGTCGATATTGTGGGTGCGCGTAGATTACGGCGGCCACACTCGTATCTATGCGTGCCTATACAGGTCTCATAGCGGTGACACGGACGTAACTCGACTCTTCACGCACCTGAGTTTGACGACTGACAAAGTTCTAGAGCAATATCCCACAGCAGAACTAGTTATTTTGGGAGACTTTAACGCCCACCATCGCGAGTGGCTCAGTTCTCGAACCAATAACTATGCTGGGATATCTGCTCATGAATTTGCTCTGACCCATGGATTCTCTCAGCTGGTACTTTCTCCAACGAGAATACCAGATATAGAGGAACATACGAGCTCCTTACTGGACCTTCTGCTGACTACTCGTCCGGACGGGTACTCCGTCTCAGTGGATGCGCCTCTTGGCTCCTCGGACCACTGTCTCGTTCGGACTCAAGTGTCATGCACACAACCTGATCTTTCTGGGCCAACTAACTGGCGTCGTGTGTGGCACTATAAGTCGGCAGACTGGGATGGATTGCGTGAATTTTACGCATCGTACCCGTGGAGGCAGATCTGCTTTAACTCAGAAGATCCTGACGTCTGCGCAGCCGCAGTCACTGAGACAATCCTTGCTGGTATGGAATGCTATATTCCTAACCCGCGAGTAGCTGCCGGCGTCAAAAAACAACCGTGGTTTAATAGGTCTTGCAGAAAAGCTAAAATTCTTAAGCAAAATGCATATGAGGCTTGGACCACGGCTCGTTATAATAAGGATCCGAATATTTCTGAGTTAAAACGCAAATTAAATGCTGCCTCGAGGTTCAGTAAGAAAGCAACTGCCAGAGCAAAATTCCAATTCATCGGCAAAATAGGTGGGCGACTTGCGAGCTATCCTTCTGGGAGTCGTGCTTTCTGGTCGCTTGCCAAAGCTGCCGAAGGGAACTTCTACCAGTCGTCGTTACCACCACTGCGAAAGACCGATGGTGACTTGGCCCATAGTGCTAAAGAGAAAGCCGATCTACTGGGCAGTCTCTTTGCCTCGAACTCGAATATGAACGATGAAGGCGCTGTACCACCTACTATACCGTGGTGCGGTAAGTCCATGCCGGAAATCTCCATAACGCAGCGGGAGGTCAGGCGGGCGTTGCTTTCTCTAGACGTTCATAAGTCGAGTGGGCCAGACGGTATACCAGCAGTGGTGCTTAAGCAGTGGCTCCTGAGTTATGTCCTGTACTCACGCGCCTCTTCGCGCTTTCCTACCACACTAGGCAATTTCCGTCTACATGGAAGACTGCGAATGTGCACCCGGTGCCCAAAAAGGGCGATAGATCAGATCCATCGAATTACAGGCCTATCGCTATTACCTCTCTCCTCTCTAAGGTGATGGAGCGTGTGATCAACACACAGCTTCTAAGATACCTAGAAGTACACGATCTGGTCAGTGACCGTCAATATGGCTTTCGCCACGGTCGCTCGACTGGTGACCTTCTAGTGTATCTCACACACCGATGGGCACTAGCCATTGAGAGTCAGGGGGAGGCATTGGCATGTAGCCTGGACATAGCGAAGGCGTTCGATCGGGTCTGGCACCGCGGTCTTCTATCGAAGTTGCCATCTTACGGAGTGCCTGAGGGTTTGTGCAAATGGGTGGCTAGCTTTTTGTCCGGCAGACGCATACGAACTGTAGTTGACGGTAGTTGCTCTGATAGCATGGACATTAATGCTGGTGTCCCGCAAGGCTCTGTGCTGTCTCCTACGCTGTTTCTACTGCATATCAATGACATGTTGGACATCAACAACATACATTGCTATGCAGATGACAGTACTGGAGACACTTTTTACACGGGTCGTGCAAACATCCCTCGTTCCCTTGTGGAGGAAAACCGCGGAGAACTTGTGTCTCAAATCGAGACCACACTGTCCCAGGTCTCTGACTGGGGACGGGTAAACTTGGTCCGATTCAACCCTACAAAGACACAAGTGTGCGCGTTCACCGCTAAGAAAACTCCATTCACTGTGGTCCCACAATTCCAGAACACTCCCCTCTCCATCTCCAAGAGCATTGGGATCCTTGGTGTCGACATCTCCAGCGATGTTCAGTTCCGAGATCATTTACAAGATAAGGTAAAGCTGGCGTCCAAAAAACTTGGTGTACTCAACAGAGCGAAGCAGTACTTCACGTCGGGGCAAAGGTTGTTACTTTACAAGTCGCAAGTTCGGCCCCATATGGAGTACTGCTGCCATCTCTGGGCAGGTGCACCCGGATACCAGCTTGACCCTTTTGACTCGGTTCAACGACGGGCTGTGAGAATTGTCGACGATCCCAAACTCACTTGCGGTATCGAGCCCTTAAGTCTGAGGAGAGACTTTGCCTCACTGTGTGTGTTCTACCGCTTGTACAATGGGTTGTGTTCTGAGGAATTGTTCGAAATGATGCCCACGGCTACTTTCTACCATCGCACCGCTCGCCATCGGCAGGGAATTAATTCTCACACTTTAGAACCTAAATGGTCGCGTACAGTGCGGTTTCAGAGAAACTTCCTCCCGCGAACGCTTAAGTTGTGGAATGAGCTCCCTGCCAAGGTTTTCTGCAAGGACTACAGTATGGAGTTCTTCAAGAAAGAAGTTATTAGATTTCTGAAGGGTCGGCAACGCGCAAGTGATACCCCTGGTGTTGCAAGCGTCCATAGGCTACGGTGACCGCTTACCATCAGGCGGGCCGTAAGCTTGTTTGCCACCTTAGTGGTATAAAAAAAAAAAAAAAAAAAAAATTTCTTTTAAGTTTATTTCCAATTCAGTCAAAGCATTCATTTCTTTTTAGATAAAAAACTTGCAATAAATAAAATTGATTATTTTTGCATTTCTCTATCTTTTTGTTAAAAGTCATGCTTTTGGGAACTGTCCTCTTAGAAAATAGCCCTTTTGAAAAGTAGTCTTTTCGGGAAGTCGTCCTTTTGGGAATGGACCGTTTGAGAAGTGGTCCTTTTGAGAATTGTCATTTTGGGAAGTGGACCCTATAGGACGTGGTCATTTGTAGGAGCCGAAAGGCAGGCGGACAATGGCTAACGGATGAACATGAGGAATATGTGGCTAGTTCCACAAAGAAGCTATAATAAACAAAAATTAAATATTTTTGCTTACTTCGAAAACCCTATAAGGCTATGTTACACCCACTAACTTTGACGTTAACCAGTCCCCAAAAAAGGGAGATTGTGTGGAAATTTCTGTCGTCAGCTATTTTTGGAGTTAACCAGCTAGTGGTTTCCTGACTTGGACGGGCCGGTTAAGTTTAGAAATAGTTGAATATGCAAATTTTCATACAGTGTTACATTTTTGACGGCTGGTTAACGTCAAAGTTAGTTGGTGCAACCCAGCCTAAGTCTTCTATAGCAAAAGAGCTTTTCCTATCGATATATTTTTACAAACTGTGCTACCGTAATAAACTTAGATTTCTCACCAGTTAAATCAAATGCTTCTTCGAAGTGTAGCAAAGCGGTACTCATCCAAAATTCGTTTATACCCACAACACCAATAACCCACTATTTCTATAAAACTAATTTTATGTTTTTGTTGTCATTATGCTTAAAGTTACAACCTAGAAATAAAAAGAAGATAGAAAACAATTAAAATAATCTAAATAAGTAGTGTAAGTTGCAAATAATATGTATTACCATCAATTATAAAATATAAGCTGTATATTATATGTATGTTTATGCCCAAATGTCTCTGTCGCAAGTGAACTTCCATATTTATGGTCATCACACCTTCTTTCAAAACTATGAGTCATAGATATATAATATGTAATAAAGAAATTTTAAAGTTTGAATAATTTCGTCTTTGACCTCAATATATATTTAAGCTTCTTCTTGGTCTTTGATCATAGAAGTATAGATCTTTCGTCATTTGTTGTTACTTATGTAGGATCCCATAGAGTGTACAACAAACTGTTCTGACCCGGTGGTTGAAAATCAAAACTATAGTCGCCATATTAAAATGGTGTGAACTTACAACGACACTAGCGATCAAACACCCAAGGTCAGAAGATCAAAAAAGTTTGGTGGACTGTACTGTAGGTCAAGAATTAGGACTCCTGTAGGTATCGTCATTTGACTTAAAAAAAAAAACCAAAAATTCAAACTCGGCTGTTTGAATTACTAAACAAACAACCTACACTCATGTCATCCCTTTTCCGAGATAACTAACAAAAAGTAGATAAGTAATAACTCTGAATTGGATTTCGAAATGGATTTTCGTCGTCTCAGCCGGAGGACGTCCAGTGTTGGATGTAGCCACCCCCTATTGTATTCACGACCGTCGGTTTTGAGCCGCCCGCTTATACTGGCTTCATGCGGCTCCAACCACGTCATCTGTCTACCTGGTAGGCGGCTATCCCCCACTGCGTCTCCCGATCTAGGTTCAGTGCTCGAGAACCTTTCGTACCAGTAAGTAGTGTACTTAGGTAGGTCTAACTTTAATGAATCTGGCTGGCCAGCGTTCGGAAAATCACGAAAAATCTTTTCGTCCAAAATACCTCAGTGCCTAAAGACAAAAGTTTACAACCATTCCGTGTTGCCGTTACTAGTAAAAACTAACGATATCGAAACTGGGCCTCTTAATTAAGCTCAGAGTCGCTCAGCGAGCTATGAAAAGGGCTATGCTATGTGCTTCTTTGAGCTTTAAAATCCGGAACGAAGAAACTAGCCGAAAAATCATAGTCACCGACATATACACAGAGTGGATTTTAAATTTGAATAATTATTTATCGTCGTGAGATTTATGATCTTAGTCAGATTCAATTTTTTCTTTTTAATAATAAAATAAGGCACGCTGCCGAAGCAACAATAGCACACACTACCGACTCGTTCTCCATTGCAACCACCTATGATGGAAAATGTAATACTCAAATATGACTCTAGAGGTCATATATAGCATAAGAGATATGATCATTTATAAACCTTAATTTTTAATTATATAGACTAAAATGACAGTTGGTGGGTTGCCATCTTATGATAACGTAAAAATAGTGTTGTACCTAAATGATTCAATCTTTTGTTTAGTTCAACTATTTTTTAGTCCATTTTTTAAAATAATTGAGGTAAAAATAAAAAAGTATTCATCTCCCAAATGTTATAGGGTACATAAAATAATCAAGCGCGAGTCGAAAAAAAATTAAACTAAAAAGCTGTTAATAAAAAATAAATAATAAAAAAACCAAAAACATTAACATTTAAAAAGAAATAAACAAGTGCATTTAAAACAAACTAAATATTCAACTATAAGCAGACGGGAATCATTCAATGCAAGTCCAAATAGTATTGCAGATGGCTTAAGCAATAGTAGTTAGCTTAAAATTAGTTCCGTTTGCTTATATTTAGATATTTGGTAAGTTTTAGGTGCACCTGTTTATTTCTTTATAGTTTTTAATGTTTTTGTAGTCGGTTTTTTTTATTAATTCATACCCGTGCCTAAGCAATAGGTAACATGCTAAAGTAACTATTTCTGAAAAAAAAAGTCGGAATAGATGTAAAAAATTTATAAAAACCGAATTCCCTTAATCGCTATTTATTTTGAAGTTTAAATTCTTTGAGTTCAGCCACGCTTGAATGCCACGCCGTAGTGGGAGTTTTTTCTACCTTACGGGAGTGATAAGGAGCATTATCTTACACCAAAACGGAATCCTTTTTATAATTTAGGCATTATTCCATAAAATAGTAATTCTTTACACAGACAATAAAATAGGAATCAAACAAGATTGTTGCCATAATTATTTCATTATAGTTATTGCAATTATAATTAGGTATTTCAAGGTTAAAAATTTACAGTTGTAAAAAAACTAGCGCTCTTATTTAATTTCTGCTCATTTATGTTAAATTACATACTATTGTACTTATGTGTATAATTTTTAAGCTTTAGCGACTGCATTCGATTTTTTGCTCTCTTACTGTTTTGTTGAAAAATTAGTTTACTATGCAGCACTCAGTGTCAAACGATCACTAAATTTGCGAGCCATTGCGTATTAAAAAAACTGACATCATTACCGATATCATTTATTTCATTTTTAATTTCTTAAGGTCGTCACAGACGTAGCTATAATCGTTATATTAATACGTGGAGCAAAACCGTTGTACCTCTTTTTACAAAAATTACGTGGACATATGAGTACCTATGAAAGTCACAGTTAAAGTTTATATGGAGAAGAGTGCAAAAAGCGAATAATTTGTATAATATGCATTAGAAATAAATTAAATTCATAAAAAAACATTACACACACTACCATGCGTTCGACACACACACACTACTAGTATAGTTTAATATATGAAAAAAAATTAATGATCTTCGCCGCTGTGTACACTAGCTTGGGGTAGTTCAAACGAGTGTTTCGTTGAATCACTACTACAACACTATGCGCCGCGCTTGTAACATTTTTTTTAAAAAAAGTCGATTGCTGTCATTTTAGTCTATATTATTAAAAATCAAGGTTAAGGATCCTAGATATATTGTAGTCTTATACTTACACTGAATACAAATAATTTATTATTTATAATTATTACACTGAATATAGCTATAGAAGTAAAATCATAGAAAGTTATATAGCTTCTGATTACCAGAGAATTACTATAAAAAAGTTAAGGTGGTTAGGAATAACTTTCATGTTGTAAATAGTTATGGTAAATAGACATCTCATTTACCTGTTTTTTAGCATATAGTCAGCTTCAAAAACGAAAAAGAACTTATTACAAGAGTTTATATCCTGTAAGAGTTTTCACGATGATAGGTATTTTCACAGGTGAACCAAAGGACCCTATTCTTTCATTTGTGCAGATTTTCGGTACAGAATAGTAGGGATAGCTGAACAAAAACTAAACATAATTAACACTTTAAAAATAATAAAACGGGATTAAACGCGTTATTTGACAAAATACCATTTTCCCGACGTTTCGGCTGGGTCACGGGCATGGGCACGGCACGGCGTCGTAGGCTTCGAATAAACTAGTTTCAAATGGTATACCTGATAAGTATTGTACAGGTTACGACCTCTTGTTAAGTGTAAAGGAAGTAAATATGCTAGCGAACGTTTTTCACGCAGCAAATACTTCGTAGTGGTTTTATGAAAATATAATAGATGGTGTCAGTGCGTTTTTAAATAAAAACAATTGGTATTTAGAGTTTGTCAGTATTTTTACATTGATTGAGATTCCAGTGAAAATTATAGATCGGACAAGTCTATATAAATTTGGAGGGTCGATTCCTGTCCGAGGGAGCCCTAGAATTTGTAGAATGGCCTAAGATTTCCAGTAGATTTAGGATAAGATACTCCAGTATCCAAAATGCACTAAGAATCGCCACCATTGCGATTAAATGTAGATATTACCCAATGTACCGACACGACGACCCGAGGCCTATTGAAAGATGGCCTAATGAAAGAAGACGTACTGCAGATAAGTTTAAAATTGTATAATAATTCTCCTAGGTAGTAGATGAGTCTAAAGGATGTATACTCTTGTGGCGATTGAAAAGAACATATGAATACATAAAAGAACTCCCGATGTCGTCTTTTTATTAGCAGAGATCCCGATACCTAATAAGAAATAGGTAGAAGCAGCTTCTTTACGCCCCCGCACGCTGCAGTATATAGTTTTGCTTGAACACTGTTTAGAAGGAAACTATTTTCTTTACCAAGGTCAACACTACCTTCAGATTGATGGAGTAGCTATGGGTAGTCCGGTAGCACCAACGTTAGCCAACATCTGGATGGAACATTTTGAGGAAAAAGCTCAAAAGCTCAGGGCCTTTTAGCGTTCGACTTTGGAAGAGATATGTTGATGACGTGTTCTGCTTAATTAAAGGAACCAGACAAGAAGTAGAACAATACCTTGATCACCTTAACTCCATTCATAACAAAATGCGTTTTACAAATGAAATGGAAAGTGAACGTTCACGTGCATTCTTAGATGTTAAATTGAATGTAAGGGAAGATGGCTCTCTGGGGCATACTGTATATCGGAAACCCACACACATGGACAGATACCTTAACGCTCCTCGCATCATCACCCGCTTCACCTACAATCAGTTGTGACGTCTTTGACTAACCGAGCTCATGACCTTTGTGATCCTGAACATTTAGATACTGAGCTGGCATTTAGATACAGTTCAGGAGGCACTTAAGAAAAACGGATACAAAACGAGTAGAAGAAGTTCAGGTCGCCGTAACACACGTACTGTGACGATACCGTATTTATGCCTTAACATTTTCGTAATACAATGTGTTTATTCAAGTTTTAGTGCGAAGATTTTCATTACTAAACAATTCTCAATGGACGTACAACCTATAGCAAAATGCATCTTTAAATTACAATGGCGCTTTCAAATATTCAAGTTCAGTAATTTTATACATTAGATGAGAAGTTATGATTTATTTTATGAAAGGTTTAAAACTAACAAAATATAAGTACAAATGACTAAAATGTAAAATATTAAGTTGTTGGAACTTTCTGAACATTTAGAACATAATATTAATATTATATGGGGATTCTATTAATTTACGATAATTAGGCCGTTTTATCTAGACCGTTAATATTAATTCAGGACTCTATAATAGTACCCCAACCGACATAACTAGTTTTATACATAAAAGATATTGTTTTTTCTTAAAGTTAATTAAGGCCGGAAATCCGTCCGGAATATAAAATATGATGGAGGGGATTGAAATGTGGGGTGAGAAAGCTGTTAGAGAGGGGTTAGTGGTGATAAAAGTGCGTGGTCATTTACATACAGAACATTCAATTGCCGTCGTTTAAATTGCTGAAACGCTGCCCGACCAATAGTCCATAGTCTACGCTTGTGGGTCACTACAACCCAGGAACCACGTGGAGTTAAACTACAGCTAGATCGTGCCACCATTACTGGTTAGTAAATACTTTTATATTAGAAGTTACAGTGAAAATATTGTGTGTTCGTTGTGAAATTCTTTAGATTGTGTTTTAAAAATATCTAAATTAATGTTAAAACATCCAAATAACGGGCTCACTTTTGCCGGTTAGAAATTTATGGTAGAAAGAAATCTCAATCAGCTCAGTAGCAGGGTATATGTTAACGGACCTTGTTTCTAGGACATTTTCAGGTAAAGATAAATCTTCTATAAAAGTAGAAGTGGGGACAAAGATTGTACCAGCCATAATAATTATATAGCCCACTAAAGAGCTAGGTCTGGCAAGAGATACAGTAATTACTATGTGTAATCCATGTCCATCCTTAGCGGCGTTAGTAGGGTTTTCTATTTTGGCTGGTTAGCTAGTGTAAGTGAGCGTTGATGTTCATCGTAAGGGGGCGCCCCTTAAACCTACTTTCAGGTCGCAAGTCCTGAACGCTAGCTACCTGGTTGCCACACTACAAATCGAATGGATTTAGCATTCGTATGGATTTTACTTTCAAATGTGGAAGTAGCAAAAATTAGGGTTCCTTTGCGTAGGTATGACAGAAGAATCGTAATGTCCTTTAGTTTTGATATTCGCGTATTTACTTTGTTTAGGTGTTTTTATACTGACTTTAGAAATGATGATAACTCAAAGTAAACTAAGATTACTTACGATCGTAGGTTTAGCTATATTTATTTTCTTGACTATTTTCTTTTACGCTTATTTGTATACTATTGTTAGCTATATTACTCTGACGTACCTCTTAAACAACTGGGTTTACTACCTTTTTAACACAACGGTTTTCTGGTGCTACCACTTTTGACGATCACGCTTGGCCAAATAGGATAATTATCAACATCAATATTACATATTAAATTTATCTGATTTCTCTCTCGTTAAGTGATAGTGGGCTTCGAGGTTGCATAGAACATTTTAAATTTTTATTTATATTTTTCATATAAAAGGGGTACAAGAAGTGGGGACGTTATAGTACGAAGAATCCAGAGGTGAGCAGACGGCCAGCGTTCGTGCCCTATATCAAAGGAGTACCGGATAAATTTGGATAAATTCTCCGCTTTTAAATAAATTCTCCATTAAGACGGTATATGTTCCATACTCCAAAATTGAACAGCAGGTGCGCACGCGAAAGGACGTAATACCGTACCAAACACCAGGTGTCTACAAAATTGACTGTAGCTGCGGCAGTTCTTACATTGGCCAGACCAAACGCACAATTGCGGACAGGGTTAAAGAACATATTGCTGCTGTAAAGAATTGCCAGTCGACAAAATCAGCTATAGCAGAACATCTAATTAACTCAAATTCCAACCACTGGATTGAGCTCCAGCAGCCTAAGGTTTTATCCACCGATCGCCAATATTACCGTAGATTGGTACGCGAAGCGATTGAAATAAAAAAGCATAAGAACTTCAATCGTGAGGATGGATACAAACTGTCGCCTGCATGGAATCCAGTCATAGGAAAATACAGCTCTCGAGTTTTACTAACGAATGCACCCGAGGACACCGTTAATATTGTGTGTAGTGATTTTGAGGGTAGTTCAACTGGACGCCTCTACTCGAAGCCGACGACGTCGCGCACCGCCAGACTACCCGTGACCAAGGCTGGTGTAACCCAGCCGAAACGTCGGGAAAAAGGTATTTTGCCAAATAACGCGTTTAATCCCGTTTTATTATTTTTAAATTAGTAATGGAACGCGTAAATTTAAAAACTTATATAATTAACACTTTTTATCTAGAAAGTTTCCATGACCATGCTAAAATGAAACCATAAAGCTATTATTTATTTCCAGCGTTATGGGGTACAGAGTGATCATATTTTCAGCACAGGAGTATTTGGAGTAACAAAAAAGGACATTCACATTATTTTTATTTTAATCTAGATCTATTATTGTGGGCTGCGTGGCCTAGTGGGTTTGTCTTGAGATTGGGTATTTTTAATCGACTTCCAAAAAAAGGAAGAGGTTCTCAATGTGTGTTACGCAATATTATTTATTAAGAATAGACTCTAACAATATTTTAGTATATGAATGGGTTAACCCGCGGATTGGTCCTATTTTAATTTGGTAAGGATCGGTCCAAAGAAACCAGAGTTAGATAAGAAAATGTCTGAAATTGTATCGTTTTAGACGACCATATTTCTAATGTACGCCTCCCGTAAATTTCAGCATGGCAGAGGGACCACTATGAATGAGGGGAACAAAATAAAATACCTTTGAATTACAGTTTCACATATCACTACGCGCAAAGTTATATAGGTCGTACTCTGGTTGACGATTCAACATGCTAAGGTGGCTTCTCACAGCGTGTAGTTTCTTGGGCTACCGGTCACCTAACGCGTGAAGGCGTAAGTATGCCATAGGCCTACACGCGCCGCGTCTGTGGTTACCGACACGTGGTGTATTCGACGAGCCTTTACAGTGTAACTTTACCTGGCACAGGCACCGGCCGAACTTCAACAGCGCCTTGGCGTGAGCTGGTGCGACATGGTCCGTGAGATTTCAGGCCGTGGGAACCCTCCATAACAAATGCGATTACAGTTTCTGACATTTAATGCATTTCGCCATTGAAAATATTGACAATCCAACGTGGAACAAGTAAAAATTTGATGTTTTATTTTTTATAGGTTACGGAAACCAATCCAAATCTTATGCGAACCGTATGTCGCCAGGAGAAATTAAACATGTCCATTTACTTTTATTTGACAAGGGTAGAGGTATTGACGTATATAAGAGGGGGACAAGGGGGATAATTTAGGAGGTTCGTTTAGGAGTATCGTTCCAAGTTCACACCATTTCAATATGGCGACTTTAGTTTTGATTTTTGTCAGAAGGGTCAGAATAATTTGTTGCACTATACGTACCTCGTATATCAAGCCTAATCGATAAGAACGTAGCTCTTTGATTGCGTTTGATAAACGTTCTTATATCAAAGCGAGTCGCTGAGAACATAGCTCTTTAAATTCGTTAGACAAACGATCATAAATCGAACTTGCATTCATTATATGTTCGAAATAATTATTGCATCTTTTGTCTTTTTTAAAAAAAAGCGATGATTCCTTTCGTCCCTAGTTTTGTTTAAACGTCTCTGCCTCACTCAGCTGATCAGCGCGTCTAGAAGGTCTTTCCGTATTAAATACCCACAAGCTACTATTACGATAAAAAATAAGGATTTTTTTACAAAAAAAACCGACTTTAAATCTTCAATTAATTTAAACTAGTTAAAAATATAAAAATAACTTCTTTTTATTAGTTCAAAATAAAGAACATTACATGACAAAACAACAGTATATTGATACTCCTTAAATATTAGTAATTTCTTGATATTGATTTAAATATTGATCTTAACTGTTATTTTTGGTGTCTGACAGTGCGCTAATAGTATTACACCTAGTTAGACTGTAATATGCCAAAATCAACTCGAAAATGATGGCATATAACAGCCATAACTGCTGTGGTGCCCATTGTGATCCTAACTTGACTAGAAGACTTTCATAGAAGTTGAACACAAGTAACAACAACACATTAGTTAGTCTGTGGTGGCCGAGGGGTTTTGATTACACCTTGTGTCCTGAGTGGCGGAAGTTCGAGCCCGGCGTGTACATACTAATAACTATTTTCTTAATTTCTCAACTACATTGATTGTTCAGACCACTGGCTGGCTGGTATCTGGCAAATGATGACCGACAAATGACAAATGTTTTCCGAAAATTTCAGGGGTCATCCACAAAAAATCTAGGTAAACTAATCACTATTTAAACCACACAATTTAAGCTAATACTGAAACTTTCACACAACATTAAGAAACTCTATTTTAAGCGTCTTCAATTACCTACTCACACGCTGCCGACCATTTATAAATCTAATGTCTCCCTTCTTGTCAACCCCATACCATATTTTCTATACTGTAGTCCTTAGAAAAAACCTCAACAGGAAGCTCATTCTACAACCTAAGCGTCCGCGGGAGAAAGTTCATATAATAAATACCGCATTGTTTAGTAATCTAAAGTTTATGCCGGTCATTATTTTAAGGTAAATATAAAAATACTCATGTTGAAAATGTCTTTTAAAAGTTATATTGGTTTTTTGACATTATGAAAATATGATTATAAAAAATGTTGCCATAATTTTTTGAAGTGAAAACTTCTTTAGCTGAGTTGTACACTTTTTTGTGATTTGTAAAAAATGATAAACTCGCGTCAGCACACGTGACCTGATCGAAAATTCGTAAGACGTATCCCTCTCTCTTTCTACCGTGCGGCGAAAATGTATGCCTGCGCCTGCTGTTTCGTTTTTTTAGTATATGGCGATTATGAGTAGTACAGGGAGGTTGGATATGGGATTTAATTCTATGACAGATTGAGATGTCAAATATACTTCGTCAAAAAGTAAATAAACAAAAAATATTATTTATAATAAATAAATATGAATACGAAATGATAGGGAGTAAATAGCTAGTATGTTTTCACTTCTGCCGGCACTCCCGGAGTGTTATACGACCGACCGCTTCCCAACTAGCAAAAATGCGATAAAAGAAATCTTATTACACAAAAGAGTGATATCAAAGTCATATAGAAGTAACGCTTGTGACTGCTGGTCATATATATGTATTTATTAAAGCGTTTTAGCTGTATAAGGCTTTACTGCAAAATTGTGACATTAACCTATCATATAAACGTTTACTCTGCCACTTTGTATAACACCTATAGCACTGTTGTGAATAGGCACTCACAACAGTCGTTATCGAGCTACTATGTTGTATATAAGGCGTTCATGGTACCGTTCTGAAGCGAAGTCATACCATTATGGCTCCTAAATAACTAATATAACACTGGTCTTTAAATAGTTACTATCACTGCTAAACCGTGATACAGCAGCTCCCGTTATAACGAATTTACAACAAATTTGCGTTAAAGCCGCTCCCGTTAACAACTGCTCTAAATTCTTCGACGATTGGACCTTGATTAACACTCAAAAGTTGTAAAAACGTATCTGCAAGGCTTAGATATCATTAGTTACATAACAACTTTGTTATTATCTATTTATCACTAAAAAGTCACATATCGCTTTACTGTGATATCTTTACAGGACTTAAATTTATTATGGCTGCGAGATGTTGTAAATCGGTTGTATATGAGGAACCGCTACTCTATTCAGTTATATATCAAAGTCTTAAAAATATTTGCTAATTAATTTATATTTTTTTGTCTAATGAATTAACGAGGGGCAAAAAACACAATTTTTTTTACCAGTGTTACAAGGTTATTTTATTTATTTAACGGTATATAAAATATTTTACGTATCTTCATATATACTACTAGAATATCAATAAAAATACAAGCGCAAATGATATTGAACTATTTATTACAATAATATCGCTCGTTACAGAATACAGAAGCATTAACAATAAATAAATAATATCTTAACAATTATTTTTGTCTCTTCTAACTTCCAAATTTATAGATGATCGACACAACAGTAATTGAATTTGTAATAGGAAGGAATAGCAATCACTACATTAACACTCAATGGTTGTATATCAGTGTTTGCGGGGCCGTTTTATCACTTCAGTGATACCATTGTTTAAAATTCCCTAATTTATTACCGAAAAGTCTCAAAGAACGACGCATTTAGGACAAATATGTATCTAATTAGCCCCGAGCGGAGCTGCAATACAATAGCTATATCACTTAAACGTTCTAAATCAGGGGCCCTTTCCACGTTGTAGAAACGTTTCTAATATTCTAATATGACTAATCATGAGCACCATTTTGCATCCAGGAAACGTTCCTATAACCGATATACAGCTAAGATTTGCTAGTTGGGCTTAGCACTCTTGCTGTGCGCACGTAAATGGCTTTAGCTCCCTTATTTGTCACTCAATCGGAGTGATTTAGAGTTTATTGGTATCCTGATAAATACCACCACAGACTTTATTTCTGATATATATGACACAATCCTGGTAATTAGCGAGTTATTCAGTAAAGAAAAATTGATATTTTTCTAAAAGTTGTTTTTTTTGTAATATTTTTCATTTTTTACGTTGAATTAGTATATGCAACACTATTCTACAGTAAAACACTTTTATTGAACACCCTAACCATGTAAGTAATCAGTAGTTATTGAACAACCGCCATCTACGTCGTGATTTTTTGCACTGCCGCCACGCACGTAAATGGCTGTAGCTTCCTTATATATTATATACTATATATTAAATTATATATTATATATAATAAAAATTAGAGCGTAATTAGCGAGTTATCCAATAAAGAAAACATAATTTTTTACTCAAGGTTGGTTATTTTATAATATCTTATTCTCTTTAAGTTGTACATGAATTAGTTTATGAAACAAATTATTCTACATTGCAAGCATTTTAATTTGACAACTTTTTTAAGTAAAAGGAGTTTATTAGTTATCGAGCAACACCGCTCAACAACATAGGGCCGGCCGCCATCTTTGTTACATCATAACTACTACTTTACCACTTTACGTGCACCGGGAGATTGCACTGAGCTGGATGACTAAATGTCAAGATTTCTAATAATTTAGCTACTTTATGAAATATGTGCTCGCAGCGCAATACGTTTTGTCGATTGCAAACGCCTTAAATAGGGGAACAACTTGCCAGATAATACATATTTGTGAATTGCCAAAGTTGCCATATTTGATTGATATTGTTTATATGTCAATTTAGTTTAATAATTACCGATGAATAAACCGATTTTTTAACCAGTGTAACAAGGTTATTTTATTTATTTAACGGGATATAAAGTATTCTACGTGTCTTCATATATCACTGTACAAAATTTCAGCGCAATTGGATGCTCCTTTACGGCAGGATTGAGGAGCAAACATTAAAGTTAGTCCCGCGGGAACTTTTGAATTTTCCGGGATAAAATATAGCCTTTGCCCTATTTCTTGACCTTATCTATATGTGTGCCAAACTTTCACATGTATAATATAAGTGTGATGAACAATTTAACAATTACGCAACCTCAAATTATTGAATGGATTATAGTTATGAAGTATTATCTATGCAACTGCAAATTCTGTTGCTGTGTGAGCACAAGTCGATCAAACGGTTGCCCTACTAGGTAATAAACCCTTTGTACGTGGATCTATTGTTTCTCACTTCTATATGGCAGCAAGTAATCTTAGAAATAAATCTTACTGTAAATGGTATATACTTACTCCATTCTAACAAGGAAAACTTTCCAAGTGCTAGTCCATCTCGTGCATCGAGGGTTTAATACTGGTTTTTAATATTTATTGTTTTACTATAGAACTTAAAGAAAACTATAATCGCGTAATGTTTGAAGCTTTGTTTGTATTAGAGGGTACCTGACGTCCACTAGCGCCGCCAATTGATATTTTTATATTCCTTATTGTGCCAAGCTAATTTTAAAATGTGCTTCTAGAGAAATGTGCAACCGGTTATAAGCTATGTTATGAACGTTTCTTACTGTTTCTCGGATAAAACTGCGAGCTGTAGATAGCACTTCTGCTAAAAGTCTTCTGTTCGATTTTAGCTGATATGTTATCTACAACTAACAGTTTTATCCCAGAAATATAAAAATAGCTTATGTAACTGGTTACATATTTCTGTAGACGCACATCTTTGAAATTAGGGAAATTAAAAATATCAATTGGTTAGTTAGCAGGGGTAACGCTCTTAAGTACCGTTTTTACGATAGACCAAAAACAAAAAACAAATGTTCTTGTATGGAGACCCCTCTTAAATTGTCACTTTTTGTTTTCTTCTAATATTTTTAATAAAATCGTAATCACGCAAATTTTGTGAAAGTGTTAGGCTTCTCTCTACTTTAGTCTAAAAGATAGGGTATTTAAAGGTTAAACGGTTAGTCAGACTTTTGTTTGGGTTACGTGCCCTAAAAACCATCCAGAAGCAATCAACATAGTTTTTGAAACGCAACATTCTTATAAATATTATTGTTTCATAGTTTTGAAACTTAGGCTGAGCTATGGTCGGAGAAGTTTTAAAAGGACCACCAACAAAGAAAACGTTAACCATCAAGAGCATACGGTATTCAATTATGAAAGATTAGTCTGAGTACCTAAATCACCTTCTAATCCTTAACGAATGCTTCCTCAGTTTAACTAAAGTACAGTGACCTGTAACTAGCTGGTATTTATGGAATTTAGCTACAAACTACTTCCTGCTTTCCTTTTTTTTTGAACAGACTTCCAAAATTTAATTTATTTTTTTACTTAATTTAATTAACTAAGGGAAAATAATATAGTTTTGATATATTTCGTGCTTTACAAGTGTCATCAGTCATTCTTATGTAGTAGTCAAATTAAATTAAAAAAATGTAATGTACAATGATAGAAGTTATATTATTATTAATTCATACATATCTACATATATATAACACACAGCAATACATAGGTACATACTTAATAATTAAAAAAAAAAACCCTCGAAGATGGCGCCAAGTTCCCAACACATTTACGTTTATCTCGAGCAATATCGTAGGAAACATTTATATAATGACTGTTGCATTTTTAATAAGCACGACAATAATATTGTATGTATGTTGCAGCCATCTTGTTAAATTAGCCAGTTAATTGGACGCCTAGGCAGACCGTCAACCATGGGAAAGGAAGGAACAGAAATCGACCTTTTCTGTCAACGTAGATGCGGAGCGTTCCAGTCAAGTTTCATATAATAATCTGTTCAGTTATATGATAATTTCTATTCCGTACTCAACGATCTGACCAATTAACTGGCTAATTTAACCAGATGGCTGCAACATATATAAAATGAGGTAGATATCGTAGGTGAGGTACTAGCACGCAAAAAGTGAGGCGGCGAAATTCAGACAAATTGAAGCACGATTAGCTGTATTGTTACGATATTGTTACGTAGGTTGTAAGCAACAGCTGTCATTAATTTTTTTTTTATTTATTTAATTTAACTTATGAGTATCAGAATATATCAACAATAAATATATAATTTCATTATATTTTCTTTTCTTAATAAAAATATTATATTTGTTTGGTTACCATTTACCATGAAAGTATTAATGGTATGGCATTTTCTATATTGGTATTTTCTATCTTTGGCAATAATTTACTGAATAATTATATATTCCGGAATTGCAGCTACCGCTCAGTAATACCATGTTATTTGCTTCAAATATACGACGTATTTCCCCCAAGTTTTTGATCGCATGTGTTTTTTAGGGTTCTGTACCGTAAGGGTAAAAAACGGGACCCTATTACCGTCCGTCCGTCCGTCTGTCACCAGGCTGTATTTCATGAACCGTGATAGTAAGACAGTTGAAATTGTCACAGATTATGTGTTTCTAAATAAATTTATAAAATAAATATTTATTTTATGAGTAGGGTAGGGTAATTAATATAAGCAAATAAAGCTTACTAAAGATTACAAAAAGTTTTATTAAAGGGGCAGATAAAACACTAGTTGTCATTACAATGAAGGCCAATTAACGTTCACAAACACCTTTCTAAGAATTAGTGTAGTTTACTAATAACAAACATCATATCGTACTGCTACGAATTCGGGTTGACGTCACGCGTCTTACCTCGCGCTATCGAAGTTTTTTCGATAGTTCGCATATATACCGACATCGAAAATATATGACAAGGCTTTCTCCAAGTATAATTCCGACCTGGGATTGCCCTTTACCGCCGCTCCACTTAGTAAGCTTGAGTTGAACAGATTTGACGCACTATCCGCCGCAGCCCTTCCTTCATCTACCAGTTACACTGACCAGATATAATCAACCGTGCGCTTCGCATCACAGAGCTTCATCACCACCGTATCGGTGATATTAAACGCTGATTATAAGCGTGCCCATACATTTTTTGCTTTCCATTAAATTTTACTTGTTTTTGGTAAACAACACTGTTATTCCAACAAGACTAGTTTTATTCCTGTTAGTAACTACAATAAGTAAAACTCTTTGGTAATGGTCAGTGTAATTTACTTGTCGCACTATCCGCCGCAACCCTTCCTTCATCTACCAGTTACAATGACCAGTTATAATCAACCGTGCGCTTCGCATCACAGAGCTTCATCACCACCGTATCGGTGATATTAAACGCTGATTATAAGCGTGCCCATACGTTTTTTGCTTTCCATTAAATTTTACTTGTTTTTGGTAAACAACACTGTTATTCCAACAAGACTAGTTTTATTCCTGTTAGTAACTACAATAAGTAAAACTCTTTGGTAATGGTCAGTGTAATTTACTTGTCCTCGGAATTTCCAATATTTTAGTGGTTATTAGTATTATTTACTTGTAGCTACTAAGTTTTTTCTCCGTGTACCCAACTCATATATTTAGGTATGTGATTCTTCCCTTCTAACATGTCGTTTTCTAATTTCTTCACATGCCTTACCTGTAATAACAGATGCATTTTTTTAACTTTACAAGAATGTGACTGTTAATTTTAAAAATTTCACTTTATATTTTTAGTATAGTTTCTTGTCCATACTTTGTCATGCAACTGTAAAAGTCTTAGTGGTGTCTCTTTTCTTCAAATACGTCGTCAAGCAGTACTGTAACTCCCTTTATACCTGCTTATGTAATAGACAACAACCGTTGGAAAACTCCGCCATGTTCCTTTTGTTTCGTACGTTAAGCGATAAATTTTATACAGTAATTTAGAGATATTAATCGTTAACAAGGCTTCAGACTCTTTGGTCACTTTCACTTGTGTGTATAATAATTTGCTAAATACATTACAACCTTCCAGTTCCAACAGCGTAATATATCTATTTCTGTAGCATAGTTCACTGTTAATCGATAATACCGCATATCTTAACTCTCCTATTAGGTTTTACTATAAAAACGACTGAAACCATTTTGGAAATGGTACATGGTTTTTCATCTTTTGATCAACTAATCTATATATTTCTTATTAAACTTTATCTCTTTATGCAAATAGCACAGGTTGGCTTCGCATAAATTTTGGTGTAATATTATCTTTGAACTCTTTCTATATCTCAGATCCTTTATTTTCTTGTAGTCTTTCTTTAATAATGGTACTTTATTTTTAGTAGTTTTGTACTAGTTTTCTCATGTTCATGCCTTCTATTTTTATGCCCAATGGCTTAAATAAATGCCTTCCCAGAAGACACTGTCCTGTTCCTTTTGGTATCAGCAACTTAAAATCTTGTCTAAAATCTAAAATTCAACTATAACTTGAATGATGCTAAACAACTGCACCTTATTCATAGTCCATGTTAGTAAATTTAAATAAAACTTTTTAGTATAGGCAAATCTAAATCTTTCTTTGCTGTTATCCATTTTACATCAACTTTCAGCTCCATCTTTATGACTGCACACTAAGTCTTATAACTACCGCCTATAGAATACATTCCTGAGATTTTGCATGCATGCTATTGCCAAGCCATTTGCTGCCCTTTAGTTAATGTCTAGTAATTTTAGTCTACACACTTTTGCTATGTGGCCAATCTTTTTACACACCAAACATATGCACTTATGATGACTGTAATTTCCCCCACACCTATAACAATTAAGTTTTTCTTGTCACAATTTAGTTGTTTCCCCATAGCGTTTACTTCCATGGGTTCCATTTCTATTTCTTTTACTGTCGTCTGTGGTCCTGAGCCTAAGGTCATGTAGCCGGGTGTTTTAATATTTTACAAATCTTCTTCTCTCTTTTCTGCTTGCAATGCCATTTTCACAGCTACCTCATAGGTTAAGTTGGCTTTATTTTAATAAATATTCTAGTTATTTCTGATCCATTACCCCATAAAATAACAATACCTTAACGTTCATTCCAGGTCAGAAAAATTACAAAATTGACTCTTTCGTCTTAAAGCTGCAAAATAGTCTTGCATTATTTTTTTTTCTTGGTGTCCACTGTGAAATTCAAATGATCCTACACTTCAGAATCAAACGAACTTATCTTGTAGTTTGATATGTAATTATACGAGAATTATGTCTTGACCGAAGATGATTAGAGTTTTCATGTAGGAATGCGCGAGACGATGCTGTCCTAATAACACCTTTAGAGCTACTAAAATTTAAAATTTACATAGTAGCAAAGGATGCCCATTGATGGATAAAAACGCCTAGAAAATTCAGTTCATAAAAAAAGTTGTTATTTTAAAATAACTGTAAATAGATTTGCTTGACAGTATAGGTTAGGAATCCTCGCAAAAAGTCGAAAGCCGTATCAAACTCTTAAGTCTGAGAGTATACCGCTTGTATAATGGGATGTGTTCTGAGGGATTGTTCGAAATGATGCCCACGGCTACTTGATACCATCGCACCGCTCGCCATCGGCAGAGAATTCTTCCTAACACCTTAGAACCTAAATGAAACCGCACTGTACACGACCATTTAGGTTCTAAAATGTGAGAATTAATTCCCTGCCGATGGCGAGCGGTGCCATGGTAGAAAGTAGCCGTGGGCATCATTTTGAACAATTCCTCAGAACACAACCCATTGTACAAGCGGTAGAACACACACAGTGAGGCAAAGTCTCTCCTCATACTTAATGGCTCGATACCGTAAGTGAGTTTGGAATCGTCGACAATTCTCACAGCCCGTCGTTGAACCGAGTCAAAAGGGCCAAGCTGGTATCCGGGTGCACCTGCCCAGAGATGGCAGGAGTACTCCATATGGGGCCGAACTTGCGATTTGTAAAGTTACAACCTTTGCCCCGACGTGAAGTACTGCTTCGCTCTGTTGAGTACACCAAGTTTTTTGGACGCCAGCTTCACCTTATCTTGTAAATGATCTCAGAACTGAACATCGCTGGAGATGTCGACACCAAGGATCCCAATGCTCTTGGAGATGGAGAGGGGAGTGTTCTGGAATTGTGGGACTACAGTGAATGGAGTTTTCTTAGCGGTGAACGCGCACACTTGTGTCTTTGTAGGGTTGAATCGGATCAGGTTTACCCGTCCCCAGTCAGAGACCTTGGACAGTGTGGTCTCGATTTGAGACTCCAGTACTGTCATCTGCAT
The DNA here is from genome assembly GCA_946406115.1 of Apoda limacodes. Taxonomy (NCBI): domain Eukaryota; kingdom Metazoa; phylum Arthropoda; class Insecta; order Lepidoptera; family Limacodidae; genus Apoda; species Apoda limacodes. The sequence goes on from OX291554.1 coordinate 3,876,558, forward strand.
AGCAATGTTTGTTGTTGATGTCCAACATGTCATTGATATGCAGTAGAAATGCGGGACACCAGCATTAATGTCGATGCTATCAGAGCAACTACTGTCAACTACGGTTCGTATGCGTCTGCCGGACAAAAAGCTAGACACCCATTTGCACAAACCCTCGGGCACTCCGTAAGATGGCAACTTCGATAGAAGACCCCGGTGCCAGACCCGATCGAACGCCTTCGCTATGTCCAGGCTACATGCCAATGCCTACCCCTGACTCTCAATGGCTAGTGCCCATCGGTGTGTGAGATACACTAGAAGGTAACCAGTCGAGCGACCGTGGCGAAAGCCATATTGACGGTCACTGACCAGATCGTGTACTTCTAGGTATCTTAGAAGCTGTGTGTTGATCACACGCTCCATCACCTTAGAGAGGAGAGAGGTAATAGCGATAGGCCTGTAATTCGATGGATCTTATCTATCGCCCTTTTTGGACACCGGGTGCACATTCGCAGTCTTCCATGAAGACGGAAATTGCCTAGTGTGGTAGGAAAGCGCAAAGAGGCGCGTGAATACAGGACATAACTCAGGAGCACACTGCTTAAACACTACTGCTGGTATACCGTCTGGCCCACTCGACTTATGAACGTCTAGAGAAAGCAACGCCCGCCTGACCTCCTGCTGCGATATGGAGATTTCTGGCATGGTCTTACCGCACCACGGTATAGTGGTACAGCGCCTTCATCATTCATGTTCGAGTTCGAGGCAAAGAGACTGCCCAATAGATCGGCTTTCTCTTTAGCACTATGGGCCAAGTCACCATCGGTCTTTTGCAGTGGTGGTAACGACGACTGGCAAAAGTTCCCTTTGGCAGCTTTGGCAAGCGACCAGAAAGCACGACTCCCAGAAGGATAGCTCGCAAGTCGCCCACCTATTTTGCCGATGAATTGGAATTTTGCTCTGGCAGTTGCTTTCTAACTGAACCTCGAGGCAGCATTTTGCGTTTTAACTTAGAAATATTCGGATCCTTATTATAACGAGCCGTGGTCTGAGCCTCATATGCATTTTGCTTAAGAATTTTAGCTGTTCTGCAAGACCTATTAAACCACGGTCGTTTTTTGACGCCGGCAGCTACTCGCGGGTTAGAAATATAGCATTCCATACCAGCAAGGATTGTCTCAGTGACTGCGCCTGCGCAGACGTCAGAATCTTCTGAGTTAAAGCAGATCTGCCTCCACGGGTACGATGCATAAAATTCTCGCAATCCATCCCAGTCTGCCGACTAATAGTGCCACACACGACGCCAATTAGTTGGCCCAGAAGGATCGGGTGGTGTGCATGACACTTGAGTACGAACGAGACAGTGGTCCGAGGAGCCAAGAGGCGCATCCACTGAGACTGAGTATCTGTCCGGACGAGTAGTCAGCAGAAGGTCCAGTAAGGAGCTCGTATGTTCTTCTATATCTGGTATTCTCGTTGGAGAAAGTACCAGCTGAGAGAATCCATAGGTCAGAGTAAATTCATGAGCAGATATCCCAGCATAGTTATTGGTTCGAGAACTGAGCCACTCGCGATAGTGGGCGTTAAAGTCTCCCAAAATAACTAGTTCTGCTGTGGGATATTGCTCTAGAACTTTGTCAGTCGTCAAACTCAGGTGCGTGAAGAGTCGAGTTACGTCCGTGTCACCGCTATGAGACCTATATAGGCACGCATAGATACGAGTGTGGCCGCCGTAATCTACGCGCACCCACAATATCGACAGGTCCCTGTCTTCAAGGCTATGAAGGCGGCGACAGCAGATATCCTCCCGGACGAACATACATACACCGGCACGACTCATAAAATTGTGTTCGAGTTTGTAGCCGGGATAGTGAAGGTATGATGTGTTGGCCGGGCAGGATATCTGCGTCTCCGTTAGAAAAAGAATGGTCGGCTGCGCAGTTTCGAGATGGTGGTGGACTGCGTTAAGATTTGCGTGAATACCCCTGATGTTGCAAAAATCCACATGATATGTGGATGGAGTAGCCGCTGTACAATTTTTTTTCTTTTTCGTTCTCATGGCCATAATATATAAAAAAAATTACTAAGACTTAGGATGAGTATTCACTGCACAGACAGCTTAGAGGACAAAAGGTGCGGTTCTAAGACTGCCGAAGCTCGCCACAGATGATACGGTTGCTGGCACGGCGGGCGGAAGGGCCCCTGATACCCCTCTGTTGTAGTAGCCGGGTCCACTCCGGTCTCCTTCTCCGGCACGACTACCACTTCAGATACTTTACACAGGCTGGCGGATCAGCCTCCCAGGGCGGAGATTAAGTGATCCCTGGGTTCGGGATCTCGTACAATCTGCAGGCGGCCAGCGGTCAGCCGTTTCATCAGGTCTCCCTGACCGCCGAACCAGCACGCCGCGTCTACGCCGAGCATTACAGCAACAAGCACCGCCGGTCCTCCGCTGTCCGCGCTGCGAATCCTCAAAGAGCTCTGGCAACCTTACTCACCGCCAGGAACACACCACTACTCAATGTTAGTGTTATTATGGCCGCGGTTTTCTGTAAGGTGGAGGTACTTCCCCAGTTCGGGCCGCTCATTCGAGGAAGTATTCGCTATGCCCTGCTTTAGTTGTTCGGGTGGCTTATTCGAGCGAGTACTTGCAGTGCCCTACCTCTCTTATAAATAAAAATATAATGAAAATTTTTTGCTCCTATACCTTAGATCTTCAGTACGATTAGCTTCAAAATTAACGTAAAACTTATAAGGGTCTGTACAGACAGTCTGCATTCAAATAAAAATAAAATGAAAATCAAAGCACTGTAGATATAGCTAAAATCACAGCAGTGTGAGTTTTAGACACCACCAATTTCATTTGAAATTCCATTACTGTCGAGTTTTGTGTTAAAAATAGTAGGGCCTTATTAAAACAAATAAAAGCACGGGAAAACGACTAAAGTATGGTAGGGTAAATTTTATAACCATTTTCCATAGTTTCCATTAAAAATTAAATTGTGAAATTGTTCTCTTCAATTCGGTTCTAAAGTATGATAATGAATTCTCTGACTATGGCGAGTGGTATAATGGTAAAAAGTAGCCCTGGGTATCATTTCGAACAATTCCTCAGAACACATCCCATTGTACAAGCGGTAGAACACACACAGGGAGGCAAAATCTCTCCTTAGACTTAAGGGTTCGATACGGCAAGTAGTTTGGGTTCGTCGACAATTCTCACAGCCCGTCGTTGAACCGAGTCAAAAGGTCAAAGCTGGATGCTGGGTGCACCCGCCCAGAGATGGCAGCAGTACTCCATATGGGGCCGAATCTGCGACTTGTAAAGCAGTAACCTCTGCCCCGACGTGAAGTACTGCCTCGCTCTGTTGAGTACACCTAGTTTTTTGGACGCCAGCTTCACCTTATCTTGTAAATGATCTCGGAACTGAACATCGCTGGAGATGTCGATACCAAGGATCCCAATGCTCTTGGAGATGGAGAGGGGAGTGTTCTGGAATTGTGGGACTACAGTGAATGGGGTTTTCTTAGCGGTGAACTCGCAGACTTGTGTCTTTGTAGGGCTGAATCGGACCAAGATTACTCGTCTCCAGTCAGAGACATTGGACAGTGTGGTCTCGATTTGAGACACAAGTTCACTACGGTTTTCCTCCACAATGGAACGAGGGATGTTTGCACGACCCGTGCAATAAGTGTCTCCAGTACTATCTGCATAGCAATGTATGTTGCTCATGGATAACATGTCATTAATATGCAGTAGAAAAAGTTTAGAAGACAGCACAGAGCCTTTATGTCCACCAGCATTAATGTCCATGCTATCAGAGCAACTACCGTCAACTACGGTTCGTATGCGTCTACCGGACAAAAAGCTAGCCACCCATTTGCACAAACCTGTGTGGCGAAAGCCATATTGACGATCACTGACCAGGTCGTGTTCTTCTAGGTATCTTAGAAGCTGTGTGTTGATCACACGCTCCATCACCTTGGAGAGGAGAGAGGTAATAGCGATAGGCCTGTAATTCGATGGATCTGATCTATCGCCCTTTTTGGGCACCGGGTGCACATTTGCAGTCTTCCATCTATCTAAGCTATCGTTAAGCCGATTGTACTTGTTACATGATATAGATAGAATATCAGAGTGCTTAGAAATGGAATGTTTAAATTCTAAGGAAACCATGCGCAACTGGGATAAAAAAAATCATTTCAATTATTTAAATATTTAGGATTTTGAAATGTGATGGATGAATGTGTTAAAACAGACAGACAAAAAATTCACTCTTTTCACATTTATTATATGTGTTGTGTTTATATTGATTATATATACAATCAAGTTGTGGTTTCTTTAAATTTTTATTTATATAGGACATAAGTACCTATATTAATAAAATAGATTAGTACTGGAATAGAATATAGAATACATTTTGTCCCTAAAAATTAAAAAGTTCCTGCGGGAATAACTAAAACAGAGTTAAACGAACTATTGCTGCACTTATAACATGCTATAGCAATTCATTAATATAATTTACAAATTAATTAATTTGAGTTAATTAGGGAGTTCCAAGCCGATAACTGAATTTAGGGAGGGCAGATCCGCTGGCAAAGTCTAGTCATACATAAATACACCCAAACTCAAGACAAACACAAATGCTTATCACATAAATGTTTGTCCAGTTCGGGAATCGAACCCGGTGTGGGCACAGCAACCGGCCACACTAACAACTAGGCTGCAGGGGCTGCAGTATATATTATAAGCCTCTTTGCACCAATTCGGCTAATATTTGATTTTTTTTTAAGTTAAACCATAACTCTCTTTTGAGTAAGCTTCAGTTTAAAAACGTTTTTAATTTGCTATTTTCTTTTCCTATAAGCTATCCCCATACCAAATTTTATCAAAACTATCTGAAGTTCAGCCAAATTCCTTTTTTTCAAAGTCGGTTTTTTTTTGTCGACTTAAATTTTACCTTTTTTTAACCATCTCTCACATCATACGGTTCCAAACTGAGCAAATTGAATGGGTACCAGAAAACTGATCCAAATACTTATAAACAATACATATAGACATCGTTATGTGAATTAGTATATACCTAGCTTTAACATCCGTGATCTTATCATCTGAAACATTTAGAGTCGTTTTGGCACGAATCCACAGAACCCTTAAAAACGATCGAATACCTACGTCGTACTCGCACGATGATTCCTTTTAACTTCTTCAAGAATGACCTATATTTAGTTCGTTTTCAGCTCTTGTACGAAGCAGACGTACATTTGTGCTCCATGTTGTATTGCTATATGTTGACTAACATCAAATCCAGTTCAATTATCCGACATGTATTAAGTGTTGTTTCGTGAATAAAAATCAATGAATTAAATTGCTTATAAGTTAATTATGTGTGTTAACCAATAAACTATTAACTAGAAGTATTTTATACTCAAGAAAATTGTCTTCTGTGATAATTTTTTTAGTTTGTACAAAATGAAATCGATACAAGAAAATCACACAAATAATACATCAGTTGGAAAAAGCTCTGAGAAACAGACTGAAGTAAATTTTGAAGATGCTTTTAATCTAACAGGTAAATAAATAGTTATATAATAAAAACAATAATGTTATGTTCTTGTTTTTTATTCAATTAATCTCTAAAAATGTTGACATAAACAGAGCTCAAGAGTTACATAACTTTGAATACTTAGAAAATAATTTAGTTTACAATTCAAACTACAGAATACTTATATATCTTTACATATATATTTGTTTTGTACATCTCTGAACTCCTCTGAAACGGCTGGACCGATTTTAATGAAATTTTTGTAAATTTTCGAGTATCCTAGAAGGTTTACATTCACAATTGGACTTGGTATCAAGATATTAATAAATTTGTATATGGAGCAAAATAACTCATAATCACTACATAAAGGACCGTAAGAGGATACACTTCGCGGCGCTTCATACAAACAAAATTTTCACTTATTTTGACACTTGCTGATCACACACCACGAAATTTTGAAGACATGTTATAGTTATAAATATCTAGGTCTGCAGTGTGCCAGTTTTCTATCAAATTTTAGTGTTCAAAAGTTATACAGGATTTTAGTTTTTCATACAAATGGTTTTGAAAAGATTTCTAGTTAATAGAACGTTTTACAAGATTTTGGAAAAACCACAGACCTAGGTATTTGGCTTTGGATTATGACTAAGAAATTTCACAGTGATTGATCAGTAAATGTCTAAAACAAATGAGAAATTCGTTTGTATGAAGCCCGCTGCAAGGCTTCGCGAAGTGTATCCTCTTAAAGGAACTCCTTAACGGTTTGCAGCAGCTTCCTTGTACTTCATTAATCTTGATGAGAGCTTCAGACGTAGCTGTAAGGTTCTTCCAAATATCGTTTTCTTATTCAAGATGGCAGGCCAATTCTACCTATTTGCACAAAAAAAAAAATCAAAAAAAATCTTATATACCACATTTTCATAAATGTCATCAAAACTTAAAATTACGTCTAGGAAAAAATATTTTAGTCCATTTACAAAAATTGGGTAAGTAGGTATATGAAAAGGTTTTTATTTCTGCTTTTTAGTCTTGTATTCATTTGTTAATGAACTAGGAATTAATCGACTTAAAACAATAATCGTTTTTTTTTGGATTTTTTTATGTTGAAATTTCTTTTAAAGTTCGATTAAACCTGATTGTCGAATATTGCAATCTGACCGGATTCTGAGGTTTCTTTCTCATCGGGAAGGTGGCATAAATCCATTGCAAATTTTGTACCGGACAGACACATACACGTGGTAATAAACCATTTTAGTTTTAATAACTAAGCTATAACCTAAACTAATACACTTTAGTAACTAATCCTGGGTCAAGTATAAGAGAATTTCTTATAAAAGTACCAGTAGGCAGTGTTGCCAGAACTGTCTGATAATTCGCTAGGATAAGAAATGTTTGCTGTGATTTAAGTTGTCACTAAAAGACTTTTTGTTTTTTTACTATTTACATTTTTATTTGGGTTTTCAGTTATAAATTGCCATTTTTTATTAGTATTAGTACATACCAAAACTCAAATAAATTTTCAGTGTACTATTGAAAACCAGAAACCAACAAAACCCTTCATAAATGTAGAACGTATAAGTATATCTACATTAGTAAAAGCTATTAAAGTAAGTTATATACAGCATTATTTCTTTTTTTATTTGTAAACAAAACATTTAATTAATCTACCGTACAATAAGATATCCTTTAGCAGATGATCAATAAATTTAAACAATTTATAGAATAATACTATGAATTAATATTTTAATTACAAACTTATATTACATTTAATGCGAGTTTTAGTAATAACCTTAAACCTTAACGGCCATACCACTAGCTGTTAAAAAACCTACATATCTGGGCAGCGGAACAAAACGTTATTGTGACAAGTAGCATGAAAAAGGAGGATACGTCATATAATGGATCAAACTTGCCCGATAACTTAGATATAGTGAAAAAGTCGTTTTGGTAGCAACACTAAATTACTAAGTTTTTGAATTGAATTTTACGCGAACTCTTGGGCTGTGAAATGATCTCCCTGCCAAGATTTTCTTAAAGGACTACAGTATGGGGCTCTTCAAGGAAGAAGTTATTACATTTTTAAAGGGTTGGCAACGCGCGAGTGATGCCCCTGGTATTGCAAACGTCCATAGGCTACGGTGACTGCTTACCATCAGGCGGACTGTAAACTTGTTTGCCACCTTAGTCGAACTAAAAAAAAAAATCATCTGGTTTTACCAGACAACGCATACAAATACATATATTCATGTTTTTTGTAAATAAATACATTTGACCTGGTTTCCTATGAAATGATGTGGAAAAAACTAAGTCAAACTAAATTTCCTCAGGATTTGACTAATGTCCTACGGAAATAATATCCTATGGAAACCATGGACGGGCGCTCTGTCGGACTCGTATAGGTTGAGGTGTGGGGTGAGGCAAGGGGGGTTGAGCTCACTGTCGCTCTTCAATCTGTACATAAATGAGCTAACACTCTTCCGAGCCTTTTGTACATCTTTTTACACGTGCAGCCTGTGGGTCAGACATAAGCGACGAGCGATTGACGCCCTTCGCATTCAATATAATAACGCATTCAGAGCACTGTTGAGGCTGCCTGGCTTCTGCAGCGCGCGAGGATGTTCACTGAATCGGGTGTAGACTGCTTTCGGACAATCATGCGTAGGAGGGCAGCCTCGGCGGCGCGGAGGACGAGGGCCAGCGTCAACGGCCTCCTGAGTGTGGTTGCGGACCGCATGGATGGCCCATTTTTGGGACACTGGATGTTCTTGCATGCACCAGTGCCCCACAACTATTATGCTTACAGCTGATGTCGACATTTTATTTTATTTTATATTACATGTACTAACATAGCTTTATAAAATTTTACTAACAAAATTGGATACAAATATCTGAATAAATTGATTTTATTATTATTATTACTAGACACGTCATTACTTACACAATGATTGCATTAGTGTTTTATTTTATTTTTTTCTAAAACGTTTCTTATCTTTACAGGTCATGGGAAGTTTAACCATGTTGTACTGATAACATGTGGGCTGATTCTGTTAAACGTCTCCATGGAGTCGGTGGGGATGAGCTACGTGATCACCGCCGCGGAGTGTGACTTGGAACTCAGCAGTGAGGCTAAGGGATTGGTAACTGCTTCTGCATTTATTGGTCAGTTCAGTACAATAAATATTTAAGATATTCTGCACATGAAATCTGGCTAGGGTTTTCATTTAAAATACGGCAATGGTTTCCCCCTAAACTTGATCACTTTTCCCCCAAAACCTTAACTGTTTTCCGCCCGGAACCTAATCTGTTTTCCCTCCTAACACAGTAAGTAAATAAATAAATTTGTCAGATGAATTGCGAAAGTGTATAAGACAGAACAGATTACATATAGATATTGAGCTAAAGATGAGTCAGAAAATAGTTTTGAACGAGCCTTTTGAAAGATCGCGAGATGTAGCCTTTCTAATAGAGGCAGGAAGATTATTCCAGAGTCTTACAACGGCAACATCAAAAGTTATGCAGTGTTCTAAACCAATTCGATTTGATGATTTGATTGAAAATCATTAAAAAGGTGATTTGAAGAAAGTTTAGTTGATCATAAACATTACTAAATTGATCTTCTTCTTTCCAGGTATCATTGGCACGTCGTTCTTATGGGGCTACCTTGGTGACCGCTTAGGTCGTCGAGCAGTAATGTTGCCAGCCATTTTGGCGTCGGCTTTGATATCAATTATTTCCTCCTTCTCAACTCAAGTTTGGATGTTAGTGCTTTTCAGGATATTAGCTGGATGTCTGTAAGTATTAAAATTTTTGTGAAATAGTTGTTTTGACGAGGATTGTGCAAGTAGAATCAATCTAATGAGTTTGTTGCAGAGTATCAGCATCAAGTGCCACGGTCTACGCCTATCTTGGTGAAATGCATACCAATACTAAGCGAGCAGCAGCCATAGCCTGGGGTTCAGTCTTCATCTCTTTCTCTTTTATTATTTTACCAGGTAACTTCTTTCTTTATTGTTATAACATCTCGTCTGTAAGTGTATAACAACTGTTTAAAGACAAATTATTTAGTAAAAAGTTTAAATTAGCACACTGTCTTGTTATAAAGAAGTTTGTCACGAGAAAAAATAAATTAATAATTCTAGTAACGAAAAGGAGTCCTAATTTCTGAAAATGGAGAAATAATGTTCGACCCTTAATTAGTAGGATTTGAATAATAGTTTCCAAACAATATACAACCAGGCAGACAATTTTAACTTTCCACAAAGGTGGCAAGCTAGCTTACGACAGTAAAATGTAAAACAGACAACTTGATGAATGATGGTGGCAAATACTATTGATTTGTGGACTTTAGTTAATAGAGAGACAGCGCAGCCCAGTGTGAAGTGGTATTTTTAACTAGCGACAACTTTAAGCTAGTTGTTTAGACGGCCTAGCACAACTTCCCATCAAATAAGTATATTGACTTAAGATAAACGTTTTTTATGTAAAATAGATACTTACTTTTATTTACGCCCACGCTTGGCGCTGTTCTTTTTTCGTGCAAGATAAAATTGTTTACTGTACGTCGGTTTAGAAATATGATAGCAACTTGTGCTAAGCCCTCTGATTTCCTGTATTAAGACAAGATCAATAATGACGTGAACCAGTTTGTGTGACATATGGAACCAAGAGGTAGCCGATAACTATGGACCTAATAAAAAAAACCTCAAAGTCGCTCAGCGGGCAATAGAGCGAGCTACCCTATGTTATCAAATCAAAAATGAGATTCGTAGGAGAACTACAGTCACCGACACAGCTCACCGGTCTGCAGAGATAAAGTGTAAGGGAGCAGTGTACATAGCTCAAAGAACTGATAGCCGATGGGGAGAATAGGTATTTAAAATACAAATTTAACTTACAAAATTTACTTTCTTATTTAGATATAACTAAATAAAAGGCAAATGACTTGTTCGAAGACCTTTTCAATACAATTCTTAATGATTTTGGAAAAAAAATTTAAAAGAAATTAGTTAGAAGCAATGAAAAATTTAAATTGAGTGAGTGGTCAATTAAGTGAATATTAAAAAGTAAAAAAACACTCTTTGACCTATATTATCAAAAAACAGACAACCACAATACGAGGTTTAAAGAATATGTAACAACAATATGTAAAAGTCATATGTTTAAAACTGTGTATCGGAAAGCGAACTCTGACAACATAATAAGTTAAATAAAAAACTCTAAAAACAAAATAAAAACCATTTTGAAAATGATTAATAGAGAAGCTGGCATAAGCTGAGACACGAATTTATTTTATTGATAATAGCATAATTTCAAATTACAGTCAAAAAAGATATTGCGTCAATATTTATATTGTTTTTTGCCTATACCCCGATTATCACTACTCAAGCACTTAATTCACCTCCCAGTACCGACGAAGCATTATTAAAGGACTATGTCCCATGTTGTCAACAGACTTTTATATTGAACAAAATAACCCCAAATGATGTCATAAAAGCTTTTAGGTCTTTAAAATAAAAAAAAAATCTGAAGATATAATATGGGGAATGTAAACAAAAGTTGTTGTTTCTGTAATAACATAAATTTCTCCGTATTTGGCTCTCATTTTTAATAAACACATTGACAAAGGGTCTTTCCTTAGTTAAATTAAATTTAGTCGTCTTATATCACTTTTTTAATCAGGAGATAAAGAGGAACCCGGCAATTTTAGACCAGTGTCCATATTGCCATAATTAAGTAAAATTGTTGAGATCATAATTATAATATAAAATAATAAAAATGATCTACTTCACAGAAAACAGTTCGGGTTTCTTTAAAGGAGATCGAACACAGATGCTATAATAACTCTCGTGAAACAAATTTATAGCATGTGGGAAGAGTCACAAGACGCCTTAGGTATCTTTTGTGACATTTCCAAAGCTTTTGGTTTTGTGGATCAATCAACATTTCTGCTAAACTTAAAACATTATACTGTAAGAGATAGTGCTTTGGAATTAATTGAATCTTATCTACACAACGCAATGCAGACAGTTGATATTAATGGTAGATATTCCTTAGGATCATATGTCAACAAAGGGTTACCTCAGGGATCTATACTTGGTCCATTGTTGTTTTTATTGTAATGATAATGATTTGCCACATATGATTAAAAACGAGGGTGAAATGGTGTTATATGCAGATGATACATATTTAATCTTTAAAACAAAAAGATACTGCCAAAGTTTAGATAACATCCAAGCAGTTCAAAGTATAGTATCGAATTGTTTAACAAGTAATAATCTCTTGCTTAATACCAATGACATAAAGTGTATTAAGTTTACACTGCCAAATGTAAGACCCTACAGATGCAAACGTAGTTCTTGAAAACAAAAGCATAGTTATTGTCAGTGATACAGTTTTCATGGGAGTTACTATTGACAATGAACTTCAGTGAGGTTGCCATATTTTGAAATAATCAAATAAACTCAGTTCTACTGTATATGCAGTCAAAACAATTAGGCAGCTCGCTGATTAGGCAAGGCAAAATTAGTATACTTTAGTTACTTTCATAGCATAAAATCGTATGGCTTCATTTCATGGGGTAGAGCTGCGGATATAAGCACTATATTTGTTTCACAAAACCGAGCGATACGATTTATTTATAAAAAGGGTTCGAAACAATCTTTAAGACATGTATTCAAAAATAATAATATACTAACTGTATCGTGTCAATTTATATTCGAGTGTACAGTCTTTTCCAAAATTGAGTGAACATACTTTAGTGTTAATCTGAGACATAAACTTGTTCTGCCTAAACATAGATTAAGTAAAGTAAATAAGTAATTTCCTGGTATACTGTATACGTCACAACAAAATCCCTGAAAAATATACTAATACTATAGAGGAGTACATTAATGATAAGAATGCCTGGGCTGACCGCTGTCAACAAGTTTGCTTTGCTTTTTTTATAATATATTATTTAAAAAAAATTATGCGTGTCCCATGAATGATAGTATTTTTTATTTTTGACTTTTTTAACATACTTTTATGTGATTGACTCTTTTTATTGTATCCGGACGATCTTACCAGAGTGATTTATTCTCTTCTTTGTTCTTCTTTTTTTCCTTTTTTTTAAACACCAATTTTTTAAATTTTTGTTTGACGACAAGAAGTGATTTTTTTGTAAATCCTATGTTGTAAATAAAAAAAAAACTGTATTGACAATAATAAAAATAGTTTAGTTAATTTTGCCGCCAATTCTCCGAGTTCAAATGTCGATTTCTTTTTAAAGTTTTCTAAATTAATTTCATGGTTAATTATTTTTGTTGTCCTAAAACTGTGCTGAACGATTTATGAGAAACTTGTATAATATATGGTCGCATATAGTAGCATGTGAATTTAGTTCATACACGTTAGTAAAGAATTCCATATTGTTCTGACCGATTGAGTCATTGTATTCACAATCAGAAGCTTAATTTACAGTTTTTTTTTTATTTATTCAAATTAACAATGTTGATTTTATAATAAGTTTACTAACCTTTGATAAATGGAATAGCTTCAATGTAAATGAGCAATATAGCGTTATCGTAAATAATGTTGAAAATAATATTAAATAAATTGTCAATTTAAATAACAATACGATAGATTAATTACAAATTATCAATCTTACGAGAGTTGTGTGTTTTTACGAGTACATGCATTGATATACTTAGTAGTAGGTAGCAAATAAGTACTACTTGATGATTGACTTCGTTATGTGACAAAAGTTTAGTAATAATAAATAAATATTTTTGGACATTATACACAGCGCCGTCTGGCCCCAAAGTAAGCAAAGCTTATGTTATGGGTAGAAGAGAACGGATTCAAATACATAAATATTACTTTTTTTTTGTAAATACATACATATTATACATAAATACACCCAGACTCAAGACAAACACAACTGTTTATATTATGACACTTAAATGTTTGTCCAGTGCGGGAATCGAACCCACACCCTCTGCACAGCAGCTGGCCAAACTACCAAATAAGCTGCAAGGGAGTCGGAGTAATATAAGTTTATGTTAATACCTCAATCGGTTAACGACGGGCTGTGAGAATTGTCGACGATCCCAAACTCACTTGCCGTAGTCTGAGGAGAGACTTTGCCTCCCTGTGTGTGTTCTACCACTTGTACAATGTAAAATTAAAATTTCTACCATCGCACCGCTCGCCATCGCCAGGGAATTCATTTTCACACTTTAGAACCGAAATGGTCGCGGAAGCATACAGTGCGGGTTCAGAAAAACTCTCCTTCCGCGAATGCTTGGGTTGTGGTATGAGCTCCCTGCCAAGGTTTTCTCTAAGGACTACAGTATGATGTTCTTCAAGAAAGAAGTAATTAGATTTTTGGAGGGTCGGCAACGCGCGAGTTATACCCCTGGTTTTGCGCGCTTACCATCAGGCGGACCGCAAGCTGGTTTGCCACCTTTGTGGTATTAAAAAAAACTTGTGTCTGTCAACTCCGACACACGATAATAATTAATAAGGCATAGGGAAGGGGCAGCGTTACTCTTTCATACCATGGGCCGTATATCGGTTCTTAAGTTAAAACAAATGTAACTATAAGTTTCAAATTCTAAATTAAATCTCTTATTTATTGCTATTTTATTTCGATATCGTAGCTTTTACGAATGTTTAGAAACAACCTCACCTGTAGAATAGTTAAGTAATCTAGTCAATTATGAATTATAATAATAAAAAATAAATGAAATAAAAATAGAAAAACTATCTAGCCGCGACAAATTTGCAGACCTTGCTGGAACGGGAAGCTAGAAAGAGCGCCAGCGCACCCCGAACTTTCCAACATTTGTTTTTTTAATTTGAAATAGTGTTGTCCCCATGCACCTAAAGGGTGAAAACCGGTTTAGAATCTGCAAGGACGTCGTGTATTATTTTAAAAATAAAAAAATCTGGTATTTAAGGAAATGCATTAGGAACTTGTGACTGATAACGTTTCTCTATCGGAAACGACATTAGAAGTTAAGCGACATCGGGCATTGTTCGTCAATGAATCAGTGGTGACTGCTTAGCGGCTTACTTCCCTTAAGCTCCGTATTGCCTTCAAGAGAACGGTAAACTATCAGCTGTCTGTTTTCATATGAAAACAGTCGCTGACCTCATTCAGAAACTAAAAAATATTTTTTCAGCAAGCCCTAATATAGAATGGTTCTGTGTAGTCAGTAGAGTAAATGTCAGACACTCCTGTCTCCTATCTGCAAGTCTGTTACGTAATTATTAGTCGTAGAATACAATATTTGTATCGCAAGGAATATCCAAAGAGGATCGTAACCGAAGGATGTCGATATGAAGCGAAAGGCACGTCATTCGCAAAAAGAGGGTGACAAGGCCTTATCTCGCTGTAGTTTTGTAATATCTCGCTGTAGTTTTTGTAATATCTCGCTGTAGTTTTTGTAATATCTCGCTGTAGTTTTTGTAATATCTCGCTGTAGTTTTTGTAATATCTCGCTGTAGTTTTTGTAATATCTATGTTTGCTGCAACCCATGTCCCTTGCATAGCGGTACGCTAAATGCCTTGCACCAATCTTTAGGTATATTACGGCTTTCAGTACAAGTTGAAGAGACATACCACTAAAACTAGTTCGTATTTAGCTTTCAGTAACGCAACATAATTCCTGTCATATAGCTAGCTGCCTTTCTTATGTTCTTTAGTGTTGCCAGTAAAAAATAAGTTCTTGTTGATGTACCTACTAATGTTGTGTGCGCTTGTGTGTAGATTGAGTATTTATTTCGAGTTGCGGGGTGCGTACACAAAATACATAGATTATGTGAGATATTGTAAAATATATAGATTATATATATTTAAGGCAAGTTTATTGTTTACGTGGCAACCCAAAATATTGCGATTCTGTTTACATATTATTACGCATACAGTAAAAACAAGTGTATTATTATCATAAGTAAGGTTATCTTAAATACACAACAGTATTATAAACATTATAATTATATGCCTCGTGTTGTTTGCTACAATTATATACTTAGTAGATATAACTAGATATAAAATACATAATACATTTATTAGCGTAAATTCCAGGTTTTTTACTTTGCTACCTTGTTTGCTTATTCGATAATAGTCTTATAAGAATAATTAAAGTAAGAAAATAATCAGAAGTACGGAGTATATTGTTGAAGTACAGAGTATATTGTAGGCGTACGGAGTATATTGTAGAAGTACAAAGTATATTGAAGGCGTACGGAGTATATTGTAGAAGTACAGAGTATATTGTAGGCGTACGGAGTATATTGTTAGAAGTGCATAGTATATTGTAGGCTTACGGAGTATATTGTAGAAGTACAGAGTATATTGTAGGCGTATGGAGTATATTGTAGTCGTATGGAGTAAAGTGTAGGCGTACGGAGTATATTTTATGCAGTGATTATTTACGAAATTACTACAGTCAACCTATTTGTAACTTTTTTGGTTTCACTTTAGGGTTTTCACTACAATCACCCTAATTTTCAAGTTTGTACGTAATACACTAAAGCAAGAATAAAAAATATTGAAATAACATATATTTAGTTTGAATCCCTCCTAAATTTTCACTTTTTGTTTTTTTATTATTTATTAAGAAATTCACCTAAATTACACATATTATTTAGGGATTTCGCGATTATACCTATTAGGCTTTAAAACGTAACAGTGCTCTTAAATGGTCGAACACCCAAACAGATAGTCCCCTCTGCAGGGGCTGCATGGATGCTAAGGAGACACCTCCTCACGTGGTCCTACACTCCAAAAGCGTGAGCAACCAATGGAATAGGCTCTTTAACAATCCACAAACCATGAGAGAGGCGCTGAATAACATCAGATGCCTCCTAGATTTCAGGATGGAGCTGGGATGGTATGAGTCACCAATGACACGAATCGGTTACCTACTACAGTGGCCATATCATGAGGCTAAGTGCAGAAACCATAAGTCCAACTAAATAAGGGTCAAAGAGACTGATAGCATAGGCTTAGTAATAGGGTCCCGTTGACACCCTTTGTGTACGGACTACGGACCACAAATGAGACCAAATTCGTTGCATTGCAACGACGTGCATCAACCAAGGGTTCCGTAATGTGATCATTGCGGATAACATTTTATAGCAACGTAAATAAAATTGTGTAATAATTTTTTAGTAGATACATTTACATGCACATTTTTATTATTACAGAAAAAGTAAAGACTAAAAAGATAGATCAAAGCAAACCTTTTTTTTTTTATATATTTTTTTATATTGAAAACATAAATAATTTAAATAAAATTAGGACTTAATATGTTTTGTATATAGGTTTTTAAAGCGAAAAGACTAGTGGACGTGGCATTTTTATTCTATTCAAGGTATATATGGTATGGCTGAGATCAATGACCTAAGTTGAGATGATTTATCAAGGCGAACTACCTATATATGTAATCACTGTTGTTATTAGGTCAAACTTGTCTTGAAACAACTAAGATATCGACCACTCACATATTCCTTACTTAGGACCGTACAAATTTGCTTTATTAATAATTTACATACATTATACTCCTATAAAAATAGGTTAGTTATACCTCCTCTTAGTTATCATATCTGCGGGAATTGAAATTGTAGTTACAATTGAGTAACATTCGTTAAAGGAAATAACATGGACACAAATCCTATATACTTACTTATATGTTATACCTATATCTAGGAGTGCGCACTATGCAATATTGAGATACATGAACCATTTTGAGCTCATTTTTGACCACCCTGAATCTCCGTTTTACGTTCAGGTTCAAGCTAAGCTAAATTTTTACACAAAGGTTAAGGATATCAATGGCAAGCATTATTTAAAATGTCACATGTCTCAGTCGAATTGTTTCTAAGATATGAAAGGTCATAAATCAAGATTTTAGGCACTCACTTACTGACTGTAATAGGTATGTATCTTGTGCTGGTTATCTTCATAAGTATATGGTATTTCCAATAAACTGCGATAGAGTTTCGTTTGGCGCACACCACTGTGCTTCTACTAGTGGAAAATACAACGGCTGATGGTTTTAGCAGGTCTTTGGTTCTAACAAATAAGTGCTCATTACACTCAAAATCCGATCCTTATTTAATTAGGTAACCAAACCCACGCCATCGCCATCTGTCACATTGCCCTTGTAGAAACGTGAGAAATAAAAATTTCATTTTGCACTTAATGAACTTAGAAACATCTAAGCACTGTGCGAAAAATCCGCAGATTGTCGCAATAGTGCTTTAAAAGCGGTGGAGATAAATGTTGCCGCTACTCGTTTAGCAGATAAAGGGTTTTCTTTATATAAACTGCTAGCTTTCAACTCTTATTACTTTAGTGATTTTTAATAATTCCTATCAAATTCTTTTCAATTCAAATTTAAATCGCGTACCAAATGTGACGCGTTACGATTTTGAATACGCACCGCAGTGCGTCAAGCCTTAGTATGTTGAATTGTCAACTAGACTGCGCGTCAAATACCTAAGTTTGCATGTATTATCAAGCGGAGCGATAGTTAGCTCTAATATTTTAGGATTAGGTATATACATACTTACTAATATTTGGCAAGCAGTGCTGATGGCACAATTGTTTTTTTTTTTTACTGTGTCATTGTTTCCTTATCTCATAGTCATATAAAGAGCTGGACAACGCATTTCCTAAACAGATACGATAAAAAATGCTTGTAAAAGTGTGACAGAGACGAAGCGAAACTGAGCTCTCTTGTTTCTTTTGAACTTGTTTAAATCAACACATTCTCAAATTCTAAGGGATGGTCAATTTTGTGTGGGAATATTATGCAACACAAAGTTAATCCAAGGATTATCTTGATACAGAGAAAAAAACACTCGTCACAAAATAAGAACTACTTACTTACCTAAACGCCAGGAGATATATAAATCATTACCATCAAGACCATTACCTACTGTTGTTAAAATTACAGGTCTAGCGTGGCTGATCATTCCTGGCAAGTGGGAGTTCATGGTGGGAACAATTAGGGTAGTTCCCTGGCGAACTTTCATGTGGCTGTGGTGCTTGCCAGGACTGGTGGCAGCGCTGATTCTTCTCATGTTGCCAGAGAGCCCAAGGTATCTGTTCTCTGCCAAGGGACCAGAACAAGCCCTCAAAGCTCTAGCTACAATGTATGCCTGGAATCACACTACTTCTGTCCAAAGTTTTCCAGTAAGTAAAAAAAATATCTCAAAAGTGAAAACCGATCAAGTACCGACGGCCACGCGCAATACGGTAACGCCGTCGCGTCACAAGAACCAACATCTTATAAGTTAGTCGACTCTCAGTCGTTAGCTTGTATCTAAAACCTACTAAGCTAAGATTATTTTTAACGTTTTTTATATCGTGATTTTTTTCATATATTATCCAAAAATGATGTATATGACAGAGGTACACTTGATTGTCAAAAATTAGCATTTTAAAGGTTATATTTTGCAAACGGATCCTTAAATCGAAATAGTTGTTTATGAAACTGTTAAATAATACCTAGTTATATGCAGTTTCGTACACCTCTTTATCGACACTCATAAACACTTAATATTATAAAGAGGAAAAATTTGTATTTTTGTATGTTTGTAACAAATAAATTCAAAAACTACTGAACCGCTTTAAAAATTCTTTCACTATTAGAATGCTACATTATCCCTGAGTAACAAAAGCTATATTTATTACTAGAAAAATTAGGAATCCCTACTAAAACTTCAATAATGTAACCAAAGGTCTAAAAAAAATTGCCGTAAAATGTCTTTCATCGCACGCGCTGCGGAAACTATTGATGATAGAACAAAATATGTTCTACAATATTAAAGTTCCGACTACAATAGGACCCTGTTATGCATACCTTTGTATTAATCCTTATCCAAATAATTTTGTATTCAAGCCTGTTTTAATACCTGTAGATTACTTTTTGAATTATTCAAATCGGACATTCCATTCAAAAGATATTAAGAATTTAAAAAATGTCAATCTAAACAAAATACTAATAGAATAATAAACGCCGCTGCACTGCGCCGCCGTGATCGGTTCCCTTCCTAGCTTCGCACCGAACGCAACCGACGCGACAGTGAATATTTTGACTGTTTTCAAGGAAAAAAACTTTGAGAATAAAAATAGGTTCATGAATAAAAACTAAATTGTTATTTGAAAAAAAAAACTACTTATTTCTTACATAAATAAACATTTACCCTACTTTTATCCCAAAATGTTAAAAAAAAAGTCCACCTGAGCGAAGCCGGGACGGTCCGCTAGTAATTGATAAAATAAAAGTAAAAAGTAAAAACAAAAATGACTCGGTACCTATTTCTTGTTTCTGCATCTTATATCCAGTGGAGTTAAATTTACCTCTGTACCACTGCCGGATGAGCCCTCACTAATGTTGTCCTTCAAACTTTTCGACAACGCATTAGAAAATTATTAGTTTAGTTATAATGGAATTTAGCGCGGGAGGAGCCACGGGAAACTTTATATATGTTATATTACTTGTATAACGGTACCAGACCAGTACCATATGATGACATTGATTACGCACAACATATTTAATTATGTCATCTTCCATGTCACTATTTGCTGGCGATAAGGCGACCTTACTTTTATTTTTGTGTAAATTGTACCGACTTAACAAATGTTGTATAACTAAACGTGTGACACGTGCATGTTGCTGTGTGGACAGAAGTTCAATAAACGATATCACTTTGATGAATAAGCAATGTTTTTTCACATGCATCGGATTTCTCATCCAACTATCTGGATAATAGTATATTTAATGTACAATCATCATGCAATTTTACATTGTGTATTAAGGGTGGTAAGGAGTAAATTACTAACGAGAGGCTATTAAGAAGACTACGGTACCGCCCGTGTTACACACAATGTTTTTCATCACAATTGTGAGTCAATAAAGAAAAATATAAGGTCAATAAATAATATGCTCACCAGAACACAATCAAAATGGCGGGAGTAGTAATGATACATCTAGATTTATGAATCAAAAAGTTTTGGCTGAAGTTAAAACATACTTAAACATATTTGGAACAGACAGCTGTTATATATACTTGATAGAATAGGTGCGTCATTACCGCGTAAAATTTACAAAGAAAAAGCCCTTGAAAGTAATGAAGTTCTTAGCACTCGCTTTAAGTAATGAGACTCTTTTCGAGAAAGTGTGATGAAAAATAATATTATGTACTTAGTTTATTGTATTTTAGGTAGAAAAGATATCTTCATCAAGTTGCACGGAGTCAGTGCGCACAGGATTTGCGGGGGCTGTGAAAAACATAGTCTACTTAGTACGAGCCCCGCTTCTACGATGTGTCATCATATCGCATATTTGTATGTTTTCTGTTTTTCTGGTGTAAGTAAATACATATTTAAAATAATCCCCTACAAATATTAACCATCTGGTCTACAGACCCAAATATCAAATTTTAATGATATACTAAAACTGAACAACCATACGAAAACCTAATGGTATATACAAATAAAAATAGATAATATTAAAAAAAAAACAAAATATATTGTTAATAACTCTCGACAATTAAACTAGTAATATATAGACCCTTGACTAGACTACACCCCCCTCAGACCAAGGGCGAGTTGCACCAACTAACTTTGACGTTAACCAACCGTCAAAAATAAGACATTGTATGAAAATTAGTAAATCAACAATTTTTTTAAACTTAACTGAACCCTTCAAAGTTTAGCAAACCACTACCTGAATAACTTTAAAAATAGCTGACGATAAAAATATCCATACAATCTCTAATTTTTGGCGACTAGTTAACGTCAGAGATAGTTGGTGCAACCCAGTCTAAGAGATCCCCTCACCAATAAGGTGAATACGTCAATGCTTGAACATATGTTACAGGTCCAGCGGTTTGTACATGTGGGTGCCGGATATCCTAAACAACCTTCTGCAAAGCACTAGTGAGAACAGTGTTTCTATCTGCGAAATTATCCACAACAAATTCGAGGCTGAAAAGAACGTTACTGTAAGTGTGTCAAACTTTTTCATTATATTTGGATTACATAAACGTGTCATAACGTTAGGTCAGGTACCTTACATACGCGCATCCAAACCGTGCTAAAAGTGAAAGACAGCTACACACGAAACGATATCCTGTCAGGTTTCCTTGTGGTGGTTAACCTGACGTTGCAAATTATGCAGGTTTTTAATCTTGGGGACTGAATCAACCATTAATTATTCCGTATAAATTGGCCAAGTACGAGTCGGACTCGCGCACGAAGGGTTCCGTACCATTATCTATAAAAACGGCAAAAAATCACGTTTGTTTGTTAATTAATTATTTTTAAAGTAAATATATAACTAAATATTATGTGAATATTTCAAGCGTGTACCTGTTGGCGTTATCATTATTGAGCATAAAACGAGCAAAAAAATTACGTTTGTTGTATGGAAGCCCCCTTAAATATTTATTTTATTCTGTTTTTTAGTATTTGTTGTTATAGCGGCAACAGAAATACATCTTCTGTGAAAATTTCTTCTGTCTTACTATCACGGTTCATGAGATACAGCCTGGTGACAGACGGACGGACGGAACTATTTAACTGTGCAATCAAAACAGAGCGTGTGTGGCATCCCCTACGCAAGCGTCAGGAGAGATGAAAAGGATTCAAAATTCATAAAAGCTAATCACTAAATTTCATAACAAACGCTTGTAGACTTTCGATGTGACCACAACCGGGACCTGGGATGTGGGAAAGAAGTCAGCCTACCCGATCTTCTGCATCAGTTACCACACTAACAGCATTCCGCAACAATTCTGGTACCAGTTAATAAAAGTAATGCATTAGTAGTGCCACTGTATAGGTTATAGTAGTACCTTGAAGTGCACGACTACCGCTCTTTCACATTATGAAAACATGAGACAATACTTCAAAAAGTTTACAATTAACTTTTATGTACCTAGTTAAAGATGGCGCTGCTTGCAGGTAAAGTGTTTGCTGTATTAATATGATATGAAGATCCTACATTTTGCTATTTACAGAAATTGCAGTCATCACTAAAGGAGTGCAAGACAGAAGTGTCCGTCGGAGTGTTTCCTATTTCTATGGGAATGGGAGCAGTTTTTGCAATAATGTATTTAGCGATTGGGGTCTTTATCAACAAGATTGGTAGAAAAACGCTGTACAGTAAGTATTTATTGAAGTGAAAACTTCTTTAGCGGCGTTGTGCACTTTTTTTGGTATGAGTAAAAAATGTTAAACTCGCGTCAGGTCACGTGTCCTGATCGAAAATTCATATTAAATTCGTAAGACGGAACTCGCGTCAGTTTATTTACATTAGGTTAGTTTTAAAAATTATAAACTATCGTCAGACTGATCGTCAGACGGAAACTATAATGCCACGCCATAAAAATTCGCAAGACGGAAACCATAATGCCACGCCTTTTATAATTTTTATTTTAGTATATGGCGATTATGAGTAGTGCAGGGAGGTTGGATATGGGATTTTTATATTATGACAGATTGATATATAAACAAACATTATTATTTCTTGACAATGTCATAGACATGTCTTGTGACATATTTAAGTGTTAAGAGCGAATTGTATGAGACGCGTGAAGTACTTACCAATTACCAATTTTTACCAATAAGCTCCCAGGTATTTTCCAGGTAGCTAGACGAACAGAAATGGGATTTGTCATTCGATTTCAAGATTTACTAATGTACGTCCCATGTATAATATACATACCCCAATATAATATACCCCAATATTAATTTAATATATATTTTTCCAGTTGGCATCATGTTGATCGGGGGTGTGGCGACCGTTGGTGCAGGGTTCGTCCCCCAGGGCGGCGCAGCTACAGCACTGCTCATCATAGCTCTGTGTACTGGGTGTGCAGCTTCTATACTGGCGGCTATTGCTGTTGATGTCTTCCCTACTTGTCTTAGGTGATGATTGCTTTAAATCAAGTTGTTTTGTCACCATAGTGGCATAGTCGTTTGGTGACTGCCTCGCGTTTTAAAGGTCGGACGTTCGGTATCAGCCGGTGCCCTAACACCCCTTTTAGGTTACCGGACTATATGGTTGATGACAACAAGGTGAGTTTCGTCATTAATATGGCAATGCGTTTCAACTCCACTGTAATTTATCTGAACTTTTAATTCAGTAAAAGTAAAAAAGTAGCTTGGTTATTAAAAAAACCAGAGATAGTTGCCAACAGAAGCCCATATGTTTAAAATTACAAACTATTTCTAAATATAATTCATAATGCGACGGGCATAGTAGATTTTTGATCTATATATGTCATCAAAATTTGTCCTTATGCCTTTCAAGTTTCTATAATATATACGATTAATTTATATTTCTCTACTATTATACTTATTATATTATACTATTTCTATTAAAGTGTTTTGTGAGAGTGTCGTTTTTTATTTTAAGGCACGGAACTCCAATGAAAATTATGTTCAGCGACAGGTACATTGATAACGCAACTAGTTTTGCTTGCTAGAGAGGTTGCTAATTTTCCGAGGAAGTATATTTGAATTCTAACCTACACATAATTCGTAATTTTTGTTTCATTTAATTCATACAGTCTTCGCCTTTTATAAATCCGATAACGCGATAAGACAAAATTTATAACTGGCTGGACGGACTGCAGCCGACTATATAACAGTATGGTAGTCGAGTGCGTGCCCTACGTCACGATTGCTTCGTCTAGACGCTTTCGATGTCGGGCTGTATAAATGAAATTAATGAAAAAACACGCAAAAGAAGACACTGCAAGTTCATTCAATCACCTTAATCACATTCTTAGTACTAATTAGTTAATTTGGAGACCAATGACACAAGTAAAGAAGTTCTTCTCCTTTTCTTTATTATTTTAGAGCTATGGCCATGTGTGTTATGTACATGGTGGGGCGTATGGGTGCCGCTGTTGGTTCCAACGTGCTGGGTGCGACACTCAACACGCACTGCCATCTAGCGTTCAGCGTGCTCGGGGCATTCCTCTGTGGTAATTTTATCTTTTTATGTGTGATTTTTTGAAATTGTCGATATTTAAGATTTTTCAGTGATAGATATAATTCTTATTAATTAAAATACTGTATAGTTTTATTAGTATTGTCATTCGAAGAAATTTGTTCCTTTCTTTTGTTAAGTTAAAAATTTAAATCTATTTCCTAAAATTCCAATATTCAAATAGTATCAAATATATTAATTTCATTTAGGGTGTTATATTTTAGACAAATTGATAAATATCTGTATTTTTACACGATTGATAACCTGTATTTTGAGACTATTGATAAACAACTGCATTTTGAAACTACTGATAAACAACTGTATTTTTAGAAGATTAATAAACAACTGTATGTTGAGACTATTGATAAACAACTGTATTTTTCAAAGATTGATAAACAACTGTATTTTTAGACTATTGATAAACAACTGTATGTTGAGACTATTGATAACTGTATTTTTTAAAGATTGAAAAACAACTGTATTTTGAGACTATTGATAATCAACTGTACTTCAAAACGATTGAAAAATAACTATATTTTTCAGTTTCCACATCACTTATGCTATTGTGGCCGAAACCAGAAAAAGTCAGAGAAGAAATGGAGAGAAAAGGTCTCACTTATTAAAAAGTGCCATTGCGTAATAGATGCCTACCTAAAACACCTAATATATAAACATTTAGTATTTATATTTAGTATTAAGTATACCGTACCAATTAGAAATCTAATTGTTGTAGGAAATGTATAATAAAACCTAGAAAAAAAGACTGTCATAAATGTACAAAAGTAATAGGTTGTGAAAAAACATTTTCATTATTTTTTTTCATTTGAATTTTTTTTACTTTGAGTAAGTAGAGAACAATTATTAAAAATTTAATAAAATTTTAACAACATTAATGTGGTTTTATAACACAAGGTTTCCTTTTACATACTTTTTATGATTTTATTAAAATTTTCGTTTTCTCTTTTATCAAACTCAAAACAAAACTACGCAAGCATCGCAGATATTCTCCTTAATTAATAATTATGAGTTCGTGGCGCTTGCTGTGAAAACTATGGGCCCAAGGTCATCAAACACAACGGCCTTCATTAAAAATAGTCCTAACAGCTAATACTTGCCTGAGCTTTAAAAGCTCGTAATAAAATAATTATTGTAATTCAAGTTATAAGTAGGTTAGTTTTTTACTTTCAAATTTTAAATTTATTAAAGTGCTAGAATATGTCTACAGATCTTGGGGCATGTGTGCCCCTGCCAAGACGAGACAAGCGAAACGCAAGGGCACTATTTAACTTTTCTCGAAGCGTTTAGTCTTTTTTTTGAACCCTCATAACTTGGGTTTGGATTATACCAAATAAACTAAATTCTTGGTATATGATGTCAATAGTGGATATATTAAACATATAAAGTTTCAGTTGCATAGCTCTTATGCTATCAATTTTATTCATATCTAAAAAAACCCGATTTCGTCACTCACTGACTAATGATCATCAAAATTGTTAGGGTACATACGAAAGTCCTAGAAAGCTGAAATTAGTACACAAACAAAAAAAAAAGTTGCACTCCGGGAGTGCCGGCAGAAGTGAAAACCTTTACACACGATTCGCGCTTAACACTCAAATATGTCACAAGACATGTCTTTGACATTGTCAAGAAATAATAATGTTTGTTTATTTACTTTTTTGGACGTAGTATATTTGACATCGCAATCTGTCATAGAATTAAAATTCCATATCCAACCTCCCTGTACTACTCATAATCGCGAATACTAAAAATAAAATAGGCGTGGCATTACGGTTTCCGTATTTTACAAAGACAAAGATGCACTTTGTTCAATTTCCATATTTTAAACACTTTATATACACGAATTTTACGAATACACAGCAGTATGGCCACTACACAGACGGTCGAGCCATCAGCTGTCACCATCCATGGATGCGCGTAGCACGCTGTAACATAAACACACACGACCATTCGCGCAAGCGCCCTGCGCCGCCTAAACGAAACAGTAGGCGCAGGCATACATTTTCGCCGCGCCGTAGAAAGAGAGGGAGATACTCCCTCTCCTACGCCGCGCCAGCTGTCTACTCTCCATCCGTCTTACGAATTTTCACGATCAGGACACGTGACCTGACGCGAGGTTATCATTTTTTACCCATACCAAAAAAAGTGCACAACGCCGCTAAAGAAGTTTTCAGTTCAAAAAAATTCTAAAACTGAACTTTTACCCCCAAACCCCTTAAACTAGGGGATGGAAGCATGTTTCGCAAATTTTGATGCTAGTGTCCGAAAATTGATATAGGGACTCCTTGTTATAAATAATAAAATATACATTTCAGGATTTTTAGTATATTACCCCACATCCTTTAAATTAGGAGATGGAAGTTTGTATGGCTTTTCTCCCATACAAACTTAGTTTTATGCTAGAGATGTTAAAATTATACAAGTACATATACTTCTTATAACCAATAAAAAATACGTGTTTCAGGTTTTTAAATAATATCATCTCGCAACCCCTTAAAATAGGAGATAAAAGTGTATTTCGTCAAGTTTTCATAATCTAACTACATTATTATACTTATACGACTAATATTAGTATACTTAGGTACTTCGTCAATCAAAATGAGGTGACAAGTATTTACAAACTTAAACTTCTATGGTGATGGGTAATCACCCCGTTTGTTGTAAGATAAAAATCGTAATAAGTTGTATTAGAGGTCGTACTTAAAAATCTGATGACTTAATAAACCAATAGACTTATGCGAATATAGTTTTATATAATGTAACCCTTTATAAACATCGAAAAAACACAATGAGTGTAAAATGGCACCTTTGATGTGCAAGGCAGCCACCCCAAAAAAAGAAAGAAAATATGAACAAAATAAAAACATACTGTCGTAAGCAACTTACAAGAAGAAGTGAAATCCCGCAAAAAAATTTTTCACGCAAAAATTTATCAGGGACCTTATTGGCAACAGTCTCGCGCTATTCGGACTCTGGAATTCGAGACAAAAATGTTTGTAAGTCTGACCTACCTTGCTTGCATTTTATTCTTACATACGTACTTGCATACATTTTATTCTCGAATTTCAGAGTCACGAGACTGTTCCCAATAAGGTCCCGGATCTCATGTAGATTCAAGCTACACGCCCGGACTCTGCAAGCCTAACGTACTTTTCTGTTTTACAAATTTTGACTTAGGTGTAGAGTTTGTGAAGTAAGGGCTTGTAGAGTCAGGGCGTGTAGAATGAGAAACTCGGCTCTACACGAGATCTGATAACTTTTTGACAGTGCGGGCTATATGGTCTCATCTTGGCTTATCTTGATTTAATATTATTAAACACAAAATACATCACGGTTGTAGCACGCCATCTTTTATTTATGTCCAGAACTAATTGTAGTATCAACAGATTTCGTAATGAATCATGGTCTAGTACGCCGTTAGCAACATAGATGGCAGTATAAAACTTAAGTTGCTTCTAGAATATCACAGATGTCACTACAAAGTTAAAACAATAAAATTTGCTTCGTCTTTCAAATGTTTTTACAGTAAAAATGGTCCTAAATGTTGCAATCTATTTTACAGTTATATAACTGAATTCGAAGCAACAATCTACTAACTTAGATTGAGGTAGGTGATTTAAACAAAAAGCTTATACATAAATCAAAGGTCGAATCGAACTCGCGCACTGAGGGTTCCGTACGTAGATACTATTTTTTTAAATTTCAGAAAGAAACGTTTCGATAAAGGGACATTTTTTTTTGAAGGATCGTTTTGCGAACGGGATAGTTTCCGCCGAAAAGTCTTCAATTTCAAAAAAAATATTTCATTTTTTATATTTAATATAATCTGAACTGATTGGCATTTTTTTTTGTTTAACCGATTTTGATGAAAGATGGGTGATCGGTCGCTGTTTGTTAATTTTTGGACACAAATCAAAAATTATGTCACAAAAAATAGTTTCGTCACGTCTTTTCGTCTGTATGTCGCAGCTTTATAATTCAGCTCCTTTATAATCTTCCTCGAATGGAAGATTGATACATTTTTGCAGGCTGGAGTGTCTTATGCTTATCTTATGCTATACATGTAAAAAAAATAAAAAAAATAGATAAAGCTCTACATACAAAGCACTGAGGAATATTTTTGGATTTGGATCTCATACAATAAGTGTAAGTACCTAAAGAAAAATAAATCATGCAGCTAGGAGTTATGTTTGATGCACCTACCTGTAAAATTTTATCTCGAAAGTAATATGTAGGGTATTTAGGTATGTAGTAATATGTTCAAATATTATGAAATGGTCGATTTAACGCACTGGCCACTTCGAATAACAATTAAACCTGCAAAGTGTCAGATTTCAGAGTGAAACTATTTTCACACGAAATCTTATAGCATTCTAAATTTAAAAAAGACATGACACTGGATTGGATTGGAGTCGAACTTCCAATTGATTTTACATTCAGCTTTAAACGTGAAGATGGATACACCAAAAATCAGAGTAATTCTCGAATTCTAGTTTAGACGTGGGACTGACGCAACAGACACTGCTTATAATGTCAATGCTGCATCGTGCGTTATTAGTTTAACGGCTTTCTTAGTTTAGTAAACTTCTACCTGAAGAATGTACCACGAAAAAGAATAACGACGAATTGGAGGTGATGGTGGAAGTCAATCTGTGTTAAACTACTAAAGAATTAGCGACATGGTTTGACGTTAGCACAACCACGATATTGACTCATTTGCAGCAAATCCCATTATTGCTCCATGATGAGGCTCAGAAAGCAGTACAAAATGCCTTCACACAGTTCCTGCACTCCAGGTCCACAGTTTTTTATCGGAAAGGTTTTAGTGATCTTTCTAAAAGACTACAGAAATGTATAGACAACGAGAATATGTACCCTTGATTTAATAAAAACATTACGAAACGGCACTTTCATACTTTAACCCTAAATATATGTTGCAAATTATTAGCTTTCGAAATTTTACAATTTTTACAATTAACTTTGTGTCAATTTTACAATGCCCTCTGGCTTTTTAACCAAGTGTAGTAAAAATTAAACTAAAAAAGTGTAGGTATCATTACGACACTTATCCTCGAATATATAGCGATCAGAGATGTTACCAGTTAGATAACATTGCTCGTATAATCGACGTTTCACTGATGGTATTCGCTCGTCTATCGACTGGGCACAAACCATAGCCGGGACAACTTCATAATGCATAAATGGATATAATATTGGTTGTCTCCTACCAGTAATCAAACCCGGAACCATTGACATGGCAGTTCATCATTTATTGCTATTTTTTGAATTAACATACTATAATTAAATAATAAATTAATACTCTGTTTTTTTCGCCTAACTTTTTTTTTCCATTAATTCACGCAAGCGGAATGCGGGGCTTGAAAACATACCTAAAGATTTTTTATAATATATTTTTTGGTGGCGTCTGTAAAAAAGTGGTCTATAAAAAATCATTACAACTGGTGCCTTAATCGTGACGATCCAGATAAAAAAGGCGATAATTGCACTCCAAAAGGGTTGAAGGGTGACAAAATGACAAATGTAGTTGTCATTATTTAGCGATCAAGATAATGTCGATTCGATCTTTTGTCGTCACTAAGACCAACCCGTTAGATGTTCACACCTTTTTTGATCTAGTTAGCGTTGGGTCCTTCTGTCATTTGGTATAAAGAAGATAAAACCCGTAGGCCGTAAATATACTATGTAGAGGTACATAATTAGGTGAATTGTAACTTTTCCTGGCTCTTAAAAATTTTCCAAACGTTTCGCTTATTCAGCCTAAAGTTAGTCTATACCAGGGCTTATAATTATAAAATACGAAACTGTAAAGTTATTCATTTAGATTTTTAATGATATTCATAATGTATTTTGTCAAATAAACAATTGTGTATTCTCTATTTAACTTTAACTCATTATTATTATGTCGTGCTTTGACTAAATTAGACTCACTATATTTGTCTACAGTATAAACTACTTGGTTTTTGTTCGGTTTGACTTTTCGCATTTCTGAGGGATGCATGTTCTAGCCCGGCGTGTACCAATATTTTAATATCTCAAGTACATTTCGTATTCACACCACTAAACACTCGGGAAGGAAAATATCGTGAGGAAACCTGCATAAGTCAAAAAAATACCCATTTTACGTCATCAATCAGCAGTAGGCCCGCGTGTGGACTATGGCCAAATTAGCCTCGCCTTTGGTGATGGTAGGCCATATTCTAACAGTGGCGACGAATGAGGCTGACAAGGAAACACCTAGGCACAGATTATATAATACTATACTACTAGGTATATGCTTAGGCATAAATGTTAAATACCCACCGAAAATTTTAGCGAAATAGGCATACATTTTTATTTATTCTATTCGCCAATGCTTAGTCGTTAAAAATTATATTCTTCATTGGAGCTACCGAAACTCCTGGATAAAAAAGTCAATAAGTGTATTTACGACAAAATCTCAACGGCGACCTTATACGAATCAGTGATATATATCCACTAGCCTACCTGCTCTGATCTCTTCTGATCCCAATTTTTTTGACACAATCCCGTTTTTTCCCCCAATATCAAGCCGCTATTATTTTGTCATAAAATATTTATCACAATACTCGGAATAATTACGGCGAATTCTTGGTTTTATTGGGTTTTTTTTTATGAAAGTGAAATCATACGAAACCTTTTTATAGATAGGTAAAAAAAAAGATAGATTTAGCAATTGAACTTAATTTAGCGGAAAGGACTCAAACCACTAGTCACTTTATAAATATTGATTTTTAGGCTCAAGTTTTAAAAGTATGACCAAAAAGCGACGAATTTCCTGATGGATTAACAGGTTATTAGTTATTCAATTAGCGCATGTTTACAATATAAATCACATACAAACACACACATCCAAACAACTAAAATACCCCACCGCATATGCACACACACACACACACATACACTAGTCGCAATACTGTGAAGTGTTAAGTAAGTTTATTCATTTATTTTATTCCTCCTTCACAACGCAAATCAGCATCCTGCTATTCAATTGTGTGCAATTCAGCTGGGCATAGATATAACTAGATAAATAATAGGCTTACAGTTACAGCTTCAGCCTGCTATGGCAATCTTTCTTACTGTATAATGAAGCAGTTGCCAAAAATAGAACATAACGCGGGCGGAGCTGCGGTCAAAAGCTTGTTATTTATATAATAATAATAAAAATAATAATTATAAAAATAAAAGCGTTTATTTTGCTAAAAAAATGTTATAAAGCGCATCTAAATACATATAGAAAAGTTATAATGGCGCATCGTGATTGGTCGACCGTTTACTATTCGAACAGTTTCTGAAGCTAACATATGTTTGACCCCAGAGTAACGGTCGGGTTAATTAAAATTGCTCTACAGAAATACATAGGGTGACCATACATGTCCACATTCTCACTCATTCAATATCATATCGTACACGAGGGGTACTATTCTGGAAGCGATCGAAACATTAAATACTGGCGTCAATGAATAGATATCACCGTCATCATCAACATCATCACTCAATGTTCATCTATATCAATAGTTGACGATGACAGATTTATATTTTCCCCAGTTTCCGCCAACATACCTAGTTCTCGGCCTCTTTTATCCAACTACGAAAAAGCTGTACTAGCTAATATTTTTTTGGAAAATATTTCTCCGGATCCGCTGCGCTGATCCGACTAAATTTAATGACTGTGTTCTTTAGCATATGGTTTAGACCCTAAAAAATCCTAAACTGATCCCTTATCACAGTATTTTTTCAAAAGTTATGGCAAAGAAAACTTCAAATTTCTAAGCGATATAGGGCTTAAATCCTGAGAAAAAGCAGTTTTTAATATCAATGATGTGTAATAAACTATTACTGTATTTCAATGAAAATCTCAGTGAATGGAAATGTAACTGCACTACTCACGCACGTCAGTTACATATCGCGTCATGAAATAAATTTATCGCGTCATGAAATAGACATAAGTCCTTATATTCAGTCATTTTCAGTTGTTTTTAAGATATTAAAATACTTTTGTCGAACGTTTTTTTATCGCTAGGTCAGAGAATAGCTTTCTTGTACCACCCCTTATTTTTTGCCGCGATGTTATCAAGGGGCAATATGGTTGACCTTGGTTTTTAACTTGTATAAGGGATGAGCACAGTTTTACACTTTAACTTCAATTAAAATAAGGTTTTTGTAATTTCGTCGAACGACTCGAACGTAGGAATGATAACTTTTTACTTTAATAAGTTCTGAAGCATTAACAGAACCTAAAAAATTCCATAATAAAAAATATTTTTCGCTATTATTTTGGGTTAAAACTGTAAAATAATTAATATCAACCACATCTCATACCAATGGGTGGAATCGGTGTATACCTACACCGCAGTTACGTAAGTACTTATAGGAATTTATGGGTTAGCTCTGAACGCTACACAAAAGAACCTGTAGATGTTTCGGTTTAAGCTTAATTTATAAGGTTTAAACTAAAACAATCATGATTATTGATAATATTCAACAATTTGTAAAAATTAGGTTTTTATAAAAAAAAAAATATAATTATTTTTGGACATTACACACAGCAGCGTCAGGCCCCAAAGTAAATGAAGCTTGTATTATGGTTAACAGACAACAGATACAAATACCTAAATCTTACTTTTTTCTAGTAAATACATACATATTATACATAATACTCAAGACAAACACAAATGTTTATCACATAAATGTTTGTCAAGTGCGGAAATTGAACCCGTTCCTTTAAAACTTTTTTTTTACAATTTAACAAATTTTAAATATTGGATATTAATCTCAAAAGTTTGCTTTGAAATCAAACTTTAATTTTAATTACCTATTTATTTATATCAATAACTTTAAATCTCTTTTTTTTATTATAATGAACTACCAATGTTTTATTTGCTTGAGCGAATATTTATTTGGTAGAGAATCACATATATCATTAAGCTCTCCAGTAAACAACTAAATACTTTATTGACCAATAAAGTAATGCATTGACGAACTTGACATAATAAATTAAAAAAAAACCCGACTGCGGATTAAAAAAATAAAGGGTAATCTTAGTAACTGATAAGCAAAAAAGCAATTTGGCGCCAAAAAGCCGCCATTTTGATTTCCAATAATTTAAATATTTATATAGCCTATGACACTCTCGTGGTAAAAATGAATCTAACCACATATAATTTATTAAAATCGGTTTAGCCGTCAGTAGTAACGAGGGAACATAGAGTCGGACATACATACA
Source organism: Apoda limacodes (assembly GCA_946406115.1). NCBI lineage: Eukaryota > Metazoa > Arthropoda > Insecta > Lepidoptera > Limacodidae > Apoda > Apoda limacodes. The sequence goes on from OX291554.1 coordinate 3,910,361, forward strand.
GGTCAAACACATATCCCTCCTTTTGGGCTTTGCCGCAGTTTGGTAAAAATATCCTTTTTCATTAACACAAAAAAAATGTAGGCACGTGTACCAGGGCAGCAGAGGGCTTAGGAGCTCAGGTGGCGTGACACGTGGTAACGGCTCGGCCATATGCCACGGGCACCACAAGCTACAAAACAATTAATTATTGTACCTTACAGTCTTCATTATTTCCTAGTATTAAATAAAATAAAAATTGAAAATCTACAGAAGTTGAATATAAAAAATAATTAGTAGGTAAATAAATATAAAAAAAAAAATTTAGGAGCCTTGGTGTTTGCCTGATACTGGCATCATTTACCAAAAAATATGTTTTTTACACGATAAAAAGCAACTGGCGAAGTGTGTGTCGTTCACTTTAGTGGTAGATATATAAAAAAACTTGTGAATCAAATTGAGGATACAATTCGCGGCGCCTCGCAGTGGCCTACATACGAACGAATTTCTCATTTGTTTTCGACATTTACTGATCAATCACTGTGAAATTTCTAAGTCATAATCCCAAGCCGAATACCTAGGTCTGTGGTTTTCCAAAACCTTGTAAAATGTTTTTATTAACTAGAAATCTTTTTTGAAACAATTTGTATGAAAAACTAGAATCCTGTATAACTTTTAAACTATAATATTTAATAGAAAACTGGCACACTGCAGACCTAGATATTTATTATAAGAACATGTTTTCAAAATTTTGGGGTATGTGATCAGCAAGTGTCAAAAATAAGTGAGAAATTCGTTTGTATCAGCACGCTGAGAGGCGCTCCGAATCGTATTCTTTTAAGAAATTTTTGTTATGAGTATGTATTTGTAAAGCTAACACAAGCTTGTGTTTTTTGACATAAATCCATTGAATTTCGCATTTTTAATCCGGGGTGGTTGTAAGAATAAATCATGTAAAGAAAATCATGTTCTTTCGCCGCATTTATACGGCTGTTGAGCTTCAATTTGTCCTAAGTAATCTACTATGTGGTAATAATTCAACTATTCAAGTTTAAGAAATTATATGTTGAAATAATTTTTGTAGTAGAAAGAACAAGAAATTGTGTTTTGAATTTATTTAAGAATGTTCTATGTTCTTATTAACAAATTTTAGGACAACCACGCATATTCCTTATAACTTGGCACCCATTTAGATGTCAATTCTTTTCACAGTTATGTTTTTGATGGGATATCATTACAGTTTGTGAAGAATTTGCTATTATTCGAATTCGATTGATTGGATTAGAATTCAAAAGTGATTTGTAAAATAAATCTTTTTTCCTGCTTTTACGCTGTATAGTTTTCTTTTTTATGATATTTTCCAAACTATCTTGAACGTTAGAAATATAAGAGCGTATTGCCTATTATCTGCAATTTAGGTAGGTAACTAATTAAGCTCCCACTACTAGTAGATAAGGAGTTATGTTCCCACTACTATTTAATAAGGAGTTATGGATTAAAAATTGAAAAAACGAATTTAAAAAAATACAGTGAGTTTTTTAAATAAAAAACGTGAAAACATTTTATTTTTGTCAGCCTCAAACTTGCAATACGACAGTGGAATGATCTTAAGAACGAGCAGAAAACTGTATACCTATTTTAAATCTTAATAATTCGTTTTTTCTGAATTTTTTCCTTTGTATACACACAATCACCGAGCTGGACGCCAAATTTTACCTTGCTAGGTCAGCTGGAAGTGGGTTAGGTTTTTCTACATATCAGTCAGTCAGTCAGTGATAAACATGCCGATTTTTAGACATTAATGCCCCCTCAAAAAAACCAATGCAGCTAAAATCAGGTTGCTTAATATTTTTAACGCCGACCACGAAATCGAACGTATTAAATTTTTAGTCATCTATACTGTGGGTTCAAGTAACATTGCAACATACAAAAAAACTGTAAGCTAGAATTTTGGCTGGCTATATCTCGCAAAGTATTTAACTTTGGTGAGTTGTTTTTTGGGTTCCGTAGCCAAATGGCAAAAAACGGGATCCTTATAGTTTCGTTATGTCTGTCTGTCTGTCCGTCCGTATGTCACAGCCACTTTTTCTGAAACTATAAGAACTATACGGTTGAAACTTGATAAGTAGATGTTTTCTGTAAACCGCATTTAGAATTTCACACAAAAATAGAAAAAAAAAAAAAAAATTTTGGGGTTCCCCATACTTAGAACTGAAACTCTAAAATTTTATCAAACCCTTACGTGTGGGGTATCTATCTATGGATATTGAGGTTTCTAATATCATTTTTTTCTAAACTGAATAGTTTGCGCGAGAGACACTTCCAAAGTGGTCAAATGTGTGTGTCCCCATGTAACTTCTAAAATAAGAGAAAAACTAAAAAAAAATATATGATGTACATTACCATGCAAACTTCCACCGAAAATTGGTTTGAACGAGATCTAGTAAGTAGTTTTTTTTTAATACGTCATTAATCGTAAACCGCAATTTACCTTTCATTGAATCAACTCAAATATAACAATATTTTTGTTTGTATTTGTAGATTACATAAATGGTGGTAGGTACGGAACCCTCGGTGCGCGAGTCCAACTCGCACTTGGCCGGTTTTTTTTAAGTGATTTCAGTCTATGCGCTAGTAGTTTAGATGTTTTCAGATTTTTTCGACAATGCGTTCAGGTCAACCGAAAATAACCATTAGGGAGTCAAGTATTTAAATTATGGGGCATAATTTTGAAAAAATGTCTAAATATTCTCATAAGAAATAAGCTGTTGCCCTATTGGTCTCTGAATAAGGGAACTATGTGCTATGGCATACGGATAGACGGATAAACGGGCGAAGACATGGCGGAAACTAGAAGAAGGGTTGGACTACAAAATCCTAAAAACCACCGATTTAGATCAATTTTCAATTCAAATATTGACTAATTCCAATTACCTATTCAAATGATACGCCCATATATATTTCTATGTTTGTTTATTAGTTTACCAGCGTAGTGTCATATTTGTTAATGCCCCTGTAGTAAAAATCCGGCTGAAAGGAAAGTTGTAGGCAGCAAACTCATTGAAGGGATCTCAAACTGCCTCTCACTGAATAGCCAAGAAGATGCCAGCTTCTCAAAATTCGAAACCACTTGGACAATTGGAAACACTTTCGTGCGTTGTTGTGAAGAAGCACGGAAAATAGATGTCTGTTTATGTCTTTGTCTTAAGCTAGTGATTGACTACAGCGAGTTAGAAATTGAGCCTTAAATCTCAGAACTCTTCACAGTATATCTTTGCAGTAACGTGCCTGATAAGTTCTTCACAGTATACATTTAAAGTAAGGTGCTTGAGAAGACGCTTAAAGAAGAAATTAGAATTCTTAGAAAAGTAGCACTTAGCACCGCTAGTAAATTATGTGCCTTAAAATCTACAACCGCACACATTACCGTTGTTATAAATATAATTTCGTAAAAAAGAAAACAAATTAAATTTGTTTTGAATTTTCTTAGACCTGAAGCAGAAAACTATCAATAAATGCTTATGTCAGGAAGAATAAAGGTAAAACTAATGATTACCTAGGAAGTGAAAGTGGATACTATAATTTTATTTCAGTCCATCTGCCGCGATGATGTCGTAGTAGAGGAGTAATGTATAACGTATGAACCCTGCCAACCGTGACCATTGCTGCATTACCATATAAACGGTACAGCACCATGGCACATATCTGTACACACGAACGACATTATGGGCTTAGAGAATTAAGATCGGAATCAAATTACGTTATAAATGATATTTATTCTTTTATTTTATACCTAGGTTTTATAGTGTCAACTTTCTCGATGCTTCTTATCAAAACATTCAACCCTACTATTATTTGGGTCTTTATTCGGTATTAGGTATTGCCAGCTCTTCTCAACTGAATCTAACAACCAAAATATTAGACCAGTGATCCATAAAAAAATAATATCAATGGCAACATTCGTCACCTTCATGATTACCTACTTGTGATTCTAGAAAATAACATTTTCACTGTAGCTTCCTACGCCTCCTAAGAAATGTTTTCTATTAAATTTAATACTCATCATGATGGATTCATTTCAATCTTAAGATTTCTATTTCCTAGATCATATTCAAAATATAACTTTTCACTTCACGAAGTACCACGGACGCTGCTAAAGATTTCAAGTCTTTAAATTCAAGTTTTAAATATTATAATCTAAGTAAATCTGATATATGCAACTATTTGGATGAAAGGTCAAAATAAAATTACGTCTTAAAGTTGGCAAAAATAATAATCATAAAAAAAAATTTACACCTGATATAACAGCCTGTGACTGTACTGTGTACAAAACAAAGTACTTACTATGGCAAGGCACTACACGCACATAATTGGCTGTATCGTGGGAACCGCGCCACCTGTCTGTCCGTCCGTCTGTCTGTCTTTACTGCTGCATCGTCTTTCCCATAAGTCACGGTCACGGACCGTGAACTTGTGACCCATTACGTGCTATTATGTAATCACCCTTAATTTAATGAGGATGCAGGCTGGTCAAAGTGGAATATTCTAAAATATTTGTAAGAGATATGTTGATTTCTGAAATTTTTGGGTATATACAATATCATATCGAATATAGGTAAGAGCGCGACATGTAACAGAAAAAAAAAACATAATTTTTAATTTTATATTTTATTGTTTCTAAACCAACTTAAAAAAAATATAATTTGTGTATTTTAACACCGTGACATCCCCGATTTCACGTAATTATTATTTTTAACATAAAAGAGTTTTAACTTCCAGCAGAGTAGTCTTATACAAGTATGGCGAAGATTTGTTCATAGAACCAATAGACAGAATGTGATCCTAAGAAATCTTCAATTTCTTTTTTAATTGAAAATATGAAATAACATTTAATTGAAGACATGAAAGGAAAAGTCAAGCTAACTTTAGAGTTAAAGATACTTAAATGATTATAAAGTGGAAAGTGAAACATGATTAAATGCCATAGTAAAATAAAACTATAAAAGACCCTTGATATGATTGCATGTGCAAATGGGTGGCTAGCTTTTTGTCCGGCAGACGCATACGAACCGTGTTGACGGTAGTTGCTCTGATAGCATGGACATTAAATGCTCGTGTCCCGCAAGGCTCTGTGCTGTCTCCTACGCTGTTTCTACTGCATATCAATGACATGTTGGATATCAACAACATACATTGCTATGCAGATAACAGTGCTGGAGACGCTTTTTACACGGGTCGTGCAAACATCCTCCGTTCCGTTGTGGAGGAAAACCGCGGAGAACTTGTGTTTCAAATCGAGACCACACTGTCCAAGGTATCTGACCGGGGACGGGTAATCTTGGTCCGATTCAACCCTACAAAGACACAAGTGTGCGCGTTCACCGCTAAGAAAACTCCATTCACTGTGGTCCCACAATTCCAGAACACTACCCTCTCCATCTCCAAGAGCATTGGGATCCTTGGTGTCGACATCTCCAGCGATGTTCAGTTCCGAGATCATTTACAAGATAAGGTGAAGCTGGCGTCCAAAAATCTTGGTGTACTCAACAAAGCGAAGCAGTACTTTACGTCGGGGCAAAGGTTGTTACTTTACAAGTCGCAAGTTCGGCCCCATATGGAGTACTGCTGCCATCTCTGGGCGGGTGCACCCGGATACCAGCTTGGCCCTTTTGACTCGGTTCAACGACGGGCTGTGAGAATTGTTGACGATTCCAAACTCACTTGCGGTATCGAGCCCTTAAGGCTGAGGAGAGACTTTGCCTCTCTTTGTGTGTTCTACCGCTTGTACAATAGGTTGTGTTCTGAGGAATTGTTCGAAATGATGCCCACGGCTACTTTCTACCATCGCACCGCTTGCCATCGGCAGGGAATTCATTCTCACACTTTAGAACCTAAATGGTTGCGTACAGTGCGGTTTCAGATAAACTTCCTCCCGCAAACGCTTAAGTTGTGGAATGAGCTCCCTGCCAAGGTTTTCTGCAAGGACTACAGTATGGAGTTCTTCAAGAAAGAAGTTATTAGATTTCTGAAGGGTTGGAAACGCGCAAGTGATACCCCTGGTGTTGCAAGCGTGCATAGGCTACGATGACCGCTTACCATCAGGCGGACCGTTAGCTTGTTTGCCACCTTAGTGGCATAAAAAAAAAATGATTAAAATTGTAAAAGAGTAACGCTGCCCCTTCCTTGTGCTTTCCCCACCTATCTTAAACATTTGTTTGTAACGAATTCTTTCACTATTAGAATGTTACATTATCTTTGGGGGCGTCCATAAATTAAGTGAGGTGTTTTTTTAAATTTTCAAAATTTAATTAATGCGAAAGTAACTCTGTCTGTCGTTTACCTCTTCATGCTTAAACCGCTGTATCGATTAATGTAAGCTGAGTGAAACCACGGGCAAAAGCTATTTTTTATTAAATATTGAATAATGGTTAAATATTTTTATTTTTTTACTCAGACAAATCTTAACCTACCAACATAAAATTATTTAAAGTAGAACTTTTCACAACTTAAACACAGAATACCTAATTTTAAAACACGGCGCAAATAATATTGCACATTACACAAAAAAAACAACAGGATCAATTTCCCAAAACTCACACCCAACAAGCAGCTCTATCAAACCACACACTTTTGTGAAATCAGAATTAAGGCTACCGTCATAAAGAGGCAGTAATCGATTAAACAAACATCCGCCGGAATACCAGCCTTAACGCCATAAATCATCCATCGGTGATTGGATCGCATATGGCAAAGATTATTGTTGAAATAAATAAGATAACTCTTGCTTGTCTTTGTGAGGCTCAAAACACTTCTTTGTTAAGATGGAGAAGCTACGTCAGTAGGAATTGAGGGAACTCTTCAAATATTTGTAGGCATACATATAGCGATTTTGGTACTTTCAGTAACTAATTAAGTATTTATCCAGAAAGTAGCATGTCGTGAAGTGGAACTGATGAAAAATACCACAGATTAACACATGAACTTCTCAGCGATACCTATTTTAAGTGAGGTAATAAAATATCTCGATTAAGATAGTTAAGCTCTTTTGATTCTTCTTCTTCGGTTTAACGACGGGCTGAGGGAATCCTTGACGACCCGAAACTCACAAGCGGTATCGAACCTTAAAGTCTAAGGAGAGAGTTTACCTTCCTGTATGTGTTCTACCGCTTGTATGATGGGATGTGTTCTGAGCAATTGTTCGAAATGATTCCTACGGTGACTTTCGGGCACCGCTCGCCCTCGGTAGATAATCAATCATCACACCTTGGAACCTTAATGGTCACCTACAGTACGTTTTTATAGGAACTTCCTCTCTCCAATGCTTAGGTTGTGGAATTAGTTCCCTGCTTAGGTTTTCTCTAAGGACTACAATATGGGTTTTTTCAAAACAGAAGTTATTAGATTTTTAAAGGGTCGGTGACTTGCGAGTGATGCTCCTGGTGTTACAAGCATCCATAGGCTGCCGTGACTGCTTGCCATCAGGCGGTGTTAGCTTGTTTGCCATCTTAGTGGTATGAAAGAAAAAGCGACTACGGCAAAGCAAATTTGTATGATTTGCAAAAAATAGGGCACCATCAAACTGATCTGTTGATGAAAGTACACAACAATGTATCTTAGTCGTATTTGGGCTTGGCTAATTTTAGTGGTAATATCCCACGTTCAAATTGCGATACTAAAGTTATACAAAAAATACGCTACTTATGTGTGGCCTTGATTGTCTGGAGATAGATTTCGTATCCATTACAATATTTATTATTTATATATTTCATATTCATTATAATAATCGCTTCAAAATAAATATTGTAGTTATTTAAACCTACTGTGTAATGTATCTTATAAGAATATTTGTTTGCTATAGCTTAACAATGAACATAGTTACAAATATAATGTGAGTTATTGTCTCATAGCCAATGATAAAAAGGCCCAGTGTATGTAACTCGAAATTAAACCATCGCTCCACTTAGGGTTCAACTTACCTAATCTTCGTGTGAAAATCGGTTTTTCCCGCTAATTGTGCATGTTACTATAATATACTTTTTCATATGTTTTTACATGCAAAATATTTTCAATAAATCAAAAAAGACAGAAAATTGCACTTTTTAAAACAACGTTCATAACCTACATCTCTGAGTAGCCACTCTGCCAAAGTCTTTTATTCTATGACATAAGAATGCGCGCACGCTTTTCTTGAAGCGTTTCGCCAAACCAATTAAAATGAACCCCAGCTCGGTGCAATATTGTATGTTCCCAGTTTTAGTGACGGTGGGTTCATTTTGGTTACTTATTTATTGGTGTTAATTGTGTGGTTTATACAGTTTTATTGGTATTGCCTTGTTTCTGGTATCTATTTACATTTATAACTTTAAACCATAATAAAATTTAGAAGTCGTAACTTGTTTTGTCTAGCAAGTACAGCTGTAGCTACGAGAATTCGGTTATAGATATTTCTGTTGGTACTCCATTCCGAGATGGAATGTCAAACAGCCTATTGACACATAGGAAAAAAAGAAGCGATCTCCATTCCAAATTTCAGTTTAATCTTTTCAGAACAAACAGACATAGTTACTAACTTTACTTTTACTAATTTTATCATATATTATAATAGATGCTCGTTTTGCGGCCAAAAGTAAATACCATTTCGACACTTATGGCTAAAGTAGTGGTCAAAGATATATAACAAACATCAAGTGTGGCGACAAACAATTACTGATAATAAACAGTAAATGGTCATAATAACCGCCATAATCATTAAGCAATCGGTTAAAGGTGGGATTATGTGGTAAATTGGCATTATTTTAGCCAAATATAAGATATTGACGACATACCATTTTAGTTTAACACCAAAGAAATAAGCATGAGTTTTTCATACCTAGCTAAAACTATGTAAACATTTATTTGTATTAAACCTTCAATGAATTAAACGTAAAAGTGAAGTTTATACGTAATAAAGACAAAAATTTAATGTAAATGCAAGTGAGATGCGTTTAACTTCACATTTGTTTAAAATTTAAAACGAAAATTCATTAACCCTATGATCAAGCTTAGCCGATGATGGCCCATAATAACTTAATGTTGTTAACCTTAATCACAAACGGTTACGAGGCGCCAAAGTATGTTTTTTATCCAAAAACAAAACTGTTTCACGCCCACTGTTGGTTTTACAATATTGCTTAATCTCGACTTTGGTTATAAAAAAAGAAAAAAAATGGCGCCAAAAAATAAGAAGTCTGTTTTTGTAGCGGCCAGTTTGCTTAAAAAAAAAACAAAAAAAATGGTGAATTTATTGCTACTTTTTTGATAAATAATTTTGCCTGCCGTTTCTGTAATGATAGGTTTTCCTACGAAAAAGTTGTTATGCAGTAGTAGAAAATAATATCTGGTTATTGGATATAACATGTTGTAAGCGAATTTCTATCATGCTTTATACAAGAATTAATTAGGTACCTACGTAAAGTAGTGGGAAGTATAATAAATATTTACACTACGCCTTGCTTTCTTACGCTTGTCGCGCATTAAGGGTATTAAACTAAACTTATTAAATGTAGATAGTTCTTCCATTATGATCAAGTCCCACAGGTTTATGACTTAATATTTTTTTTTTTATTTGTGATGTTACTAGCATAATGTGGTCACATAGTGCATGTAGCTGCTCCGCAGTAACTTGCACGGTCAACTCGTACGCTGACACCTGAAACCCACTGTGTAACCAGGCCATAATCCGTATCCGAAGATTTGTAATTTGACAATCACGGTAATGTTCATAGATATTTTTATCGATTTGTGATTTTATTAACAGGGTAATATCCATATTTATTTTTATCGATTTGATCCAATAGGGTACTGTCCATAGGCATTTTTTAATCCAGGTCATAATCATAGATACCTATATTTTTTTTATCTACCTGCTAAAAGCATGAACGTTCTTTAAATATTGACAGTCCAAGTAGGCTTTTTTACGTCGAAAATGAAAAAAGGACTTTTTCCCTCAAGAATATGAGGTGTGTACCAAACTGAAATTAATATGAAATATTAAGGTCAAAAGTTTCTAAAAGTAATAGAACAATCGGAGTTCTAAGTCAACACAATCTAAACACACAGCGCCAAAATACGTTTTATGACGTCATCGCTTACAAATATGGTTAAGATTTAATTTTTTATAAAATCTTCTACTAAGTTCGCGTTTGGATGCAATTTCACCTAATGAAGAAGGAGTCACTGTATAGGTAATAGTTCGGACTACCTACTGCATTTCGCTAAATACCTACCCACTCTCGCATTAAAGATACCAATGTTTTAGTTGTACGTTTCGGGGACTAAGTTTAGGTGAAAGCTTAAAACATACCCGGCAAAAGACCTTTGAGACTTGATCTCATGATAGAAAATCTATTTAATCTCGGTGCGCGAGTCCCAATTCACCGGTTTTTTTAATACAATAAATCTAACTAAAACCTTTCTAGATCTGATTTAAAAGAGAGTGAATAAAGAGTACCAGTTATTGACTCCAATTTAAAAATAGATTTTCTTGGCACTTTATGCATCTTTGCCTCGAAAATTTCAGTAGACAACGTTTGAATTCTGACCATTCTTTTCATTTACTACAAGGAAACCATATTTGCTAATAAATCTAGCTACATTATAGACATATTTTTTTCTAAATCGTAATTTTTGTAATCGATATCCAAACGACGTTTCAAAATTCAGAAACAAAAATAACAAAAACAAAACAATACAAATTTATATTTCACGCTATAAAATAATATTGAACAGTGGTAAAAAATATATTAGAAAAACTAAAACAAACAAAAACCACACATAATTCATTAACATTGCACGCCAACAGAATATTGGAAACCGCCAAAGTTTGAGCAGAAAATATCTATAATCTGGAATCAAACCCACGAGCTCTCACCCCATAATCAGTTATAATCACCTTGTTTGCCTCAAATTGTGTACACAAAACTAAAAAAATACTACCCTCAATAGCGCTAGACAAGTATATTGATCTGGATTCACCTGGGAGCTTATTGGCAACAGTCTCGAAGAGGTACGTCAGACTCTGGAATTCGATAGATAAATGTATGCAAGTTTTCGCGGGTCTCGAGCGGTACGACCTACTTGAATACCTTTTTCTCTCGAATTTCAGAGTCTGGCTTACTCGAGTCTGTTCCCTTTCCTTTGTCAGTTGGTAGAGTATGAAAATGGAACGTTTCTCCCTCCGAAAGCCAAATTTGGCCGAAAAGTAAATTAATAGTATGAAAACTATGGTTTGTTATTTTGAAAATATCATTTATCAACAAAAATAATTAGTAACAATTACCAGTACCTAAACCAGTATACAGTACAAAATACACCTATAATTATTTAAAATCGATAAACTTATTCCAAAACTACCATTATGCGTCTTTTTATGTATTAAAAACCATTGCTATTAATCGTAATATTATTAACATTGTAACGTGACAACTTGTGCCTTTCACTTTTTATGTCTGTCTCTCTCGCTCTTAGGCGGGCTAACCATGCCGCGTGCCTCTCACTCGCTCTCATTGTGAGCGCATAACGTGAGCGGAGCGTAACGCAGTTTCTTGAAGTGTCACCCGGCAAACCAATTTATAAGACGTTGTCACGTCAAAACATGAAAATGCGCATCTTCCCAAATGTATCTAAATCTAAATATATTTTAAAATTAACAAAAAGTTTGACAAAAAAATTGTATTGTCAAATATATTAGTTATTAAAACCAATATTTTGGTTTAAATAACTAATAACTGAAGTTCCGCAAAAGACCTCAATTTCCTTTTTTTTTCTCACTATGACAAAACAGTATTTGTCTAATGAAGCGTGTGATAATTAATTCAAAACATAAAGCTTTACGGTTATGAAAATTTCATTATGCCTTATTATCAGTGACATAAAACTCAAAACACTGCCACTAAATGTGCATTATCAGCAAAAACATTTTATGGTATCGATACCAAACAATGCTTTACAAAAAGTAGTATAGCCCTAAAGAAAACTTTATAACATAGCCATAAGGTATAAAATTACATTTCTCAACATCTTGCATATACCTACAATCTTTTTTTTTTCTTTGCGGTTTGCATCTTGCGACAATGTTGTTTTTTCTTTTCTTTTTGCTCGCGTGCGGTCGGCGCCTTAACAACACTGACTTGCAAATCACTTATTGTTTGTCTTTATGACGTATATTATTTTTCGGTGTCCTTTGTTTTTTTTTCAAAAATATTGTTCGGCTAATCTGAGAAAGATGATTAGGTCTCTTATTGTTGTCACTCAGAATGGACCCTTAAGCAAAGATGCCGGTGAAGTTGATGGTAGTAAGTATATTTTTGATAACAGCATAAAAAATGAGTGTAATCACTATTTCTCTCATGTGAAATACAAATTTTCTAGCTTTTTTTGTCGATCATAATAGTTACAGGAAGTAGAGAGGAACTCGTGAGCCATTGACATTCGTCATTTGAAAACGATATGCCAAGTTAAGCAACGTCGGGCATGGTCACTACTTAGATAGGTGACCCTAGTGGCACATTATGTGAAATCTATTCTCGGTCCTGGCTATTTATTTTATGACAGCCGTCGTTAAGCCAAGGCAGAGTCTATATGGGCGGCTTGAAAACTCTATCAGTCGAGAAGCCAGCCACTAGCTTGAGAATGTCCGCCAACCTGCATTAGCCCAGCGTAGTGGACTATGGCCTAAGTATACAAAATAGAAGACATGATTATTGCTAAAGCTAAATTTACATTACGAAACTAGTGTCTCGACATTAGTTTTACGTCACTAATTTCATCGACACTTTCACGTGTAAACCTTCACGTTCACAATGCATGAATAACGTAAAATAAAGGTTTCATGTCATTATCAGGAGAATCTTTCCAATAAACGCTGACGGCTATGGCTGCGTGAGTAAGGGCTCCCTGTTATAAAATTGCATAAAAATTATTAGGTGATAAATCTTACAAGAATACTTAATGAGTGTTTTAGGAAAAGTATTGAGTATTAAAAAAAGGGGCGTTGGGGAGTTCCCCCTCTTACTGCCCCTTTCCCCACCTTAACGGGAGGCTATTAATTTTTGGAATAAGTTTTTTTTTGCAAAACTTTCCTTCGACTTATCTACGACGCTGCGGGACTAGCAGCCCCCGCTCGCTGTAACAAACTCACAGGAACTCGCGCTCCCCTCCACAGTTTTGACTTATTGGTCGCCACCTCAGGCGCAGTCCCTATGCCTTTGTTACAGCGGGCGGGGGCTGCTCTCCCTCCGCGCCTCCGGTCTCTAAAAAACACTCTAGGAGTAGGGCAGACCAAGACCACGGCGTTTCGGGGTTGACAGAATTGGTTCTGAATATAAAAAAAATATAATAACCTAGCTTAGCGAAAAGTCCTAGTTCTAAAGCTGAGCCAAAAAAACCACATAAGTTTAAATAGAGACGCCATTAAATAACATAACTACTAGAGGCAAAATACTTACTATGCAGAATGCATTATTTGAGACATATAGTCTGCAAGAATCTTTTGGCTCTGTGTCTTCTGAGATAGCAACAAGAAGTTTGCCAGATCTATCCACTATTGTATCATTTGAAGACATACAAAAACTTAAAGAAGAGCTTCAGTCTGTAAAATTAAAATAATAAAGCACCGACGCAGAAATATAAAACCTACTTGAAGAAAATGAATGCTTAATAAATATTCAAAGAAAATTAGTATAGGCTCGCAAATTTTAATAATTCAAATATCACTATGTTCATTTTTAAAACGCCTACTGACTACTACTGACACCTGAGCAAACTGGCACACCAAACATGCAACGCCTTCAACAAAATATTCCTAAACAACAATCACCAGAGAGCACTACAATTCAAGATGAAATTTTAATACTAGCTGAACAACTGCCAATTTCGGAAACGAAAAAAAAAAGATTTGTAATGATAATGACAACGTATTAAAGCAGGATCAATCGGAAACAACAGAAAATTGAAAAATGTGCAAAAAAAAGTTATATATAATTGGAAGTCAACAATGTAAAGGACAATTTAAAGCATTACATAGGACATAGGCTCAAACGACGTTTGAAAAATATGATATTTCGTCACAAGCCACTTGTGAGCAGTTATTAAAGACCTACAGTACTTTACGTTCATAGGATACAATTATATTGTGTGTTGGAGAATCCTGATAAAATAACAATAAGAAAAAGGAAATTTTCTTAATTTCTAAAATAAACCAAAGATATTTGTAATCAATGTAACAAAAACATACATTTAAATAAAAGTAAATTAAATGGATTGTCAAAAACAACTTGTAAAAACTATGAAAACTGTGAATTTTTAGAATTATGTAAGTTAAGGGGAGGTAATGTGGCAAATACGTGTAATACTATCAACTTAGCTTTGGACTCGGTATAAATTAAACAAGCGTTTTAAAAATAAGATCACAGTGCAACGGCAGTCTTACGACTCCAAACATCAGAAGCCCATGACTACACCTCGCAAAGGTACCATTCATTTCTACTTCCCGTATTGGGAACAAAATAATGCAAAAATGAAAACACAAGGAAGTCTTAAGTTAGTTAATAAAGCTTTTTTATAAAATATAGCCGGATAAAAGATATTTTAGAAACAACAATACACGAATTTTTGGCAAACTGTTGTTTATCTGAAACGTTTGTGAAAAGCTATAACATTAAAAACATATAACTGAAAGGGTACACACTATTAACTTCATTTTATACGTCAAATCAAAAGCGAGGAGGTGTATGTATTTTAAGACATAAGGGATATTGAATACAAGGAGTTACAGTTTGTAAATAGTAAATTTACATTCGAATGTTGTGGCATAACCATTCCTCAGTGTGACTGTTGTTTAATATGTATTTATAGAACACCGAAATCAGACGCCAAAGATTTTTTTAAGATTGTAAAAGGCTTAACAATACAAGATCTGAAGGTTTCGGTGAGATTGAGACTGAAATACTGAAACAATGCATACCAGAATTAGAATATATTTTGTAACACTTAATAAATGGACAAAGGTAAATTCCCATTGGCTGTTAAAATATCTATTGCCAAACTCCTTTTCAAAACAGGTGATAAACAAAATTTAAATGATTATCCATTAACAACCCTTAATTCTATCAAATTCTCTCAAAAGTCTTTGAAAAAGTTGTACATAAACGATTCATGTCTTTTCTGACAAAATGAATTATAATCAAACATGATCAATATGGATTCCAAAAAACAACTTCAGCACGTTTCTCCCTGTTTAAGAAATTGCAAATTGTATGGACATCATAACACCTGTAGTAGCTATTTTTTTCGACAAGTCTCAGGCATTCGATTTGTTTGTCGAGATAATCTATTACACAAATGTGAAATGTACGGAACTCGTGGTCTTGCCTTTGACTGGATAAAATCGTATCTGAAAGGTCGTAAACAACGTGTAGAAATAACTGCTATGGGAAAACCGTAGGAAATGGTGAAATATAGTTCAATGTTAAGGGAAGTAAATTGCCACAAGGTAGCGTGCTTCGGCAGTCTTCCTCAGGTGACAAAACATAAATGTATCTCGTTTGCCGATGACATATTCACGATAATTAAAACTTCAGATATTAAAACGTTCGAAAATGACTTAATACACAATTATATATATATATATATATATATTTATATATATATACAATTAATGACATACCAAACTGGATGGAACAAAATCATTTGACTATACATATGGACAAAACAAAATATGTACAATTTTATAACACAAATGAAAGACAAATTAAATTAAATATTTACCATTAACATAAAACTATCCATAAGGGGAAAACAGCAAATTTCTTAGGATTAAATATAGATAAGAATTTAAATTAGAAATTTCATGGATTGCCCCGGTGCAAGACCCAATCGAACGCCTTTGCTATGTTCAGGCTACATGCCAATGTCCTTACCCTGACTCTCAATAGCTAGTGCCCATCGATGTGTGAAATACACTAGCTAGAAGATCACATTCATGATCAGATATCCCTGCGTAGTTATTGGTTTGAGAACTGAGCCATGCTGGCCACGATGGTGGGCGTTAAAGTCTCCCAAAATAATTAGCTCTGCTGTGGAATACTGCTCTAGAACTTTGTCCATCGTCAAATGCCTGAAAAGTCTATTCACGTCCGTATCACCGCTGATAAACCTGTAGAGGCACGCTTAGATACGGGTGTGGCCAGCGGTCAGCCATTTCACCGGGTTTTCCTAACTACCGCGTCTACGCCGAGCAATCACAGCAACGAGCACCACCGGTCCCCCGCTGTCCGCGCACCGTATCATCATGAGCTCTGGCTGCCTTACTCACCAGAAACGCAACACTACTTATAGTTGGTGTTATTTGACCGCAGCTTCTCTAAAGCGAATGTACCTCCCCTAGTTCGGGCTGCTCATTCGAGCGAGTACTCGCTGTGCTTATCTTTATTGTTCAGGCGATTCAGTAGAGTTATAATGAATGTAAAAAAGCAATAAAAAAAAATGTTTCACAATTGACATAATAATATTTCTCAATCTGAAGTATTTGTAAAAATGTGTATGTTTATTTCTTATTTTCTTTTTCTTATAACAAACACTATATAGTGTTTTTTTTGTCGTATGTCATACAAATATTAGATATACCAAACAATTAACCTATCAAGACATTACAACTGATTATTTTATATATTCGTTTTGAAAAGTGTACTTAGACTAAAAATAAATTGTAGGGTGGGAAGCGTCAACAGGGTCCCGTATGTGCAAGCTTGGCTCCGGCGCACTTCATGCTGAAAATTAACAAAAAGGGAACTATGATATATAAAAATATAAATTATAGCAAGGCATAATACGATATATTTACTATAGTAATTTTTGAATGACCACACACGCAGCATTTGTATGGATATATTTTGGCATCTTAATATTTAGTACCTACCTGGAACACCGAGCTCTGCTCGTTTTTTTAACAACGCCATTTATTGGTAAGTAGCTTTAGTGTTTCTGTGTCGGTAAAATAATTGTATTACTACTCGCCGATAGATGTCAGGAAGAGACATATTTTTCAGTTTATCTTTGCCTGAAAATACAATTTCATGAAAATCATTGGAGCCGTTTCCGCGATTTAGATTATAAATATATATATATATTTACAAGAATTGCTCGTTTAAAGGGCGACGTGTGACGGGCTTTAGGTACAATATCGTTTGTTTTATACTTTTTTGCATTTATTATAAGATGTACAAACAATTTTAAGGACCTAATGCATTAAGCTAGTTACTATCTAAACTCCATAATAATTTATCTATCATATAAATCATATATCATATCCGACTAATATTATAAATGTGAAAGTTTCGATGTTTGTTACTCAATCACGCTTCAACCCTGCACGGATCAAGATGAAACTTGAAACATATAGGTCAGGTCCTGGAATGGGACATAGGCTACTTTTTATCCCGAAAATTTCAAAAGTTCCCACGAGCTTGCTGTGGCAATCTTCATTAGCATAATTAAGGAGTTGCCGTAGAAATTCCACGTCGCTGGCAAATCTAGTAAATATTAAAAATGCGAAAGTAACTTTGTCTGTTACCTCTTCACGCTTAAACCGCTGTAACGAATAAGATTTTATTTCTGATTCTGATTTGGCATGGAAATAGTTTGAGTCTCAGAGAAGGACATAGCCTACTTGAAAACGTCAACTGTGAGTCAGTTTTTATTTTATAACTGAGGTGTGTCCGTTGAAATCCTACACCAGTAACCGAATTTAGGGCAGGTGATACCGCGGGCAAATTTAACATGGGAAACGTTTTAGTCCTGGGGAAGGACATAGCCTACTTGAAAACGTCAACTGTGAGTCGGTTTTTATTCTATAACTGAAAAACCTCAAGTGTAAGACGCTTTTTTTTACAATAAAGTAGTTGACGTGAAAATTCTACACCGATTACCGAATTTAGAGCGGGTGAAACCACGGACAAAATACTAACCCAAACTAAACAAGAATTGAACTATAGGTGCCAGATAACTGATATAAATACATCGGTACATATGATAATTAGAAATATAAACAAATACAAAAATGGTTATCAAATGAATCTTTAGTCTGTGCAGAAATTGAACTGAATCCATATGCACAGCAGGAAACCTCTACCAACTAGGCCGCTTGAAGATTTATAAATCCTGAAAAACTATAAAAATGTTTCTATAGGAATAAATGGCAGTGTATTATTTAATTCATTAGGTTAGCCGTATGTGACAACTCAATAGCAGTCCCTCGCCCCTGTCTCGTCCCGCACATTACCTCAAGATTAGACTAGCCTTTAAATAAATGTTTAGGCCAAATATTTATTTTCTTATAACGAAAAATCACAGAGTAAGAAATAGTTAAGATCTGGTTTAATTTGGCGCAATGTGGCTTTAACAGCAAAAGACCTTTTTGCTAGCTAAACTATAAACGAAGAATAAAACCTAGAACGTTCTTGTTTTTATAACAAACAAATGAATCTAGAACGTTTTGGCTTTATCCATAAAGCCTATGACAAACACAGATATAATACATTTAAAGGTAGGTTAACCATATAGCGACTGTATACAAATGTATTTTTAAAAGTAAACCACAAAATATAATATATTTCAGTTTTGTATGGATATATTTGAACGTTTAAAAATATATTATAGCTACATTTGTAGACGGCTAAAACAAAATTATTAATAACGTATCTACTAAAAAAATAAAATAAAGAAGGTTCTGGCTTTGCCTACAAACAAAATAATTTACATTGTTTTGGTTATCTTTGACAACTTAAAAAAATATAGAACGTTTTATGTTTATCTATAAACAAAAGAATCTAGAACGTTATATATATATAACGTAGACCCTATCTACTTACGTGCAAAGGTTACCGTATGTGACGCAGTCGGTGCCACACACCGGGACGTACTGTTTCGTACATACGCAGGACGACGCCGACACCTGTACCACCAACAAGCTACTCAAGATCAGCACCGTAGATAATACTGGAATAGAATTTTTCCAAAATATAGTGACAAGAATTTATCTATAATAGCCTTAAACATCTACCAGGTACTTGCTACTTAGGCATAGGTTACAAGAGACCCTTACACTGCTCATCACGTTCACCTTCAATCCTCAAAATACTTTTGCTGGCCAGGCAAATCCAAGTGGATAGATACTCGTTTGAATAAAAAAGTAGCTAGTTTTTACCAAGCCTAGGTCTTTCAACCTTAAGAACCGATTTCACTGATATACTTCTCGCTTCCAAATTTACTGCATATTTAAATGAACTACTTAACCAGTTCTGTATTTGTAACTAAAAGACGTCATCTTGGGGGAATATGTAACTGAGCTTGAAAAGAAGACCGTCGTTTCAAGCTTCACCCCAGTAGTCCGCCCATAGTAGTATAAAATAAACTTTCATTTGTGACTCATTATATTATATAGATCATTAATAGGAGGATGAGGAATGAGGATAAATTTTGTCCAAATAACATAGTGTCCTAAACGAAAAAAAAAAACAAGAAATACTATTTATAACTGTATCTAAGTAACTGTAAAAAGTAATACCTAAAGGTCTTTCTTTAGTTTAAGGTAAAATTATATTTAATAGAAAATTATTCTTATGAATGACCCTTTTATCAAATACAGATTTTTTTACTTCATAGGTTCGATTCCCAGCTTGACCCGATGATAAGCCAAAAATCTTTAAATGCAAATTTTATTATTTTAGAAAATAAAGGAATGTTTCTTTTATGAAAAATTTTAACCATCAATATTAAGAGTGGATTTCTTCTAACCGCGGCCTTTCTTTTACATCCTGTATAGAATACACAATTGCATACTCACGAATTAAAATCTTCATGTTAATTTTTGGTAAAAACTGTTCAAGTGAACTCGACTGATGCAATTGATACATTCGCATTTTAAATGCGTTTTATATACCTAGGTAAAGAACAATACTTTATAAATAAATAATATACATTCCATTACAACAAAACACAATAACTTAGCTTTGTTAGAACAATAAATAAAAAAATCGGCCAAGTGCGACTCTGACTCTCGCACGAAGGGTTCCGTACCATTATCTACAAAAACGAGCAAAAAAATCACGTATGTTGTATGGGAGCCCCTAAAATATATTTTTTTTATGTTTTTTTGTATTTGTTGTTATAGCGGCAACAGAAATACATCTTCTGTGAAACTTTCAACTGTATAACTATAACGGTTAATGAGATACAGCCTAGTGACAGACGGACGGACGGACGGACAGCGAAGCCTCAGTAATGGGGTTCCTACGGAACCGTTCAAGTACGGAACCCTAAAAACAAAATTTATTTACATACTGAGTAAACTAATTGTTGTAAAAAAAAACCTTTTATTTTTTGTGTATTTGTAGTGGTTACAATGTTATTTTTGATCAATTATAAGTAAATATAATAATAGGTGTACAAGAGACAAAAAAATTAGAAAGCAATGTAATCAACTTTAAAAAGAATTTATTTTGAATCAAAATATACCATAGCGACATGCAAGAATTAAGGATAATAGGAAAACAAGGAGAAAGACCACGCCCTATAGTAGCAACTTTTTTAACCCTCGGCTTGAAGATTAAAATGTTTAAACAAAAAGGCGCTGGAAATAATACTCCATACTATATGGAAGAATACTATACTCAATATGTGTTAGATAAAAGAAGAAAATTACAAGAAAAAGAGAATAAGAAGGGAAATATAGCCAAAATCAAATACTTTAAACTGATAATCATAAAGAAAAATACACTTGACTGACTTGTGACTTAACAACTAGCAATAAAAGAATGCTTCCAATCTCCCTAAAGAGCAGCTTGCAGCAACAAGCTAGCAATGCAACACACACATACGGACAATAAGAAACCACATTCCCCAACCCGGCTGGAAACCGTGGGGAATAATGACCAACACCCCTCATCTAAACAGCTAAACAAACAAAAATTATTAAAAATTTGTACCTGCAATGTTAGAACACTATACTTTCTCACGCCTCAGAAAAAATGGAATGTTTGGGGACTGGCCGAAGTAAGAAGAAAAGGATACGAAAAAGAAAAATATGAAAAACATATATTTTGTTACAAAGGAGAAACTAATGGACTCTATGGCGTTGGTTTTCTAATAAAAAAAGAGCTCAAACAACACATTGTCAATTTCACGAAAATAATTGAAAGAGTGGTATTACTACAGCCTCAGCTAAACAATACAGCCATGTCCCTAATACAAGTACATGCTCGAACG
This sequence comes from Apoda limacodes, assembly GCA_946406115.1. Classification (NCBI taxonomy): domain Eukaryota; kingdom Metazoa; phylum Arthropoda; class Insecta; order Lepidoptera; family Limacodidae; genus Apoda; species Apoda limacodes. The sequence continues at coordinate 3,931,637 of OX291554.1, forward strand.
GCCCTAGCAAGTGACGAGTGATTAATACATTTTACGAAGACCTATCAAAAGCCCACAGCCTCACAGATCGATTGGTGTTACTTATGGGAGACTTTGACGCTAAGATTGGACAGCCACAACCATATGAAAATTACATAATGGGAAAATACGGATATGGCATTCGAAACGAAAGAGGCGAAAAGCTAATACAATATGCATACAAGTTCAAATTACCGATAATGAACACTTTCTTTAAAAAAAAATCAAAAAGGGACATGGCTGTCACCAGACGGGACGACGAAAACCGAGGTATATATCATTCTGAGCTTTAAGCCATATTAAATGTGTAAGTGTTGAATAAAATAAATTTTACTTCAAATCATAGACTAGTAAAAGCATCAATAAATGTAGAGAAACCTAAACTTAAAACAGAAAATATTTTACATCAACATTAAGACCACCAAAAACAGAAACCGAAATAAGAGTATATGGAAAAAAAACTAGAAGAAAACACAAATTACTACGTAGAAAGTTCTTTAAAAGTACAAAATGTACAGAACCCTTAAAACCAACTTAAAAATATAATTATTATTAGCTTACAAACAAAAACAGAGGAAAAATAGATAATAGTAAGGAACATATTTTTTTTAAAAAAGTACTATAGAACTTACAACTTATAAGAACAAAACGAAAGAAGAAAAAATGAAATACAAACCTTTACAAAAAAACAAGCAAAGCAATAAAAGCAAACAACAATTAGCGCAAAAGAAATGTTTTAACCTGGAATTTAAAAAATATAGCATGAATAGGGCTAATAAACAATTAAATAGACAAAAAAACTGGGTACAAGCACTAAAAAATGGACTAGACTAGACAAGAATTTATGATTTGACATATAAAAAAATTAATAAACCTACTCGATTTAAAATTAAAAAAGTAGGCAAATATTTATTGATGCACTGGGGTTGCACTACAGCAACACCTAGAAACTTCAGAGTTAAAGAAATAAAACATTTTTCAAACTTGACAGACCGGAAATAAATCCTGTCCTTCTGCGTCTAGGACGACACATTACGCTACTAAGAATAACAATCTACTTATACGAACGCACTCTTGGACTTAGCTTGGTAGTTGTTTAAAGTCATTAAAACATCCTGTTTCAACTTCAAAACGGCATGGAGTGAAAATTAGACAAAACTTACTGCTTAGTTTGCCGCTGCATCTGATTATATCGACTATATCAAAATATTCTAGACACAATTCGGTTTTTTTCTTATAACAATTTCCACTCAAAAACACAACAATTTTAATGATTTTGCAATATTTTCGTGATTCTCGGGTTGTCTCCATCTACACTGTCAAATCAAACAAAATGGCGGACATGGCCTTCCGGACTGTGATTGGTCGATTGAGTGGACATAGAACACCATATCACCTAACGTCTCATACAATGTAGGATATAAAACAAACACAGGACATAAAACAAATAAGCACAAAATTTTCATTACAGTGTGTTGTCAAAAATAAAGTTTAAATGGTTTTTTTGGTGTTTTAAGAGAAAAAAGTTTTAAATCTTCCTGAAGCAATACAATTGAAATTTTAGTCGTATAAATTCTACATTTAAAGTTAATTTTCGATGAATTTGGTCGATAGGACAAATAAGAACTGAGGCGACGAATGGTGTAAATCAGATATAGAATCCTCTATAAAAAAAGAAGTTCAGTAGATATTACAAACTATAGACCGATAAGTCTGCTTATATACTATATATAAAAATTATTTTTATCAATTATCCTGTCATGAATAACTGAAAAAAATCGATAAGAAACAGCTAATATAACCAATGCCAATAAAAGCAAGATTCCGTTCTGGATATTCCACAACCGATCGCATACATGCCTTTGAACAAGTAATTGAAAATTTTAAGAACACAATCAGTACTTGTATCTTGGCTTTATAGATTATTTAAAAGCTTTTGACAGCATCTCTCATAGCTCCAAATGGAAAGCATTAGAAGCTTGCAACATAGAGGAAAACTACATTACTATTCTGAAAAATATCTACAGAAACAGCCCAAGCAAAATAAAGCTAGAAACCAAAGAAGAGGAAATTGCAGTTTAAAGAGGAGTCTGACAAGGACCCCTCGTCTCCTTAATTATTAATTGATGACTAGACGGTATATTTCAAAATATCAACTGGAACAAAAAAGGAATTTGGATAATGATAATAATTTAACCTTTCACCTAAGATACATCGTAATCATTGCTTAGTTGGCCTTAGAATTGCAACAAATGATACAGTCTTTTAACAATGAAAGCAATGTGATGACAACTGAACCACTAAAACTAATTCAAATATATAGAAGTAAATAGGTAATCATATTCAATAGGTCAATAAGTACATTTACTTAGGTAAACAAGTAACTTTTAGTCAAGACAGCAACGAAAAAGAGGTGAAAAGAAGAATCAACTCCTCATGGAAAAGCTTTATGGCCCAAAAAGAAATTTTGAAAGGAAACTACAGCATGCCATTAAAAAAGACTGCAATATAAACATGCATCTTACCTAGTGTAACATACAGTTGCCAAACCTGGGTATTTACAAATAAAATCAAACATAAAAATAACTAGAAATGTGTATTTTAATTAATAATATATAATTTTGTCTGTCACTTCCGGACTTGACCAAAAATTCGCCCTTGTCAACCAACTACGGAATCGTTAATAGTATATTATATTTATGATAAAAGAGAGCTAAGTTGGTCTTTACACACGAGGACTTCAGGCCAAGCTACTAGGCGAGGACGTAATGGATCCTTGTGTGTAGGGACCTATAGCCCACACGGGTCATAGGTCATTTCGATGGTCGAAATACTTGCACGAAAAAAATATACAAAATAAATAAATAAAAAACCCGACTGCAAAAACATTAAGAACTACACATAAATTAAAACATACCAAATACTTAACTGTAAGTAGATGGGATTTATTTTAAGGTAACTACTATTAGAGATCTACTATTTGAACATTTATTAAAATGAGGTCCCACCTGCTTATAGATAAATATTTGGTATTTTTTAATTTCTTTTTAGTTGTTAATGTTTTTACAGTCGGGTTTTTTATTTTTTTAATTATTTATTTTAATTCACAGCTTTTTAGTGTAATTACTATTTGTCTTTTAAAGCCCTTAATTTTGATACCCAAATCGGAAGTCCTTAAATTTTTTTTTGATATTTTAGAATTGTATGTACCCAGTGTCACTCTCACAATTGAGACGAATCTAACGACGCCTCTCAAGCTAAAATCCACTATAGTCCAGGAGGAATCGGCGCATGAGTACCGAAAACTATTCGACCTCAATTTTTTTATGCGATCCTCTTCAAATTGCCCTTCTAATGATATAAATGCATGTTGCCATGGCGCAACCCGGTGCCATATTGTTTAAACCGAAATTGTTTAAACAATTGCAAAGAATTGTTATTTTTCAACCGGACAAATTTTTTTCATATTCTTTATTGAAATACCAATAAAAAAGGTCCTATGACTTTTAACGATAAAGTTAATATTTTTAAAGGTTCGAAAAATCTCAAATTTGGGTACTTTCGACCCATGAAAAATATATTAAAAAAAAACATAATGTCTAAGTAATATTTTTTTTTAATTATTTATACAATTGTTAATAATATTGTTAAAAGAGATTTTAAAAAATTTCATTGTTTATATCCTTTTTTTAATTGTTAATTCCGCGCGCTCCTAAATATGCGTCGCTTACCTCTAAGTATCGCTTAACGATTAACGATCTTAAATCTTGAACGAAATAAAAAAGACTGAATAACTATGAGTAAAAAACAAAGGATGATCAGTTGAGAATCGACATGCACTAACTTGTATTTTTATTTTAAATGTTATATATAATCAATAATTTTGTCACAAGAACATACAAAGATCTCGAGGTTTTATACAAAGAGTAACCTTGAAAGAATAAAAAATATTAACTTTATCGTTAAAAGTCATAGGACCTTTTTTATTGGTATTTCAATAAAGAATATGAAAAAAATTTGTCCGGTTGAAAAATAACAATTCTTTGCAATTGTTTAAACAATTTCGGTTTAAACAATATGGCACCGGGTTGCGCCATGGCAACATGCATTTATATCATTAGAAGGGCAATTTGAAGAGGATCGCATAAAGAAATTGAGGTCGAATAGTTTTCGGTACTCATGCGCCGATTCCTCCTGGACTACTAAGCCGTGGTACAGAGCGTGTCAAAGAAATATACATACATACATGCATACGAGGAAGCGTTTTTAAGTTCGCTTGAACTAGAAGATGCTCGAATGAAGAAGAAACAAGTCGCAGAAATGGTCGGAGAACAACCATTTTTTAAATCCTGCACGATCATCTTGGCATGACTAAGGTCAGCGCAAGGAGACCGCCGCCGCCGCAAAAACAACGGCACTTAGAGTGTTCACGTGCATTCTTGGACCTCTGTAATGAAGACAAGGATGGTATATTGAGTCAAATTGTTACTGGAGACAAAACTTGGGTTCATCATTATGAAGCTGAGTTGAAACAAGACTCAACTCAGTGGCATAAAAAGGGCACAGCACCTAAGAAGTTTAAGGTGTCACAGTCAGCTGAGAAACTCATGGCAACGGTAATTTGGGACTTGGAAGGAATATTATTAATCGATTATAAAGATAAAGGTGTTACTATAACCGGAGAATACTTCGCTCAAATACTAGAGCGACTAAAAGAAGCCATTAGGAGGATACACTTCGCGGCACCTCACAGCGGGCTTCATACAAACGAATTTCTCATTTGTTTTTGACATTTACTAATCAATCACTGTGAAATTTCTTAGTCATAATCCCAGACCTAGGTCTGTAGTTTTTCCAAAATCTTGTTAAACGTTTTATTAACTAGAAATCTTTTTAAAACCATTTTATGAAAAACTAGAATCCTGTATAACTTTTGAACTATAAAATTTTATAGAAAACTGGCACAATGCAGACCTATATATTTATTACTAGAACATGTCTTCAAAATTTCGTGGTTTTGATCAGCAAGTGTCAAAAATAATTCAGAAATTAGTTTGTATGAAGTCCGCTGCAAGGCGCCGCGAAGTGTATTCTCTTAAAGAAAAACGACGGGGAAAATTGACGAAATGTGTGCTGTTTTGCACGACAACGCGCCCGTCCACAAGAGCCGCGTTGCGTTGGCTGCCCTGCATAAGGTGGGCTTCGATATTTTGAATCACCCACCCAGCCCAGACCTGGCCCCTAGTGATAATAACCTGTTTCCAAATATTAAAAAAGAGGTGTGGGTAAAACCACCAATGATGAAGTCAAGGAGTTTCGGCGTATTTTGAAGATGAAAAGAAACCATTTTTTATGAGGGTATAAATAAATTAATTGAAAGATCTGAAAAATGTATCCGTCTTGCAGGTGAATATTTTGAAAAGGAATAATAAGTTGGTTTTATTATTTCCACCCCTTATCCCCCATTTCGCGAACATAAAGCTTTCCTCCTTTCCGCGGACGGGTAATAATAATTTTGTGTACACAAAGGTTTTTTTAAAATATACTTCGTTTGAAATCGTGACAGTAAACCCACTATTCAGAAAAGAGACAGGTATATTTCCTATTTCTTATATTAACATCACGATTTAAAAAAAATATCGTTTAAAATTACTAGCAATATATTCAAAAATATTTTTTTTTTACGTCACTTCCGAATTTATTAAAATGTTCGCCCTTGCCAACCAACCACGTTATAGTACATTATTTTTATGATAGGTATATTGAGTTAAGTTGAGAATCACACACGAGGCGCAGATTTTTAGCCCAAGCTGCAAGGTGAGGGTGAAATGGAACTTGGTGTGTGTAGTGTATGTGGACTATGATCCAGTAAACACCATACAACAGTATATACAGTACATAACATTGCCTCGAGACACAGCCTCATTGACACGAGAGGCGTATGCCGAGAGTGGATGTGTTGATCGACGCATTGTAGTGCATCATCCACGAGGGTTGCAAACCCCACTGTATAATGACACTAGCTCACGAGTTACACATAACATACTTATTCAAAAAATAAATAAAACAACACAACACATTTTATTTAAGTGTTCCATGAAAATGGCGCGTAAAATTTTACTTTGAATGGCGCCCACTTGAAAAAGTAAACACACTCTCATTGAAATAAACGCACTGGCCAGCGAAGGCGCACTACTATCTATTTTGCTAAAATTAAGAAAAACTTGTTGCACCAGATTTGGAAATCATCGCCTAGAGGTAAAATTTAGGGAAGAAACTTTGTGTATGGATCTGGTTATTGGCATTTGTAGACGATTTTAGAAAATCTTCTCAAAAGGGGAAGGTTTAATTGCGCGGGTAACTAGTGCATTATATTGCTTACTCTTCTTTCTACTTCCAATTGCAAAAACAGCTTACTTTCTTAAAAAAATATTTAGTCAGCTGTAAAATGTTTTCTTGAAAGTAACGTGAAATATTTGCTCAACTAGCATTCCTGTACGTAATTCGTATACAATGTACTTCTGTAGTCACTAATGTATAATAGTTTAATATGAAGTTGAAAAAATATTAAAGCTGAGTTTTTTGCCGGTTTTTGTCAACAATAATAGGATGTGTGTACAGCAACGCCAATTAACACCATTTATAATTTTGATGCATCAAATTGTGCTGCTTTGCACCCGTTGTGTGCTTTTATATCCCGCATTGAAAACGTACCAACTAACTACTGAGGCCTTGAGTTTTATGAAGTGGTGACGAATACCATTTCCAGTGAAAAGTTAGCACCGATTTTATAGTTCAAAACAACAAATATCGCATTCCCGCGGGATCCCGCTGCTTTATTTATCGCTGGATCCCGCACCACCAAAGAGCGGATCCCGCAAATTAAAAAAATGGCGCTAAAACATTCGCGTAAATCGCGAGTAGCACGAGTGCGACTTTTCAGTTGTTCATAAATGGCACTGGGCTGCGGCTGCGTCTTTCTGTAGGTGAAGATTGTTTTGTTTTCCTATTTACCGTTCGGCGTTTAATATACTTCTATCACTATAAAAATTCTTAGATTGTGACGTCTTTATTTTGTTTTGTTATGCCTAGTAGCAATTTGAAATTTCACTGTTGGTAATGTTGCTATATTTTTAAAATTTTCTTCTATAACTACAATACACTTCATGAAATATCCAGTTTGTCAATTGCAAATGTTGTCGAATGTAGTGCTATAGAATTATATGAACATCGAGTCACAATTATATGTATTTACAGAACTCCTAAATTTGACTTAAATTCAGTTACAAATTTTTTTGGTGTTTTAGAAACACTACTCTCAAAAGTATGCTTGAAAAAACCGCGAAAAAGTCATAATTTGTGGAGATTTTAACTTAAATATCCTGAAAGCAAACAAAACTATAAATCAGCTACAAAATATTCTGGATAGTTTTAATTTAAAAATTGAGTTTAGAAAGCCCACTAGATTAAGCAGCCAAACCTGCATTGATAATATATTTCATAATTTACCAAACTCCAAAAGTGAGATTCTTGAGTCAGCATTATCGTATCACACAGCACAACTTATAAAATGTCCCGTAAAAAAACCTGTATACTGTCACATTGGTTTATCAAAAAAAGGAACTATAGTAGAGAGAACGTAGCTAAATTTATGGACTGTATAAGTAGTTTAAGCTTTAAATATGTCTTTGAGTCCAGTGATGCAGATGAAGCGTTTAATCACTTTCACGACACAAAATGTTCTATGATCTTTGCTTTCCAATTGCTAAAGTAAAAATAACAATACATAAAAAACCTAAGTAGATAACAAACGGATCTAAACTATGTACTAACCGTAAGAGAACTCTTCTATGGAAAACACGTTTAACAAGAAAAGATCAATTTAAAACGATTTACAACACTTACACAAAAAAATTGAAACATATTATAACATTGATAAAGAAGGCTCAAAATAATCATTTTATACAATAATCGAAAAATAAAACAAAGGCAGTATGGAATATAATTAACAATAATAAAACAAAGTATCCTAAAGAAAATATAGCTGAAATTAGATCAAATGGCAAAACAATCGTAAATCCACAAATTATGGCAGAAGTCTTCAATGACCATTTTGCAAATCTAGTAAAACCTATTAATAATAAAAAGACGATATGTGACAACATGAAATTTAATAATCCAAACTCAATCTTTATGCAACCGACAATACCAGATGACATAATCCTTATTATAAAATCTCTAACTAATACTAATAGCTCAGGAATTGACGAAATAGTTACATCTATAATAAAAGACACAGCACAAATTATAGCACCTGTACTTAGTCACATTATAAACTTATGCATAGAACAGGGTGTTTTTCCAAGTAGATTAAAAACTACTATTATCAAACCTAAAGAGGATAATACTTGTATGGATTTTTACAGACCCATTGCCTTAATTTCAATATTCTCAAAAATTTTTGAAAAAGTCATAGACAACAATATTTACAAATATTTTGAGACCCACAATATTTTTGCACAAGAACAAAAAGGATTCAGGAAAAATAAAACTATTAATATGGCTATATACGATTTCTTGTACAAGGTTGGGATAAATATAGATAAAAGAAAACCCGTGTCTGCACTATACATGGATTTAACAAAGGCTTTTGACTATGTTGACCATGAAATACTAATAAATAAATTGGAAAAATATGGAATTAGAGGTACTTGCTTAAAGTTGCTAAAATCATACTTAACAAATCGAAAAAAAATTACGCAAATATCAAAGATTTGCCTTAAAACGAAAACAGAAAAAACTTATAGCTCAAACGTCAAACCAGTATTATATGGTGTTCCTCAAGGATCTGTATTAGGGTCTCTCCTATTCCTTACATATATTAATGATATGCCTCGGGTCACAAGTTACCAAACAGTAACAGTAAGTATTTGCTGACGATAGTACTATTATATTCGAAGGAGCAGGAATGGATTCACACGAAAATAAAATTAATTCAACTCCTGACTCCATTATACTACAAAATAACAACCTAAAAGTAAATTTAAAAAAGACTAAAATCATGCATTTTTAATACAGACAGCCATTACATATACAACAGTTAAATATTAACTACCAAGGAATGCAAATAAAAGAGGCAACAACTACAAAATTCCTGGGATTGCACATCGACAATAATTTAACTTTTAAAACACATATTGAGCATGTATGTAAAAAGGTACATCAATTTTCTTATGCACTCTATAAATTAAATAAAATTGTAAACCAAACTGCACTCTTAGCAGCCTACCATCGGTTTGTTGCCTCGACACTAATATTCGGATTAATATTTTGGGGCAACAACGGCACAGGGAAAGATAATGTATTTCAAGCACAGAAAAGGTGCATTCGTGCTATATGTGGTCTACAACAAATACAGAGTTGTATACCATATTTCACGGACTTAAAAATTCTTACCCTTCCAGCACTCTACATTTATGAGACGGCTTTATTTGTAAAAACCAACTGGAATCTTTTTACAACTCTTAAAAGTGGACGATACTGCAAGCATCGACTTTGTATACTACCACCAAAATCCGCCCTTCTAAGAAATAGTATATATTTATGAATACCGAAATTTGTAACAAGTTACCTTAAGCGATTAAAGAATAAATAACATACACAAATTTAAAAAATCTCTCAACGACTTTTTACTAGCAAAATGCTATTATTCTGTCAATGAATTTCTGAATGACAAAATATAAATTTAATATGAATTGGTGTGTAATAGAGATCGACAATTACTGATTAATAAATTTATATATAGCGGACATAAATTTTTGGGAAATTGAAGATTGGGCGTCACGGACTCAATCGATGACGAGTGCGAATCATATTTTCTCGCCAATACTGGTCGTCTAAATTCTGGCCGGTTTTTCACTCGGCTGCCTTTCTTATCCCCTCATCCGCGCCTTGGTGACTCATCTGGAAATTAGCAGAAATAAGGTTATTATCCATGAAGCGCCGGATGCGTCGTGATAAAGAATTCCGCACAAAATACGTGGATTTTATGCGTGAATACGAATATCTAGGTCACATGTCGGTTTCGCAGTTCGAGTTGGAAGGCAACGAACATTATTTTGTTCCACATCGCGCCGTCTTTAAAAATGGTAAGATACGGGTGGTGTTCGATGGTTCGGCGCCTACATGTTCGGGTGTATCCTTGAACGACTGCCTGATGTCGGGACCTAAGCTTCAGGTAGACATCTATGACATCTTGACTGGTTTTCGTCGCAACCAGGTTGTATATGTGGCTGACATTAAAATGATGTTCCGTCAGGTCATGATACACCCAGAAGATAGGCGGTTTCAGCTCATGTTGTGGAGAGAGGATCCGGCCTCTCCATTAGTGGTTTATGAGCTTAATACCAATACCTGCGGGCTAAAGTCGAGCCCGTTTATAGCAATTCGCTCGTTGCTACATTTGGCTGATCGTGTGCGTGCCAGGGTCTTTGAATCCCTCAGATTGCACTTCACGGGGCCTAATTGCCTCGCAAGTCGTTAATAACCTATAGTGGGGTCCTGACTGGCTGGCCTCTTCTGAAGACACTTGGCCTTGTGGAGTTTGTTGACCCTCTGCCAGGGTTAAAGATCTTTGCTGTTGAGCAGACTGTAGACACTTCACCAAACTTAGTCGATTCAGTTCTCTTAACAAGCTCGTTGGTGTCACCGGTTGGATAAAGAGGTTTCTCCACAACTTAAGGAACAGGTAACGGCCAAGGACGTCTTCAGTCTTGTCTCCTGAAGAGCGTCAGGATGCTCTCCTCACCTGTGTTCGACTGGTACAGGCTCAGTCGTTTGGGAAGGAAATTCATCTTCTCCGTTCAGAGAACGGGAAATTGCGGGGAAGTCTTTCTCGTCTTAATTTGTTTCTGGACGAGTCGGAGCAGCTCGGAGCGTAATTTTTAAATGTATCCCTTGTTATAGGTTAAATGGAACCTTGACCCAGCCACAAATGGGTGACTTGCCGTCCGATCGCGTCCGGAACGCTCGACCTTTCGCTAAGGTTGGGTTGGATTTCGCGGGTCCGTTTTTGGTGAAGACGTCAAGCGTTCGCAATGCCCGACAGGTTAAGGCCTATTTATGCGTCTTCGTCTGTTTGTTTTCCAAGGCTGTGCATCTGGAGCTCGTTTCAGCCTTGTCTACGGAGGCCTTTGTCGCATGTCTGTCGCGGTTTGTCAGTCGGCGTGGTCTCCCTCATTTAATTCGCTCGGACTGTGGCACAAATTTCCCAGCTAGCCTTCGTGGGGCGGTATTTTCGAAGCAGCTGTCAAGATCGCCAAAACTCACCTCCACCGTGTGATTGGTAAAACGGTCCTTACGTTTGAGGAATTACAAACGGTATTTTGCAACGTCGAAGCGGTATTGATCTCACGACCGCTTTGTCCGATCTCGTCGGATCCTAATGACCTGGAAGCGCTAACTCCAGTCCATTTCTTGATCGGTAGTCCTTTAACCTCCTTGCCTGAATACCCCTTTATCGATGTGTCAGTTAAGAGGTTATCGCGCTTTCAGTTGCTTCAACAAATTACGCAATTGTTCCACCGTCGGTGGTCTTCGGAATATTTAAATTTGTAACAGCAACGCGTTCGGTGGACGGATAAAACCAAACCCCCGCGCGTCGGAGACCTTGTTCTATTAAAGGACTCAAATTTACCGCCCTTGCAATGGCGTTTAGGTCGCATCGTGCAATTATTCCCTGGTTCGGACGGTATCCCGCGGGTCGCAGAGGTCATGGTAGGGGATTCAGTGCGGAAGCGTGCCGTCGCGACGCTTTCTCGATTGCCAGTAGATTGTGGCTCTGGCTCGGTTTATCCTCATACAGACACGGTCTGGCTGGGGCGGGGGTTTGTTTTAGTTAACACCCATTTAAATTGTCACGAGCCGCCTCTGGTTAGGAGAAAGGGTAGAATTAAACAAAACTAATTAACTATGCCAAAAATTTAAAGATGAATCTAAGTAAACAGATTACTAATTACTTATACTTAATTAATATAAAAGAAATATTTTTTGTTGCTTAATGTAAGAAATGTTTAGTAAAAGTTGATCTATGCAAAAAATCTGTAGTTTCAATTTGATTTTATAAAATAATTTTAAAGATGCGGGATCCCGCGTGTTCCCGCGCGGGATTACTCAATTGGATTGAGTAATCCCGCGTATCAATCCCGCGGGATTGAATGAGCTGCGAGATTGCGATCCCTATTTCAAAGTCAAAAATATAAATGATATAAAAATACAGCACTTTGTTATTTAGAACGGAAAACTTTCTAAATACATTTACACTACTACATAAATGTACTAGAAAACCTTACTCAACATCTCTAATTTTCAATTTTCCAAAAAAGCCTACTAATTATACATAAGTAGTACGAAACCCTTTAGTTAATGCGTGTACACACACATGGCGTTTTTGTTTAATACAACAGAATCTTAACATTCTAGGTCAAATACGAAACTTTCGTCATAATGCTGCCCTTGGGTCGGATACAAAAAGTTCGACACAAAAACGATATTCACGATGTCAAAAGAGCCCCAGCATCCCACATTGCGTGATATTTTTATCCTTTAGAGAAAATTCAGTAATTGGTATCTTTTCATATAATATATTTGTATTATTTCTTTACCTCACAAGGGCAGTATACCGTTTTGCCGCCGCAAATTGTAGCTTTTTGAAGGTCAGTTTATTATTATTGGGCCTCTTTCATGCGTATAATTTTAATAAATGTTAAATTTATAATAACTAAATGGTTCGGCGGATTATTGGCGTCTGTATAAGAATATTTAAGGATGAAATTCTAGTTTTACCAAAATGAAAAATAATATGTACTAAAAAAATCTATTTTATTACTAGACTTGTAGTTAGCGTGATTTTTTTCACATTTCATTTTTTTATAAAAGAGGGCTTATAGGTACCGTGGCTCACACATTTTAAGATTTGGCTACAAAATTCTAAAACCTTATTAGGAACTTTTAACTCATGTCATGTAGTGCTTTTACCTATACTGCGCTCAAATGCGAGCGAGAGATAAATAAATAGGTATGTATTGTTTAATTAAATTAATTATTTATTTTACGGAATTACAGAAAACAATAACGATTTGAGATTAATATAATAAATAAAAGAAATTATTTTCAAGCTATTCAGATGACTGCTTCTCCTTGTGTACACGAGCAGGAGAATTTAAGCCAATCAAATATTTACTCCTAATTATTGCTTCTGTGTCTATTTACTGATTTCTAATCTTGTTACAGAGAGACGCATGGTATACGTTTAATAATGAAGTACCGTTGAGTGATACCCTTTGAGTATTGAACAGAAAAGAAACTTATTGAAACCCGATTTAGGCCTTACGTGTAAGAATCAAACAATCACGTGTCAAAAGCTTACACAAATGCTAAAACTCCGTAATCCTTAATTCAAATCTATTACAATAAAAACTTTTTTCGGGCGTTATTACAGGTTTTGGGTGAAAACAAATAGGTAAACTGACGCGTTTTATGTTTCGTTTTGAGGTGTTAATAACGCCCTGAGGTTAAAATCAACACTTTCAATTTTTGATTATAAAAACTTAACCGCTTATAATCAAAGCTCATTTAAATATAATTATAATAAATTGATAATTCAAATATTAACTTTTATTTCTTACATATCGTGTTCTATTTAATTTAAATAAAAGGTTTCCAAAATTTGATTCTGGTCTTAAAAATAAAAGTTCTGTATATAATTATGGTCATCTTTGGTATTTTGTTTGATCTTTACTTTAGTCGGTTCCGTGGCTCATGACCCGACTTCTAAATCGAGGGCGGGTGAGCGTGGGTTCGATTCACGCAAAAGACAAACATTTTAGTGGTAATTGAAAAAAATATGTCAATTACTTTTAGTAATTTAATAAAAGTTTTAATAAATCGCATTTCCAATAATTGTTATATAAAATATTTTCATATTTTTTGAGATTAAGATATATGAGTTGACAGAGGCTAGCAAGTCCTATGATTATTGCAGCGATACTTAGGTCGATGATTTTGGTATTGATTGGATGAAAAAACTGCTGTAACATACAGAAATACAGTCACCATGGTCTCACCATATAGGTACTTAATTATTATCGTATCGGTTAATAATATTTTCGTTACACTCCATACTTACATTAAGCTTACATCAAACCAGGTGTGCAACTTGTGAAGTGCACAATTCCTCTAGTACGGTGCTTGATAAAGTATAATTTTGTGACGCACACGCTATTGCAGTTGGTTGCAGGATGCACAATTGCACACACTGCGAGGTTGTAAATTGCGTGAACTCATTGTATTCCACAGAGGAAATTTTTTTTTACCTACAATAACTCAATACATTTCAACATTTTGCGTTGCACCTCTATTGTTTACATATTTATTTGCAAAATAAACGTTTGACAGGCACCGTTTTTTACCTATTCATACCCACTATAACTGGGACAAAAATATCTTGCAATATGGCGAACAGCTTAGCGTAAAAGCTGTAAGTAATAAATTACAAATTATATCACGTGAAAAATAAAAAATATATTACAGTAATTCTGTAGCTTTATATATAGTTACTTAACGTTTCATGAAATAAATTATTTTCCCCCTACTATTCATAACGAATTATGGGTTAAAAATAAATTAATCGAAGAATAACTTGTATGAAGTCATACATCTTACCATTCGCAGGTTACACAGCTACTACCGGCAGATAATATTAGCTTTGACAGCATTTATGGTCCATTTACCTCCCATGAAGTATTAAATCTACAAAAAAATCGATCGGCGTCAAATTTGACGCTTCCCAACCACCGCTCTGTAATTTTGCTAACAGTTCGTTTGTCTATTCCGTGATAGCTGTGTTTACGTGTAATTTGGTGAGAAATCCGGTACAATATGGTGAACTACTTCCGTTTTGTACCCTCATTTGGGTTTCCTCTCAAATGCGACAGATCTTGGATACATATCATAATGAATATTTTTATTTTCAAAAGCAGCGTTTGGATGATTCGTGTTTAAAATTTCGTCGCCTGTAAATTTTCAATACAAGTAATTTAGGTAAACGAATTGATTTGGGGTAATGGAAATACGAAAGTGGAATCTCGAGAAAAATTGGAAGAGTAGGTTAAGGTTTTGAAATGTTATGAAAATAACTATGTCACTTCAAAATTTAAATTTAAATTTTTATTCCTCATAAATAGGATATCATGTTATTTTTAGGAAATCATTAAAAAATAGTTAACTAACGTTTCGAGGTCAAAATGGCGTTCTGACGAAACAGTGAAAGTAACTCTCTCTTCTTGAAATTTTAATTAATCAATACAAATTGTCAAGTAAATTATGTTAAGAAAAAAATATTTAATCCCATGCATTTTTATCATAAAGGTTGTTTTTAAAATTATGTAATGAGTTTTTTGGACAAGTTTCTGTTTTACACAATATTTAAACTGTTTAAAATTTAATTATAAAATTTTAGTGTAAAAACGGATACATTTCCCTTTTTGATTTGATTAAATGATTTATTTATTTTCTTAAGTCTTCCGTGGATTAGACTAAGTTCGTGTATATTTCGTATATATAACGATATTTATTATCGCTTTATTTAAAACAATCGTACAGAATCTTGAATTCATTAGTGTTCGACCATTTGTATCTCACACCCTTATACTTCTACAATTTGTGCATTGATACTAATGTAATTTTTCACAAGACACTTTCTTATAGTGTTTTACAAATACAAAAGTAAAATTGAGGAAAATAAATTTAAAGAGTTTGTATCTACCCATTTTTGTATCTTTCAAGTCCTTTTTGTAAGTCTTCAAAAATGGTTCCAAAGTTATATTTTCTCTAAGGTGAATTGCTCGTTTTTAGCTTACACAATTGTTAATTTTGTAACTCTCACTAACTTTAAACCGTGAGAACAAAAATCTAAAAGACTAAGCAATAATAGCTCTTTATAAGTAGGTATATCCAATATTTCTTTTATCCGAATCAGATAACCATTTAAATAGATATTTGCAATAATTTCTCATTCTACAAAAAATCTATCTAAAACGTACCCTAACCTTATACGTGTACGGCACCACTTGGCCGGTCTTTTTTCATAATAGTCAGGACCTGTCCCGATATCCGTTTTCTTTTCGATGAACATATTACTTTGTTCTTTATAATGTATTAATATTAATAAATAAAAGAAATGGCTGCCGATTTAGCTTACATCTTTATGATGTTTTTATCAAACAATGGCGGATCAAAATTATGTTAATTTTGTTAAACATGATCAATATTTGTTAGACCACACACTGAGCCCGGCGCAGGTAATTCAGTAAGTTTAGATACTTAGTTAAATCACCGATTTATTAAGTTACTAGCTAATTTACTCGGTTTTGCTTATGTGACTTTAAAAACTATAGTTAAATATCAATCGAACTCAACGT
The DNA here is from genome assembly GCA_946406115.1 of Apoda limacodes. NCBI lineage: Eukaryota > Metazoa > Arthropoda > Insecta > Lepidoptera > Limacodidae > Apoda > Apoda limacodes. The sequence continues at coordinate 3,948,133 of OX291554.1, forward strand.
TATTAACCTAAGTTGTTTAACCATTCCAAAAAATCCAAACCTACTCGGATGTTTGAGATGTAGTAGGTACCATCATTTTTTTTTTATATTTTTATGGTAAAAATGTGGACAAACTATTACATATGTACCTACCTATGTATATTTTTACGGTTTTTCACCCCTAAAAGAGGGTTACCAGAGGCTGGATACACACCACATCGTAATGTGGTGGAGAGCCATTTTTCACTAACCACTTTAGTTCTGCATGACTAAATTATTCAAGATTAATAAGATTGATAGATACATTATATGACTGAACATATAAATTCAGTTAGTTTCTTATATTGCTTTGAACAAACATACATTCAAAAATCCCTTTTCTTGTAAACTTATTCAAGAAGACAAAAACATGCGAAGCGGCGGAACATTGTTGAATTTGATTTTGAATTGACTGTAAAAATATTATAATCTTTAATAGGCGGTTATTTACTTTCAAAACAACTTGGTGCGGTTTCTTCTTATCTCTGTCTTACGTTCTCTTTACCCTGAAAATTTAAGAAAAAGCGAGATAATCGTATAACATTCGGCGCAGTGCATATAAAGTGCCTAAAAATTAACTTTTACAGTTAGAAGTTAGTATAGTACCTTTATTTACAGAAGTAATAGTACCTTCGTAGAGCGTACCTTTGTTTACAGAAGTAATAGTACCTTCGTAGAGCGTATAGTAGAAGTTTCTTCGTAGAGAGCAGAAAGAGTACCTTTGTAGATAGTAGTAAGTGTATCTATGTAGAAAGTATAGTAAAAGTACCTTCTTAGAGAGAAGTTAGAGTACTACCTTCGTACAGCGGATGGTAAAAGTTCCTTCGTAAAGAGTATAATAAGAGTATCTTCGTAGAGAGTATAGTTAGAGTTTCTTCGTAGAGAGTATAGTTAGAGTATCTTCGTAGAGAGTATAGTTAGAATACGTTCGAAGAGAGAGAGAGTAATTTCGTCATAGACTATATAATACCATCTTCTTGGAGAGTAGTAAGAATATAGTCATAAAGAGTATAATGAGAGAAGATACCTTCATTGAATATTCGTAGAGCGTTTGACGAGTAAATTCGTAGAGAGTAGTAAGAGTTTCTTCCTAGATAGTATAGTAAGAATACCTTACTAGAGAGCTGTACTGAGCTACTTTACCTTTGTGTGTGTGGTGTTGGTATTCAAAAATGAAATAAGGTTTTTTTGTATTTTTTTAATTGGAAGATATATATTTTGCATGTTACTAAGTATGTAGCTTTTATATTTATTATACAAAAAATACAACTATATAGGTAATCTTAAAAAACAGAACCCTATCCAGAAACTAAAAATTTCATCCAAATCGTTAGTATATATAGGTACATATAATTATATGTACAAGAATTGCTCGTTTATATAAGATTTACCGCAGTCGCAAAACGCGTATTCATTTGTTTTTTCATATCGATGGTATTCATCCACAAAATGCGAGTGCATAATTTAATACCCAGTTTTTATTTAATCAATTAAATGTATAAAATAAACAAAAACCCTGGTTATTTAATAATTTACAGACTTTTCATGAATAAATATGCATTTCGCGACATTAATAAATAGCATTATATGATAAAATCGGCCAAGGGTACCATTATCTATAAAAACGGCAAAAAAAAAAAATACGTTTTTTGTATATGACCCCTTTAATATTTGTTTTATTTAATTTAATAATTTATTTTAAAGTAACAATATAACTAAATATTCTGTAAATATTTTAAGCGTCTACCTGTTGCCGTTATCAACATCAAGCAAAAAAATCACGTTTGTTGTATAGGAGCCCCCTTAAATATTTATTTTATTCTGATTTTTAGTATTTGTTGTTATAGCAGCAACAGAAATACATCTTCTGTGAAATTTTCAACTGTGTTACTATCACGGTTCATGAGATACAGCCTGGTGACAGACGGACGGACGGACAGCGAAGTCTTAGTAATAGGGTTCCGCTAATTAACCTTTGAGTACGGAACCCTAAAACGCATTTTAAACAGCGAAATGTTTATAGTTATAGATATTTAGGGCACCGAAATTTTTATGGGAAAATCTGATGCGGATCCACCTTAAATAACCTTTTTCTCACAATAAAACAAAAACAAAATGATTTTATGCGGTACCGTGTCTAAACATTACTGTATCTTGTGTCAACGGTTGGCTCAAAACGTTTTTATCATTTTCCGCCTCATTAGTCCCTGACAGGGGTCAAGTTTCGCAAAAAAAAAATATCGTAGGTATGTACCACGTGGTACATTTTTGAGTGTTGAAATTAATAGTTTTTCTAAGATTACTTATTCTTTCAAAAATAAATAAAATAATAGATTTCGTACACAACTTTTGGCTTTCGCCACAAATTATAAAAATACGATCATATTCTGATTTAAAAAGGGAGAAAAGAAAATATTACTGAAATTAAGTTGTACGCAGTAAAATGGGAGCAGAATTGTATTTAAATCAATTGTTAAGAAGTAAATATTATACTTAGTTGATTTTCTCGTTCGATTCCTATTGTTCCCAACAGAGTCGTAATTACGGTAATGTTTATTTTTAGGCGTATTATACGAAAGGGCTTTTTAGTGCCAAACAAAGTTAGGTTTTGACCTTTTTACCTACTATATATCAGACAACTAAAACAAATGTTTCTATACGTATATTGTTTATACGACTAAGGTGTCAATTAAACGTGCAGTGGTTACCGTAGCCTATGGACGCTCACAACACCAGAAATACTTGGACTAAGCCGTCCATTTAAAATGTAAGCACTCTCTTCTTAAAGAACTCCATGCTGTATTCCACAACCTCGTTTAAGTTGTTTGTAGGAGGAAGTTACTCTAACTACGCACATTTAATTTATTTTCCAACCAGCCAAGGGCATGTCCGGCGATGATTAGTGTAACATTTCTCAAATTACTACTTTTGTTACTGGAGACCACAAAAAAATATATTAAGTCTATATCTTTCAAATATATTTATGAATTAACTGAGTTGTGTTATTTTTCAAAGCAATTTCCGTCTGACAAATATGCAATCTACTTTTAATTTTTTCAGAGTTTTCTTATAACTATGGATATGAGAGACCCTTAATTCATTTATTGTTTTAAGTGTTAATTAATATACTGTAAACAACATATTTTTAAAGGGTGTACTTAACTTACGTTGTTCAGCGTTGTAGCTTTTATAGTATCTGACAAAAATGTATGCACAGACGGACGGACGGATAGACATGGCAAAACTATCCGGGAAACTAAAAACAGTTCGAAATTCTCTAGTCCACTTTTATATAACCTACATCGCATTTCCCTAAATACTTTGACCGTTTCAACAAAAATGGTATTATTTTGTCAAAAGTCTGGATTGAGAATAAAAACGGATTGCTTTGAATAGAGATGTTACCAAAATGTTTGTATTTGGAATGCAATGGGAAACTTATCTCTATTAAGAAAAACCCACAGCCTTCGATTGCTGTAACAAGGCACCAGATCAAGTTGACTGAGTTTTTTTTTACCAAAAAAAAAAGAAAAATATTAAGTAATAGGATACGATTGGCAAGGGTTGTTCTTGTTACCGTTAGCCGAGCAGCGGAGATACCGATCCGTTCCGGGTAAACTTCCGATAGGATAATATTCAGATACCCTTTTTTTGTCATCCGAAGCTTCGATATTCCAAAATTTGTAACTGCATTTTATAAAAAAAATTGCACAACAAGATTTTTAGATTGCCTGGCATTACATGGCATTGTTATAAACTATCAGTATCCCTCGGCTACGCCCGCAGCAAAAACTGTTCATGTGGAAACTCTCTATTGAGATAAATATATCCTACATATTGAGCTAAATTTCAAGTATACATGTTTTAGCTAGCTGTTCTGTTCTGTGATAAATGTATGCTTGAGGAAAAGTTGAAGCACACGTCGTTAGAGGCAAGCTTTTAGGAGTCAAATTCACATTATGAAAGTCGTTTTACAACCCAACAAACAATTTAGCGTTGGTTACAGGTAATTTTGAAGCTTAGAGTACTACTATTGATTTATAATGGATACGGTTGTCACTAAAAGTGATACAGGTCATTTAAGAAATAAGTTTAGCTCTATAGGTTGTATTAGAACTGTAAAAACGAAGTAAAATATTCTTTCCAGTTAGTGTAGCGGACGCTTATTTACTTATGACGTTAAAGCTTGTTTCGGCCTGCAGCGTCAAAAAGCGTTCATTAGATCCCTATAATTCTTAAAATCTGCTATATCAGAGTTGCTTATCATCATAAGGCTGTTGTTCAACTTCATTAACGTCATTGGTTCTGCAACGGAGTTAATTAAGAGTGTAGTAACACCAAACACTACATGCGTTGTATAACTCTTACATACAGGTTACGCCTGTAATACGAAAGACAATGATAGGTTAAATAGTTATAGCAGTTTTGTACGATCCTGGTATAAGGGCTATGGTGTAAGTAAAACAAATGGTAATTCTTTAATGACACCATTTAATGTTTTTAACGCTTAAAGTTTTTGTCTATGATCTAACCTTCCAAAATGAAAACATTTATCGAACTGAGCTAAAATTAAGGTATATAGGTAACGCTAAAGACAGTATTTTACTCTCCGCTGCACGTAGATGTCTTCGCTAAGTGCGTAGTTCAACTCTTATGTCAACCAAAGATCGTATAATACTCTTGACTACCGGCGTTGTAGTTCTTCGAGTGTCGTAATATTTAAGAGATTTAAGAAAAGTCTGCATCTTTAAGATAAATATCGCCATTATGTTAACAGTCACTAAAACTGACCAACATTTGAAATTGAATGTCTAAAAATTATTTGCGTCAAAATTGAGACGATAATCACATTAAACTTGCAATCGCACTAATAATTAATATTACACTTCAAGAACACTGTTAATCAACAATACTTACATTTCGTGATGCAAATTTTGCAATGGCCGTAGATAAACAGTAACACTTATTTAATATTTATAAATTAATGTAATTTTATGACTTTAGAAGTTTTTACTATCTACTTTTGACCTTGAAAACGCTACAAATGAGTAATATGGTATCAGAATACGGATCCAAGTTCTATTTGACCCCACTATAGATTTTTCATCTAACTAAAAGTTTCAATAAAGTCCATTATAAAGGTGCAATAAAGGTTCGAGCGGAAAACTGACGATCTTATAACACCTGTTATACACTTCTACTAAAGGTTATATAGAACCACTATAAAGGGTCTATACAGGCTTTACCTGCTAAATTTTAATAATATAGATATAAAGGTGTTATTACACTCTATAACTCTCTTATAAATTATACGGCTTATCTTTAATATTTAAGCAGAACCGAAAAAAGGGTCCACTACAGCTTTTCTTAAAGCTAAAATAATACTTGGGAATGTATGCATTATGATAGTAGAGGTACGAAATCGTCGAAGGAATAGTGTCGTGAAACTTTTGTGCCACTACTTTCGTAATGTTAATTTGGCCTAACAGAGGTACCCAAATTTCCCCATAAACAGTCTCAATTATGTGAGTATTTAATTTAAATTTTCATAAATTAAATATCCTACTAATAATATTATAAATGTGAAAGTTTATATGTCTGGATGGATGTTGTTACTCAATCACGCTTTAACCACTGGACGCATCGCATAGTTGCTATAGCAAGCTTCATTAGTATAATCATATCCATCCAGGTAACCATCGAAATACCCATATAAAATTTTAACCCAATCGGTTCAGCCGTTTAGAAGTTATGTGAAAAAGATAAGTACGGAAGGATAATTCTTACTACCCATTGTCCTATTACCCGTTTTCCCGTAGGAATGAAGGATTTTCCCGCGGTAAAAAGCCTATGTTCATCAGGGATAATGTCGGCTTCTAATGGTAGAAAAGTTTTTCTAATGGGTCCAGTAGTTTTGGAGCTATTCAATACAAACAAACAAACAAACAAATCTTTCCTCTTTATAATATTAGTATAGATTTATCCCCTCTATCGGAGGTAGAATAATACCTCCACTCCCCTTTCGACTAATTTTGGCAACGGCCTTAGTTACACCTCGACAACAAAAATGATTCCACGGACTGAAAACTGACTGGACCACCAGGTAAACTGGAGAAGAACATGGAAGCGAAAAAGTTAGATGTGGTAGTTATCCGACTGCGAACCGTATCCAATATGCATCTCCAAACATTTCGAGCTCACGGTACACACTAAAATATAACTGAACTCCCACTCAATTTTAAAAACATTTGTGAACCTTGTGACTGACTCTTACTTACTAGGCATATCACTTATTCAATGGGGTAGTTACAAGATAGCAATGAAAGAAATACCAATAGTAAAGTTTAAATAATATAAATAGTTAACGTAGTAAAATCAGCAATTGACGATACAAAGATGCTGTTAAAAAGTTTCTTTAACTATGTACATACAGCTATGCTTATGTAGAAGCCAGTAGTTACCTAACATTTGAAAAAAATGGATTAGCGGTTTTAACATCAAAAACACTAAAAAATATAACAAACTTTGGAAGTAATATACATGATAATAGATAGGTTTGTTAATTCCTACATACCTCTTCTTTTAGGGTTTAGTACTCAAAGGGTATAAAACGGGACCCTATTACTAAGACTTCTTTGTCCGTCCGTCTGTCCGTCTGTCAGCAGGCTGTTTCTCATAAACCGCGATGTTAAGACAATTGAAATGCTTACAGATGATGTATTTCTGTTGCAGCTATAACAACAAATACTAAAAAACAGGATAAAATAAATGTTTAAGGGGGCTCCGATTCAACAAACGTGCTTTTTTGCCCGTTTTTTGCTCGATATTGATAAAGGCAACAGCTATCTGTTGAAATATTCACAGAATATTTAGTCATATTATATTCACTTTAAAAATAAATAATTAAATTAAAATCAAACGAATATAAAAGGGGGGCTCCCATACAACAAACGTGATTTTTTGCCGTTTTTATAATGGTACGGAACCCTTCGTGCCCGAGTTTGACTCGTACTTGACGATTTTTATTATTTTAGTATATAATAGTTTTAGTTTTAGCTGCTAGGTTACGAAAAATTTAGTACAAACTTCTTTAGTAAAAACCGATACCTTACAATAAAATATCGGCCGATTAATTATAATTCCTAATTCGAAAGAACTGTTATCATTAACCGACTTCAAAAAAAGGAGGTTATTAATTCGACCCGTATGTATGTAATATCGTCAGAATCATTGGCACAGTTTTTGTATATGTTAGTCTATACCAGACCCTTAACATGTTCGCCAAATTTCATAAGTATATGTATGTATGTTTGTCCGCGTATATGACAAAAACTATAAGTCAAATTGCAAAAAATATTTTTTAGTTGCACTAGATGTAGTTCAACATAGATAACAGTGCAAGTTTCATCGAAATCGGTTCAGTAGTTTTTAGAGAGTTAAGTGTGTAGCAGTCACTACTCACTAGGAAAACCTGTCGTTGGCTTAACATCTTCCTTCTAAACTGTCATCATGCATGTTGTTTCAATGTTTGCATGCAATTAGGCTCTAGCTAAACGATCTCGATTTAAAATTCAAAAAGTGGCTTAGCCATTCAAAATGTATACGTCACCGTATCATAATAGATACTTCAATTTCACCTAAACTACACGTAAAAGTCAAATTAATAATTGAGTAGAGGTACTCGAACACTAACCTCGAAAAAATATTAGTTGTCATTTTTATTTCAAGTGTTGTAAAAGACAAAACTTTTACTTCTCCCTTTTTAGTTATTAATTAAATAAATTACAGTTTTGAAATCGGTTCTTTTTATTTAACTTACTTTTTTTTACCTGTAAAATGAGATTTTTATGAAAAGAAATCTATTTTTATTTTAATAATAGGTTTTTTCCTTTTTTTTATTTTTATAAAATGAACTTTATAAGCAATTGAATTTTGATTTTACGCAAATAAACACGTTGCAATACAGATGGGCTGGAAAATGGTGATTTATCTTTTTTTTTAACTGAATATAAGAAAAAAATAAATTGTTTAAATTACTGCCACATCCAGTACAAACATTTTATATTTCCCTACCATTCGGGCCCACCTACATTTACAGTCTTGAATTTCACCCACCTTGGGAACTTGATGAAAACTATCTCCTCGCGGGATACGTACTTAAAGGTTTTATTATGAAAGCAGGGTAAGTGTCGTGTGGGAACTGGTTTACTTATTATTAATAATATTATTATGTGTTATTAACAGGATGCAATGTCGACATTGTCTAAATTACTTTAGGGCACTGCTAGTAATAATTGGCACATACATTGACGTATCAGTAAAGGAAACATTTTTGACATTGCCAAGTTTACTTTAGGGCACTGTTAGTAATAGTCAGCACATACTTACATTGTGTTATCAGCAATGGATGCATGGTCGACATTGCCTGGTTTACTTTAGGGCACTATTGGTAATAGTCAGCACAGCAAAGCAACACCAAGTAAATAGTAAGCACTGACCATAGGCTACGGTACCCACTTACGATCAGGCGAGCCTTAAGTTTGTTTGCCACCTTAGTGGTATAAAAAAAGGAAAAGAAAAACTATAGGTACATTGTTAATAAAACAATAAAATTATAATTTAACTCACGCAAAAGGATAAGCTGGAGTTACTTTGTTGGTATTTAAATATTGCTTAGTTTATAGGTAATATTGTAAAAATATCTTTTTAAAATAAGATTTTCATTGAAACAAAATATTTAATATTAAGTTTGTCAAAAAAAATTGTTAAAAATATTGTCGCAAAATGTTCATAGAAGTAAAATTTAAACTAAATAATTTCTAAGCGCAGTTATATTAACTATGTATGCAACATAAATTATTACACCATTTTAAACAAAAAGATAGTTTTATTATTTTATTTATTCTAGTTTTTGGCATTGTTACCTAAGAAACTATTTAAGGAATATTAAATTTTAATCAATTAAAACATAATTTTAAGGTATAAAACCTTAGTAAATCAAGGGCTTACCAGTTTATTACAAAACAGTACTTAGTGTTTTCTGTAATAAATACATAAAGACCCGTTAAGTATTGAAGAAATATTAACTAAGAAATCCTTAATAATAAAATTATTGCGATTATTTGTAAAACTTGTAGGTTAATTAATTTTGATTAAAAGTATTTATGTAAACAGTATTGTTTGTGATTGTTCCTTGGATTATAAACTACAAGGGAACAACGTAGGTGCTTTCTGTTATTAACTGTTTGAGGTTGTCTGTTTGTTTTGTTATGTTATTGTGTATGCACACGAATGTTGCCGTTTAGGTATGATGGTTTTCTGTAGAAGGTTTGTTCTTTATCGGCGATGATTCTTATGATAGGTGTTGATGTGTTCACTCGCTAGGTGGCGCTGCCATTAACCATTAAAATTTGTTTTTTTTTAGATAGTAACCAAAGAATTCTTCAAAAATAAGGCGGACTGTTGACTCTACTTACACATAATAAATAAGACATTTTACTTGGGATTTACTTTACTTTTACGTAATTCTTTTTTGGAGGTTTTTATAAAAAAGAATTTATCTTTTTGGATCACATCAGTAGAGGGGTTTTTTAAATCTTTTTTTTTCTGATTTCTTTAAAACGATATTTTTCACTTCATGAAACTAATAACTTGCAAAATTATACAATTTGAAAGTTATGAGTTTCATAGTAGGATCGGTAAAAATACTTAGAAACCCTAACTGCACTTTTAACTTAGATTTCCGAACCTATATAACGACACCTACACACCGCACCCTATGGTGCGCGAAAAAGAAATTTTTGTCCCACAGTCCTATATGCAAAGGTACCTACCTCTACTCTTACTTAATACACAACAAACAAATCTTCTTAATATTTTTTCATTACAGAACGAATGTTGGTTTACACTTGACGCTTTTTAGTAAAATTTAATCAAAATCGACAGAAAGATGCGCGGAGGAGATATTACAAAACTGTGACATACTGACAGACGGATATGACGAAATTAACGGGGTTCCATTTAAACCATTTTATTACGGAAACCTAAAAAATTACATTACTTATACATATTACATTTATAAGTATTTCACTTAACTTATTTATATTATCTACTCTGAAACTGATCAACAAAACAACAATGTTTTATTTATACTCAAAAATTAAGAATGAAAATCAAAGATTACTTTGAATCGTTAATCAATAATTGCTATTAGTTACGGTAATAAAAAGACCACATGCGTTGCGTTTCAGTTAATTGCAAACAACTAACTGCTATTTGCTTATACATAAAAATACAATTGAACAATTTTAATTAAATGTAGATCAAGTTCAAACTCTATATCCCGTAAAACTATTCCCTCAAAAGTCAAGCCGATCTAACAATACGGGATATCGGCACAAGCATCGCTCGGGGTAACAAATAATTAATGATGATTGGCCTTAAATTACCCTCTCAAAGGCCTTACCTGTCTTTTTCCTACCCGTGCGTTCCCGCATAGTATTGTAGTGACCGTTTTCGCCGCCCGGAAGCCTTTAAAAGGAGGAACAGGTAGAGGTCCCAACGTCATACCCAACCGGGATACCCTACTGGACGCACCTGTGTTACAAATTGTTCAACACACGCGATCGCGATGTCGGCCGAAACTTACGGGCACCGTTTGATATACTCCGAAAAGGACATGTTTCCATCCGACGTCATGTTGGAATATACCACTGAAGATTGCTACTTATCCTGGCCAAAATCTCCTGATTCGGGACGCTCAAGTTTGGAACCGACTCCCTCGATTGACAGCAGCCACAGCCAGGATTCTCCTAACCATATCGCGTATAGAGGAATTTCTGCGGATATGATTTTGGACGATAGTGCTGAGGATATGGAGCTTTTGGAAGGAAATGGAAAAAGGAGAGGGAGAGCTACAAGTGCAGCCGTGTTGAGACGAAGACGTTTAGCGGCGAACGCTCGGGAAAGAAGAAGGATGCAGAATTTGAATAAAGCCTTTGACAGACTGAGAGGCCACTTGCCTTCGCTGGGAGCAGATCGTCAATTATCGAAGTACGAAACTCTTCAAATGGCTCAAACGTACATATCAGCATTGTACGAATTATTACAATAAACTTCAGGTACGATTTTAGAGTATTGTAATTATACTCCCTAGGTTATGTAGCAGGAGTTTTTAATTTTGGCGTTATTATCAAATGTTTTATATTAAAAATGTAGCCAAATTTAATTAATGCTGTTTAGATATTAGAGAACTACAGGGAATGTTATTTATTAAATGTAAAATTAGTACCAAATAATACTCAAAATGTTACCACTTATGACTTAAGTGAAAATTTAATCTACTTATTTTAATAAGTTTGAGCTGGAAATGAAGCTTGTATTTCAGTCTTGTGTTACAAGTTCTCAAGTTACTTCAAAAGCTTTACGTTTCTTATTTTTCATAAGGTTCTGACTTTTTTATTTAAGTTAATTTTAAGTTATTCTTGCCAGTGTATTCCGTCCTGCCGATTTAAGTTTAGTATTTAAGTTTGTCTAGTTTTGTCGTGATCGTCTTTCCTGTAAAAGTATTATTAGGTATGTGCTGCTTTAAACCATATTTTATAGGACATTGGGTCAGTACTATGTACAGTATTATTACTAAGTATTTTTGTTAAATTGTATAAAATTGTACATTCCACATTGTTTAAGAATATGCAATAAATGTATGAAATGTTAATGTAAATAAAAGTGACAATTATGTTTGAATAGTTTTTTTATTATGTTCTACAATATTTATGTTAAAACAAAATTTGTAAAACACGAGACATGCTTTTACAAGAGATAAAGAAAAAAGAAAAACTCTTAATTTGAGTGAGCAGTAACAAACTTTCTTCAGTTGCAAGTTAGATACCTACCCTTGTACAGCGTATATAAATTATTAAACCTTTTAAAACGTTGTAGTTAGAAGAAATCTGTTTTAATTCAATATATCGTTTTTTGATTAATCGTTTAAAATATCTTAAATTTTCATAAGAATCATAAGAAAGCAAAAAAGTGTAGGAATAGGAAAAAAAGTATACGATCGTACATTCAAATATTTTTAATATTTAATATATAACCTACAAACTAAATGGTTCGTTTGCTATATCCTTTCATTAAAAATTTCCATAAATAAAATAATGGCACTTATGTGAAATATGAAACTTCATCATCAAATACACTTTTTTTTAACAAAAACCTGATGACGAAAAATTAAATGTTTTTTTTTTTATTTTTATATTTGAGTTGATTGAATGAAAGGTAAATTGCGGTTTACGATTTATGACGTATAAAAAAAAACTACTTAATAGATCTCGTTCAAACCAATTTTCGGTGGAAGTTTGCATGGTAATGTACATCATATATTTTTTTTTAGTATTATCATTCTCTTATTTAAGAAGTTACAGGGGGGGGGGGGACACACATTGTTTTCTATTAAATTATATAGGTTAAAACTAACACAGGATTCTAGTTTTTATACAAATGGTCTCTAGTAAGATTGCAAGCTAATAAAATATTTTTTTAGGATTTTGGATAACCGTAGACATATATATTCGGCTCGAGATTGTATTTATAAACTTTTGTAGTATAGTCACAGCTATAAAGAAGAATAATTATAACAATAGTATAGTGTTTGATTGGTAAATGATAAAAATAAACATCTACATCTATACATATAATAAATAGGTAGGAAAGTTAAAACTGTACATAGAATATTTTTTAAAAGAATACTTGGAGTGCGATCTACAATCGATACCGAAGCCAAAAATATAGTTTTTAGAATTTTTGTTTGTTTGCCTGTAGGTATGTCCGGGATAAACTCAAAAAGTACTGAATGGATTCACTTCAAATTTGGAACGAATATTATTAAGAAGTCGGGTCAACATAAAGGCTACATATTATCACGCTATTACCTACGGAGAACGAGCAGTGAACCTTTATTTCTGCAAGGCATTCTGTAACAACGTGCGATCTTATTTCCTGTCGCATATAAACTTAAGTGAGATGTGGAACTAGCTAGACTTTTTGCCACTCACACATAGCCATTTAATAACCGACTTCAAAAAAAGACTGATTTTCTCAATTCGCAGGAATCTTTTTTTTTTTATGTATGTTACCCGATTTCTTAAAGACGCCTAGACCGATTCGAGACATTATTTTTTTATTTAAAAGGTTATACTTTCCAGTTGGTCCTACATTATTATGGTGAATTTAAAACTAAAACTTTTGTAAAAAAAAAATAATTAATGTGAATTTGGAACTGGTAAAACGCCTTTTATGTTGATGATTGTATAAAATTTTGTTACGAGAGCAATTCGGCACTCAAAATAAAAACTTTAAAAAAAAAAAAAAACAACTGGCTCAAAGAGATGCACTAAAAAGGTAAAAATAATTTCTAATTTACATAGGTACATATACATCAACTTTTAACTGTAATTTAGATCAGATTTTTGGAAATAAGTAATTATTTTTACCTTTTTAGTGCACCATTTTGAAGCCGGTTGTTTTTTTTATGTTAAAAAATCGTGTAAAGTCATAACTTAGATGTGTTATAATTTTTCACCATTTAAAAAAGGTTTCCTTTTTGCTAACTAGATGGCGATTGCGTCGAATTAGATCGCGCTATGGTTTCGTTCGCAAAAGTGGTGTTATGAGTACAGATGTCGCCGTCTCAACCTGTAGAAACTGGAGTTACCTATGTTGCTATAAGTTATCGTGTGCTTAGTCGAATTTAACGTGAAAACATTTTCCTGAAAAATAAATAAATATAGACTTAAATAAACTTCAATTGGACTACTTCTTAGCTATCGTTATTATGTATGTAAATTCTGAGTGTGTAAATTATTTTATGTTATCTTTCAAACTTAAAATAATCAAAATGCCTAGAAAACTTTACATTTTGGCTGCGGCGAGCCAAACCACTAATGTTGTTTATCTAGAAGTCCTATAAGTATGTATTTTCCCAAATTCTGTATTCTTTTTTTCCATCTGCTTCAGTCACAACTTATGACTTAATTCATCAGAATCACCATAAAGTCGTTTATACAAAGCAGACTAAAAAACAGGACTTTTTGAAGATCAATTTTACAAAAGACAGTCTCCCTCTGTTACTACACTTCCTGTAGATATAAAATGTAAAGAAGAAACGGGTAAATGAATATTATTTTAAAAGGCATAATCATAGGTATTTTTGATGCTGTATAGCGTTCACGCAGACGACGTCGAGGGCAGCAGCTAGTACATAATAATTCGTTTGTGTAACCGAATTCCAGTTGGACAAACTATAGCCTTTTGTATAGCAAACCTTCTTACTATAAATACTCAGCTATAATTAAGAATGGTAGAAATTTCTTGCCGCTTCTATTAGTAAAATTAAAAAAAAAGTAAAGAGACTTTTAGTATTTTTATAAGTTGATTTTTATCAAAACAATGTAAAAAATATAAAGTCAGTCCAGGGGAGATGGACGAACTGTCTATAGAAAAACTAACAGAGGGTGTTACTTGTGTACTAGTTCGCTCTAGGTCCCATGGCCATGCACTTGCACAAGTTTATTTTCGCAGTAAAAAAAACTAAGTAAAATCGAATTTTAGTTTTAGTGAGGTACTCGGAAGTTGACAGCCTTCAAGAATACGATATTATTTCCAAAAATTGAGCTGTTTTTATAACTTTTTAGTAATGCTCATGTTGTTCCGTACCGTAAGCTAAACCCAAAATTTGTTGCTTTTTTCAAGCTATATATAAAAGTCACATGAGATATAGCTATCCGTCCCGGACAATCGGGATAGATGGCCATGTAGAAGCTTACAAAGATTTTTTACTTGTGTTTTTGTACATTTTACCAAAAATTAATGCTATAGTGCAACAGCAAGGTATGAAATAGCTCTTTTTTCTAGATGTTAACCAATTACAAAAGAAAAGCTACTGGACTTCGCGGTCTTTGGAGGAAAAGAAGAGGCTAAACTAACCAAAAAAGGCAAGGGCAAGGGTGAGTTTGAATCAAATCATCCGTTTTAAAGCAGAGGGTATTTACCACGTAAGACTGTGGTCACCTTTCCCGGATATGCCAGGAGAAATGGCTTTTTTTATTTTATATTTTATGTTAGGCAAAACATTTTAGTATGTAAAAAAACGAAGTAAGTGAAAAAGTATAAGATAATAAAATTAGATTTGTATAGAGAAAACTTTTTTGTTTAATTCTTTCCTGATATTTTTTATGGTATTTTGAAAAAACTACGGCCGTCTCCCCCGGACTTTTACCCTACCTACTTATCGACAAAATATCTAATTACAAACTGCAACTACTGATTTTTTTTTTCCAAAACCATAGACTTTAATTTTTGGGATCTGTCCCATGGACTGCACAAAAGCCTCTCAAAATTGATCGCTCTTTAGAAAGAGCCGAAGATAGGTCATTTGGGTTTTTTTCTGTAAAAAATTACAAATGTAGAAAGATACAACTACTCACCGTACGTTCGCTTCGTCTCTGTCACCCATCCACACCTATGTGACCGTTTTTACTTCACAACTTACTAGGAAATGCGCAGTCCAGTCTCTATGTCTTTGACTAAAACAACCCAAAATGCCTCAATATGAAAACAAAAATCTGTGCCATTCAGTTTCGCTTCTCGGAGGTTTTGTCACCCGTACACAAATGCGTATCAATTAATATATACTTAATAGTAACGCTTTAAGTCTTAAGTGGGTGCCCTTTAAGTCGGTGGTGGCAGAGGTTTTCACTTTGCGTCCTAAGTGGCGGAGGTTGGAAACCTGGCGTGTACCAATGAGTCTTTTTCTTAATTTCTCAAGTACATTGATTATTATCATTCACACCACTGGCTCGGTTCGGTAAAGGAAAACATCATGAGGAAACCTGCATGCGTCAAGAAAAAAAAGACGTATGTGAAGTCCTCAATCCGTACTGGGCCCGCGTGTGGACTATGGCGCAAATCGACCTCGGTGAGGGTACGCTGTCTTCCATCAGTGGGGACGTTTGAGGCTGATAAGGAGTAACCCTTAAATTGGCGGTGACAAATTATGATGTTTATGCTTGGGTAAGCGTAACCTTATTTAACAACAATACCTTGTGGTGAATACAATACATCACATTTTCTAGAAACTATTTTTACTTCTAAAGACAATAAATTAAGAATTAAACGAACGGTACCTACTCTTTCCAATTAGTTTTCACCTAGTTTTAATTAGATGCCAAAATAAAAATAAGTCACTGAATTTTTTACGTAAAACGTAAAGTTACGTAAATTGAATCTCATGGAAATCAATGTTCTTCAACATACAAGCTTCTTTTAAATCTAGTAAGTATGTCAGTATCCATATTTATTGATACGTTACTCGATATCTCCTTAACATGGGTTGGCCATG
Source organism: Apoda limacodes (assembly GCA_946406115.1). Taxonomy (NCBI): domain Eukaryota; kingdom Metazoa; phylum Arthropoda; class Insecta; order Lepidoptera; family Limacodidae; genus Apoda; species Apoda limacodes. Next base: position 3,964,550 of record OX291554.1, read on the forward strand.
TTGTTAAAAATGAGGTAACAACAGAATAATTGTGCATAGTACATGAGTACATCCTTTGATGTTAAGTAGGTACATCAAAGTTCCGCCATTTTGATTTTTTATTATTAATAGTTATTTATTATGACAACTCACCGTGGGTATCAAACTGGAGGCAATGAATGTGAAAAACCTAAAAGCTATAAGAACAAACAACTATTATTACATTATTACTTTTTTACCCGAGTACTACCTTCTGTTTAGTCAATGTTTGTTTAAATATTTTTATGCATAGACCTACTTAACTGTACATATCTGTAGATGGGACAGTTCCTTCTCAATATCAGTTCCACGATCAACTGAAGACGTGGCAACGTCAACTCCCCTCGACGACGTAGCGGGGCAATCAGTCAGGGTTATGCAAATGATGGCAGATGCAAACAAATCTACTTTTTCGATATACATCCTCAAAAACCATCTTTGTTCATTATTCTTATAGTCAAAGAGCCCATTTTAAGGTTTTGCGGCAGCACATAATGTTGTTACAGTATATGTTGACTGTTCTTTTAGTTTGCTGCAGAAATCAGCTATGTCCGGTCAATTGTTATTAAGGTATTAAGGAGAAATAGGGCAAAGTAAAGGAAATTTTATGTACCTATTACGAAAACTGTGCAAATAGCGAAACTGAGTAGATTGTTAGATGTTTTTAGTTAATGCCTACTGTTTCGGCACCTTTTAGAGTTGTTTGCCAATTATTAAAAACCCTTGTGGTTCCGATGTATCCCTCCGTCCCTATGTCTATATATTTCTAAATTTTATAGGATCTTTTTGAAACCGTGCAATGTTTTACAAAACATATTTAGGTAAGTATATTGAAGCATCAACAGTCCATCAAGAAAAGGCCGTCTTAGCCTATAGAATTTAAAATATTTTTCTAATTTACCTTACACAAAAAAAATATTCTTTAGTCGAAACAAAATAAAACTATAAATGTTAGGCTGAAGGCAAAGAAAAAAAATTAATAGTTCCAATACATTAATTACAACAATTAAATTCATAAGGTACGGATATTTTCTGCTCTGTTATTAAAACTCAAAATGTGTGAAAGTAATCAAGGGTTGTGTCAAAATTATGACAGGTTCTCGTAACGGTAACGTCTCCTTTTTTCAGGGTGAGCTGTCAAATTTGACGTCTCACTAAAATTTCACAAGTCATATGCGATTCTAAGCACAAACGATTGTGAGTAGCTCATTGAAATTTTGATAACTTGTTATTAGGGGTGTCATTTACATTTTGACGGAGAATCGTAATAATGTAAAGTGTATATTTTTTGCATGACTGACAGTTTTATGTACGGCTAGGTGTTCGTAAAAGTTTCACACGCGTTAAGTTCAATGGTGAGCTATCTAACGTAAAAATAATTGTTTTGGTTACTATTTGGTAACTTAGGCTAGAAGCGTGTATAGGCTATATTTCCCTCAATGATAATTTGTAGGCAACACCGACTTCTTCGGGAAATTTAAATTACGTTAAGAATTGGTATTAACATTCAGTTTTTGCTAAGTTTCACACGTAATAGGTGTCATTTATTTTTTTGGCTACCTTACTTAATTTAAAAATCAAACATTAAATAAGTAATTTACAAAAAAAAACCCCTTAAAGATACAAAATTCATATTAACTTAGACACATCTTGTCAATTTTGCAAATTTCTTCAACTCATTTATTTAATTGCATTTCGGTAACCTCATTTGTAAAATAACATACTCAGTCTAACCCTAGATCTTAATCCTAAATATAAATTTGATAAGAAATATAAACACCTAATAAAAATCCACGACTTTTACACCCGGCATTCAGATCAAGTCACCTTCAGTAATACGTGACACTCAATCTGCCAACCCTATGTAATACATCTAACACTTTAAATATTACTTACGCATGCTCAAAGTTTGAACATCGTGATTGGTCGAACGACAACCAATCACTGGTAAGATCATAGAGCACGCTGCCTGTTTTCAATTGTCGAATATGTGCATAGAATAATAATTGTATGGAAGCACGTAGAAAGCATTCTAAGTCTTTATATGCCTACACAAAGCTTTATTCTATTCCTATTCAATTTTGATCTTCCGTCTTTTTGTTACTGGTGCAAAAAAATAGATATAAAATTGTGAAATCAAATTTAAAAAAGACACTAATTCTGGCATCTCAATTTTTATTTTTATCTACACTAATATTAATTATAAAAAGGAAAGATTTGATTGTTTGTTTTGAAAAATTCCTTTACCATTAGAAGCCGACATTATCCCTGATGAACATAGGCTACTTTTTACCGCGGGTAAATGCTTCATTCCTACGGGAAAACGGATAATAGGACAATGGGTAGTAAGAATTATCCTTCCGTATTCATCTTTTTTACATAACTCCTAAATTTTATATGGGTATTTCGATGGTTTCCTGGATGATTTAAAAATACAATCGAACCCGGTAGGTGGCGCTGCTGTCGGTATGTCAACTACTAAACGGCTTGACCGATTGGGTTGACATTTTGTATGTGTATTTCTAAGGTTTCACAGATACGAATGTATTATGCTATTAAAGAGGAAAGATTTGATTGTTTGTTTTTTTTTCTATAATTGAGGAGTTGCCGTAAGAACCTACGCCGATAACGAAATTTAGGGCGGGCGAAGCCGCTGGCAGAAGCTAGTTTAAGAATAAGTATGAGAAGGACAAAGTCGATTATGGATTGAGTTAAGTGAGAATGGCGGTAAAGCCTAACCTACTTTTTTATATAAAGTTACAGTCCGATGATCCGGGGAAAATAAGAAAGTTGCACAATACCTACATTTTTGGTTGCAGTCACAATTCTTCTTAAAATTACATTAGTAAAAAGAACATAAAGACAATATCGATATTTGTCAAAAACTACAATAAAAAATACTACTGCATGGATGTATATAAAATAATTCAAATATCTTGTGGGCGCATAAAAATAGCCTAACGTGGAGTCAATTGGTGATTTAATGGACAATTTACTTGTACGTTTGGAAAGTCGATAACAAATTAAAGTTAATCTGAAATTGGAGTTAAGCGTTGATCGCGTACAGACTACAGAACAGACACACAGACAGGTCAGGATGTACTGTAATTACGCTGTCTGCTAAACTTTACACTGTGCAAGTAAAAATTCAAATTAGATTCGAAACATACTTGCCTTTCCAGTACATTTTTGTTGCAGAAGAAATTTGTTACCTTAAGTACCTAGTTACTTAAAGATTTTATCATTATTTCTGCAACTATTACCTATGTTTCCACTTACTACTTTCACTGTTCACGCCAACAAACACATTTACCTTTGTTTATTGATTTTTAAGTTACATTTGTGTGATTTTAACATTTCGTTTTGATATTATTAGGTACCTTAACTCGATATTTTTGACGAAACTCATAGCCAAACATTGTTATTGAAGAAAGATTTTTTAAAACTTCTTACAAATGACGAAGAAAAACTCACAAGTCATTTTCTGTTTGAAAGTTACTAGTAACTATAAAATTAATCTAACCTGTGGTATAGTTTTTACATTCTTAGCTTATCTTACAAATTACACAATATAAAACCTTTAAAAAAAAACAACTGGCTTCAAAAAGATGCACTAAAAAGGTAAAAAATTATTACTTATTGCCAAAAATTGATCTAAATTACAGTTTGAAGTTGGTGTCTATGTATACCTAACAGTTTATATTACTTTTCACTTGCATGAAACCAACTTCGAAAGGTAATTCAGATCAGATTTTTAGCAATAAGTAATTATTTTACCCTTTTAAGGGGTTCCGTAATCAACAAGGAACCCCTATAGTTTCGCTATGTCCGTCCGTCAGTCTGTCCGCGGCTTATTTCAAAAACTACTGATACGAGAAAGCTGCAATTTGGCAAGGATATACACATTGATCAAGCCGAGAAAGTGGTAGAATAAAATCTTTGAAAAAAATGTTTTTAGCGTACCTCCGCTACACGTGAAGTGGGGACGTAATTTTTTTTTCTCGTCTGCCCCATCGTGCAGGATATCGTTGGATAGGAATTAAAAAAAAATTGGCGGTATGCTACGATCATTTTTTGATTTAGGGCTTCGTTTGCGAAACATTTAGCTTTAAAGTATTAATTTTTGTTAGAGTTAAGTGTCCCCCCCCCCCTCTACCAGCGAAAGTGTAGTATTCGGAAATGTTAAAAAAAAAACGGTGGGAGTGCATATTATGAATTAAAAAGGAAAACTATCACGGGTAAGTACACTTTACAGGCTAACGAGTAATAGTCGATCAAGATATAAAATGTACTTGAAAAAGTTAATTTTTCGTACAAATTCCATTAAAAGTTACTTATATGAAGTAGGTACATCTGTAAAACAGGAATAAAATATAAGTAAATGAACGATGAATAATTATAGAAAAATAAAATAATAACATTCTAAAAATAAAACAAATATTTAAGGGGGGCTCCCATACAACAAACGTCATTTTTTTGCCGTTATTATAAATAATAACGCGAGTCCGACTCGCACTTGGCAGATTTTTAGTTCATCGTTTTGAAGCCGGTGGTTTTTTTCAAAAAGTTTTTATTTATTTGAGAAAAAGCCTTTTTGCCTCGTACATGCACTAAAAATTTCAATTTCAGATTCACTTTATAAAAATTATTTATTCCTACAGCAATTCCATGATTATAGTATGAAAGTTTGCTATCCTCCATGTGGAATTCAATCAAAATTATTCATGTAGGTCCTGTCTTTCAATTATCCCTGTGCCAAATTTAAGCTCAATTGGATGCTCCGCTATGACGCTAAACGATAACAAACAGACTAAGATAAGGAATACACTGTTTTTACACTTGTATACTTTATTTTGTTGAGCAATAATATATAAAAAACAATTTCTAAAAATTGGAATTAAATTTCCTATGGATTAGATTTTGGTTATCATGGTTAGTGAGATTTTAATTCTACTATCAAATTCAAAGCATATTCAATTATGTACAGAACAATATTTTTAAAGCACGACCTGCTCCATTTCCAAACTTTTATTTTGTTGACGCAAATGCTATATTAGAGCTAGAAACTAACTAATATACTAGAAGCTAAAACCCACACAAGACAGACAGGATAAAATATCTTGTTTACTTCTTAGGACCTAAGCTAATTCTGTGCTAAATTTAGCTAACAGTTCAATGTGATAAAGGCTTTATCAACAATATGAAAGCACCATGCCAGACGAACACAAGAAAAAACAAAGAGTAGACAAATAAGACAAGTGTTTTCTTTTATTAAAACTTTGAAAAAATGTACCTAAATAGTTACTATGACTAAAATGTAAATAAATACATACATAATATGTAACGATAAGGTGTAACTATTTGAAATCACTTTAATATAACTGTCTAAAGTAGACAGTTAACCAGACGGTATTATTACTAAATCGATTAAAAATAAATAATGGCATCAAAGAAACGAAAAGTCAGTAGCTGGAATGAAAAATGATAACATTATTAGAATTAATTTCGTAAAGCGGAAGAGAGGCGTGGCTTTTATCATCAATACAGACAAACATTTTAACCCATAGATTTCTGAAGTAAAAAACTGTTATTTTCTCTTGAAAAATTGGACCACCAAGCAAAAACTAAGGCCTGTGAAGTTATAAGCAGCGAGTGATTGAAACCTCTTTATTAGTAAGAAGAATTATTTCATTAATCCAATTGTTTTTAATAGCACCATCATTTTTGACCGACTTAAAAAAGGTTCTTAATTAGTCTGTATATTTTTTAGTCGTTGAGGAAGAGGAGGAGTCAGTTACATAAATAAAATTGATTGTTAATTTTTAAATACATATATAATATGATTTTTTTGTTGTGAATTAAGAATTACATATTTCTTAAATTGTTTTCAATTCAAGAATTAGGTAGGTGCTTGCAATAATTAACGATGAGGTACTTACGTAAATTTGTATTTGGTTATCTGCAAAAAAATCTCTTAACGCGTATTGTCTGTAATTTATAGCATTTAAAAGGAGCATAAAAATTATGTCGATAAAAATCTCCATCGAAAGCCGATGTAAAGCAAACAATAAAATATAGGTCCCTGTTAAAAAGAGATGGAGCAATACACGTAACTGAGGCAGATGATATAGAGCACTTCTTCCGGTTGCGCTCGCGCAGGTGACGGAAAATTTATTCCGAATTTGAAAACCGAAAGATATTTTATTCGAAATGATTCAAACGGCTTTTTAAATATGGCCATCTTTTATATTGCGGCGACGGTTGACAGTTTTATATTTGTCGTCGATAAATGGCGGAAAAAAGGGATTTGATTTATATGAAAATAATGTAGTACCTGTCCACAGCCTCTGGGTTCGTTCTCAAAATAATCGTCAAAGTTTATTTAGACAGATGCTCAACTTGTCTTTCTCAGTAGGTAAGTATGTTAGGCAATACATATTATTTATATGACAGGTAGATTAGTGTATAAGTAGATAGAAAACGCTTTTTGACGAGCTTTATGCCTATAGTCATCCTCTGTTAGTTAAACAATGGCTGTGTTTAATCAGAGTCTTGAAAATCCTATGGGTGAAGTTATCTCTATAACAATTATCTACATTTATACGTTTGGCATCACGGCGAAGCAATGTGCCGCCACCCAGCTGGAAAAGACAGAGTTTTGCATCTTTGCGATATTTGCTAATGCATTCTAAAAAGAAGAGGTACGTATAAATTCTTAAATATATATATATATATCTGTGGTTTTTTTTTACCATTAAAGCATGAACAAGGTTATATTGAAGAAGAAAATAAAAGACGCAACTATGTACCTTTTGGTCCCGCATCACTGTCACTTATACTGTCATTTTAAGGGTTAATTTTAATTGTTTATCCGTATTTTGTTGTTGTTGACTGGCTGAAATTTGGCGTAGCTTATGTCCCAGTAAAGTAAACGGGATATTTATTTAGTCCTGATATAAAGTTTCCGTGAAAAAACTAAAATCAATTGCTTTATGTAGTGGAAATTAAATTTAAATTTTTAGAACCGGTTTTCGTTTATTTTATTTTTACAAAACTTCGTTAGAATAATCACTTTGATATATGTACATCAAATATTAACTGCTGCTAGGTACTACGAAATTATTTACGTAGTGTCTTGTCTGTTTTTACGAAACATTATTGCATACTCTATAAATCATCATTGAGATATCGCGGCACAAACGTCTACACTTTCGAATGCTACGGTCATAAATTTCACATTAACTAAGATGATTATCAATTTTTTTAATCGACTATTTTTTTTATTTGTGCGACCAAGTTTTATTTGCGCTTCTTTTGTTTTGACATCACCTGTCTAATTTTTTTATTATTTTTGTGAGAATACTTATGACATAGGTTCAGCTGGTAGGTACTTGTAGCACCTACTAACCTAACGTATGTTTATTTTAATTTAACAATCATTTTAATCATCACTGTGATATTTAAGGTTCTTATCTTATTTATTTATTACCTATATATATATTATCGTCCAATTTTGACAACAATTGTTGGTCTTTTAATAAAATATAGGAGGGTACAAGAAGGGCTGCCAACTCTACGAATTTGACCCAGAGTGGAATGATTTGTGGGTAGGATGGCAGAGCTATTAGCCGAGTACTTAAAATAAAATAACGTAACTGGCTATTCAGAAAATATTTTTATTCTGTAAAGAATTTATAAATTTAAAAAAGATTAACATCACAGACTACATGATTTTATTTTAAAATGATATTAAATAAATTATTGAGTCCTTTTCTAAGGTAAAAGGACGTGTTAATTAAAGAGATTAAAGAGAGAGATTAAAAAATAATATTGAATTTTTTTTTAATATTATTAGGTAGGTATATATAGGTTACTATGTGGAAATAAATTATCGAGTGACAGTAAATATGACATTAAAATTTTGACTACACTAGTAAATTTACTTTTTATTTTTTAAATTTATATTGTTTGTTTATTATAATAATTAATTGTGTGTTTAAAATATAAAGATCAAGCTATAAGTAAAAATATATAAGGCTGTAAAAAAAATTACGTTATGATTATATAAAATTTTGCATGATGACAGTTTAGTAAAACACGAACTGTAAAAAAAAATATTATATGTATAAAACCTTACTGTAGGTACCATGTATTACGCAAATAAATGAATAGAAATATGTATGCGTTAGCTTAGCACTGTAAATCCCTTTGTGACTAGAATAAAAAGATAGCTATGACCAAGTACAATATGTTTTAAAGGATTAAATCTGAATTTAATAACTGGAGAATTTTTACTGGTTATTGAAGCAGTTTCTAATACCCGATACGGGTCTACGGTGTTGGCAACCTTAGTAGTTATAAGTCCAAAAGTATGATCGTAGGTATTAGTCTTTCTTTTTTGTGGTCAACAGTCATGGCATACAATAAAAATAAATGTAAACAAAGATTAGTAAAAAATGCCATGCGAATTTTTCTTATCGTGCGCCGCGCTCGTGGAAGAAAACGCACTGGCCAGTGAAACCGACAACAATGTAATGTGTGTTTTAAATGTTGGATTATAAACCTAAAACTAGTCCAATAGGTCAGAGCCACTTTACTAACAACATTAAGAAAACAATTTAACATCATTTGTATTTTCAACAACAGATATTGTAAATTAATCTTATAAGTTACAATATGAGTTCTCTACCCTTATTATTTAAATTCAGATATTAGAGTAGAAGTTTCAATTTTTGTTTTTTAATCGCAAGTATCATTCACGATCACATACCCGTACCCCGCAGAGTTAAAAGGCTTCTTGAAAATGGACAAAAACATCGAGCGCGATGATATAATAAAAATTTTAAAATAAAATTACCATATTTGTGTCATTCATATTAATTTCGATACGGCTGACAAATTAAAGATACTTAAAATGACATAAAATTTAACCCTTTTGTGAAAATGTAATATTTTTTTTATTTAAGTTCATATTTTTTGCTTATCAAGCATTTAAAAATTTAGATTTCGATTAGATAGAAAAATAATAATCAATATTTGGTTGCAAGCCGTCGACGTCCTAAATTCTGTGACACAGGCCTCTTCTTGAAGCTTAGGCCGTAGTTATCATTAAACATGTCTAAAGATACCTATACCTACTTATATAATTTGGGTAGTATTCTGCTAATTTTTGTTTTATTTTATTAGATTTTTTTATTTTCCTGACTTCGATATTTATTACGGACTAAAATAAAAGGTAGATACTCAACGCCACTAAGAGAAAGTCAACATCTTTAACTAGTGATTTAATATACAGATTAACATTAAAAATAAACACTGTACGGATATTTTAAAAATTATTTTCAGCAGCTTTACAATATTGAGCAGATATCCTGCTTGAATTGATCGATGGGCGTAAGCTTAAGACAAATTATATCACTTCCGGATAGGGTTCGTGTGAAATGAATTTATGCTAAGGATGTTTTATTTAATGTGAAAGTAGGTACTGGAGCAGGAATGCCTGCTCGTATCTCTAAATACGTCATATTGAATATAGATTACATACCGATCGTAAATAAGGATTGATATTCGCGTAGGGACAACCATTAGGAAAGATAAAATAGTTTAAATTTAGATTTATATAGAAGGAAACATGCATCACTTGCATTTTTGCTCAGTCTTCGTTAGTTAGGCGCCCTCGTCAGATGGTTGACCCAAAATGGGTCGTTTTATTTTATATTTTACATAAGCATCTACGTTTTGCATATTGAAATAATGTAGATATATCCCGCGTGAAAATAGTTGTGATATGGTGCGACGCCCTCTTGTCTCGTATCCACAGCAACAATTTGAATTGATGCAAGATCACCATCTTTCCGCTCTCACCAAGGAGCATTATCATGAGCATGCCCCGCGAGGTTTTAGGAGAACTGTAAGCAGCGCACCTGAAACCGTCCCGCATAAAAAATACGAAAAACAAGAAAAGTTAGTTGACAAATCAGGTAAAAAAAGGCGGCCTTATCGCTTAAGAGCGATCTCTACCAGACAGACCTTTGTGTAGAGGAAATTAGAAATTATATAAAATAAAAAAAAATTAAAAAGTACTTGAGATCAGTGTATTTTTAATTTACTGGAAATCTTTACCATAGACACTAGAAAGAGAAGAGAGTTGTTATTCAATTTTTATTTATACCACTAAAGTGGCAAACAAGCATACGGTCCGCCTGATGGTAAGCGGTCACCATAGCCTATGGACGCTTGTAACACCAGAAGTATACCTCGCGCGTTGCTGACCCTTCAAAAATCCAATAACTTCTTTCTTAAAGAACTCCATACTGTAGTCCTTAGTATAAACCTTGGCAGGGAGCTCATTGCACAACCCAAGCTTTCGCGGGAGGAAGTTTCTCTGAAACAGCACTGTAGGTGACCATTTCGGTTCTAAAGTGAAAAGAATGAATTCCCTGCCGATGGCGAGCGGTGCGACGGTAGAAAGTAGCCGTGGGCATCATTTCGAACAATTCCTCAGAACACATCTCATTGTACAAGCGGTAGAACACACACAGAGAGGCAAAGTCTCACCTCAGACTTAACGGTTCGATACGGCAAGTGAGTTTGGGATCGTCGACAATTCTTACAGGCCGTCGTTGAACCGAGTCACAAGGGTCGAGCTGGTATCCGGGTGCTCCCGCCCAGAGATGGCAGCAGTACTCCATATGGGGCCGAACTTGCGAATTGTAAAGCAGCAACGTCTTCCCCGACGTGAAGTACTGCCTCGCTCTGTTGAGTATACCAAGTTTTTTGGACGCCAGCTTCACCTTGTCTTGCAAATGATCTCGGAACTGAACATCGCTGGAGATGTCAACACCAAGGATCAATTTCAATTGATATCAAGAAAAAAGTTAGGAAAATAGTTTGTTTTTCCATACGCACCTTCATTGGGGAAGATTGGCTCGCACTTAACCTTTATATCCATGCATATAAGTATAGCTATACAAAGCTACTGTATTAGCCATGCATGGTTGTGATTATCTGAATACCGATTGATTTAAATAAACGTGAACACAAACGCGGGAGCACGAATTGATACCAAAATCAGCACGCACGAGCTCACATCTTACTATCCTTTGTAGCAAACTGCTATAATTGAGTTTTTTTACATACAATAAAAAAATTATAACATATGTCGGTAGGTATTGGTAATTATTTAAGATTAAATAAACAAATACTGATTATTATATGTACCTATTAGTTCCTATCTATATGATAAAATCTATAGATAAAAATAAATTTAAGGGGGTGCGATTTCGAATGTATTACCAATACTTACATGAAATTAACTAACTGAAAAAATTTAAAATCGCCCAATCGTAGCGTACCTTGCCTTACCTACCTTTTGTTTGTCTGGATATTTATCACGCATATATAAGCAGATCATGTCCTGGATTAACACATATGATATTTTTTATCACAAAACCAAGGTAAAATTATTGGGTTTTCCGAAGGCGAAACGGCGGGATACAGCAAGTCGTTAATAAATTAAGATCACACCGCAGAGTACTAACAATTCAGTGCATTCCTTCACAAATAAACAAAAACCTATTTAGTTTTTCTTTTCTTTAGTAAAAGAAGAGAAGTCAATAAAGCATATTTACTTTTAAAATGGCTTATCATCATAATATTGTGATTATATTTTGTATCATCTAGATATGATGGTAAAAGTTCAAAGAATCAATAAGCTGATGAGCTGGTATTTAGTAGATAGGTCACATTACGTCTGTTAAAGCAAAGTGATGAACTGGGAGTAACGGCGCTAACTCGAGTAGCAATGGAAATTGACCAATTGGGTGAATAATTTTTTGTGTGACTAAAATGTCAATATTTTTGTTTACATTATAGGTTTTAGAAAAGGTTTTTTTAAGAGTCTAGCCGCGCACCAAGGGTTCCGTACAAACTTATGATATGTAGATATCTCTTCCATCATGAGATCAATTTTCCTAAGTTAATGGGAAGTCTCCTAGGTAACTCCTAGGTACTCCATGATTTAGTTGTGTAAATATTGTTTGTATATACGATAAAAATGACCGTATTTTGGGCATATTTTTTTCACATCCACTTAGTAGCTTGATTTTTTTTACAACACTTGACTATTTGATATTATTTGCGACAAAATGGCCGTATTTTGGCCGTATTTTTTTCTGAGTTGACTTAGAAACTTAATTTTTTAATAGCTACAAGGGATCGAAGACCTTAGTATTTGATATTAATTTCAACGTGATACCTTTACGCGTTTTTGAGAAAAAGGGTCTTGACAGACAGACCGACGGACAACAAAGTGATTCTATAAGGGTTCCTTTTTTCCTTTTGAGGTACGGAACCCTAAAATTACCATAGCAATACATCAAATACCTACAATGTTTGCATTTAACTTACCGTTTTCACCATGTATTATTTGTAGGGCATTATCATATCGGAACCACATAAATATTACCAGCTTTCTTCTTCCTCTGTTTATTTCTACAGGTGAGCTGCATGAGCCAAATAAAAGAGATGAGTCGTATAGTAGATAAAAGCAGGCGCTTTGGACAAGAGTAAGTAGAGTTACGCCATCAGTATCACCAAAAAAAGCACAGCTCTTAAATAATACTAAAGACGTTTCCACATAGACTGGTTGTAGCCTTTGTACCAGGCTAATCTCTGTAAGCGCTAAGTGGCGGGTCGCACGCACTACAGCTGCCGCCCGCGGCGCCACCGATTGAATCCATCACATTAGTTCTTAATACTAATTCAATTGGGATCAGAAATTAACCAATCTGTGAGCTGGCAGCACGCGATATAATTTAGAATCCAACAACAAACATGAATTAATGAAAAGCTCTCCTCGGCTCGGTTGTATGATACATACGTATATTTGTATTACTTCTGTTGTTGTAGATAAATAGTACAATAATAATACAAGTGAGCTAGGCTGCGAGTTGCAGCTCCAGCCGAAGGCGAGGGCGTAATTCAGCCGAGTGTGTATTAAGCAGAGCTCACGAATGTCACTCAAATATTTTAAACCCAGTTAAGTGACAGTAAATACTTCTATTAGTGTTAAAATGTTGTAAAAAGTTAATATTTAACGGAATGTAATAGTTTTGATATGTTTTTGACAAACACGTTGCACTAATTATTTCAAAAATAAGAACTTAAATCATAGACATAATCATTAAAAAAAAAACGGGTTGCACTCCGGGAGTGCCGGCAGAAGTTAAAATATACAACCTGGATATAACATTTTAACGTGTGTAATCCGCACTTTCATATTTTCATCAACCCAATTTCCTCTTTCTTTTTATTCGTCCTATAGAGTTTAACATTTTTTACCCATCGCAAAAACAAATGAACAACGCAGCTAAAGACGTTTCCACTTCAAAATTATGTTAGGCGTTATAATTAGGCGCAATATAGTTTCCGTTTTGCAATTTTTTATGGAGTGGCATTACGGTTTCCGTCTTACGAATTTTCAATGATCCTGACACGAGTTTATAATTTTTTACCCATCACAAAAATAGTGCACAGCGCCGTAAAGAAATTTTTGCAATTCAAAAAATTAAAAACTCCACCAGTTACGTAAAATACTTAAATTTACCCGCGAAAAATTTGTAAGTACCCCTGAACGTGCGATTTGTTGACTATATGCAGACATACAATAGGCGCTCAACCTAATTCAGAGGCAGGACACGTGACCTGATCGAAAATTCGTAAAACGTCTCTCTTTCTACCGTGCCTAACCTTTTGTTTATGGTTATTCATATTACAAAGATGAATACAAAATCCAGGTATCGACAAAGACTAAACATAACAATCACAAAAACGAAACATAACAATAACAAAAGCGTATGAAGATATATTTAGTGAAAGCTCGAATTACGTGTACCTATTGTTGTGCGAACGCAAGTGGTAACTGGTAACTGTAAAATACAATTGTGGTTATTTATTCTTTGAAAACTTGAGCTTTCGAACACTTTAATAATCTTGTTTTTCGTGGTAAAAGAAATTTACCTCAGTAATTAGATATAATTGATTGTTAGCTTGTTCATGGAACTTTAAAGTAATAATCAGGCTTGCCCATTTTTACCTGAATACGGCAAAGTTAAATCTATGCTTAGTAAAATATATCAGTCTATGTTGATGGGTGTGTGTGTATGTAACTTCGTCTATTCCCTCCTAGCTCCTAAATTACGCGTCGCATTAAAATTAAGGTGTAATTTGGTGTGTTTTTATACACTGCGTAATATTCATATTCATATTCTTTATTTCATATAATATAGTATTTACATGTCAAAATTATTTTTAGATACATATTATATAGGATTATTTATATCTCTTATAAATTCAATCATAGATTAAAATTATTAGACAATAGAATTAAATTAAATTAAAATTATTATAGGCACATAGAATATAATAAATAAATTTTATATGAATATTGTCAGAATTCGCTTATAAATAATATTCATTATAGATTTGTTATATTGGTTATAAAAGTAGATTAAGTAACTCCAAAAAATTTATGCATATAAATTTATACAATATTATATTTTGTTGTAGTAACATACCTTCTCTTTTGTAAACCTTTTCGTCCGTAACAAAACATAATGAAATTAAATGTTAAAATATTATGTAACCTTTAAATAAAACTTTATATTGATTCAAAATAATAATGAATTACAATAAAAGTAGTAAGAGAAAACTTTGCGATCAGGTGTAAAATATCTTCTTATGATTACGAACGCTGTTCTTACTAGTGGAAATTTAACTCTAATAAACCATTTGTAAATTTTCTTTCATTACTAACATTTTTATTTTGCCAGCTTGCGACTCTCTTACTATGACAGTATTTGAGAAATACAATTTTGATAAACAGTAGCCTGGACACAATAAAACTGTAAGGGTTCTTTTTTAAAACTCAGAACTTGAGTATGTATAATATCTTTTTCATTTCACTGACTCGGAAAGGCTTTTTAGTTGTTATAGCTAGTATGTTTTCACTTCTGCCGGCACTCCCGGAGTGCAACCCTTTTTATTTAATTATTAACTTTAAGTTCATTAAGTAAATTAATATGTTTATAGCAAAAACAACTAAAATAATGTAACTACTACGTAATTCCAAGTATATGTTTCATTTTTCTTTTGTTTTTTCTTTTTTTTTAAGATGCGTACCGTATAGTATTTGCACCATGCCAATTTAATAATTCTGAGGACAAAATTTTACTTAGAACTTAGACAAAAATTATACTTTTATCAATCAAAATAATATATATTACGCAAATATGAATATTACGCAGTGTATAAAAACACACCAAATTACACCTTAATTTTAATGCGACACGTAGTTTAGGAGCTAGGAGGGAATAGACGAAGTTACATACACACACACCCATCAACATAGACTGATATATTTTACTAAGCATAGATTTAACTTTGCCGTATTCAGGTAAAAATGGGCAAGCCTGATTATTACTTTAAAGTTCCATGAACAAGCTAACAATCAATTATATCTAATTACTGAGGTAAATTTCTTTTACCACGAAAAACAAGATTATTAAAGTGTTCGAAAGCTCAAGTTTTCAAAGAATAAATAACCACAATTGTATTTTACAGTTACCAGTTACCACTTGCGTTCGCACAACAATAGGTACACGTAATTCGAGCTTTCACAAAATATATCTTCATACGCTTTTGTTATTGTTATGTTTAGTTTTTGTGATTGTTATGTTTAGTCTTTTTCGATACCTGGATTTTGTATTCATCTTTGTAATATGAATAACCATAAACGTAAGGTTTAAGAGGAAATATATAGCTGTTTTCCCCATCCAAACGTATTCCCTTGTTTCCTACCTGAATTTTGGCATTAAAGCTGTTCCTTTCTTAGGATATAAACAATTACTTTAACTGTATGTTTTGGTTTCTTTTATATGCTATTCCTATAAAAAACTGGGGATCTGCAATAAAATGCCTCTCTGGTATGACATCTTTAGACGTTTGCTATACAAATATGGTAATTAATTTTTAAAAAAATAAAATGCCTTTCAGGTGAAGAATTAAGAATTTTTATTAAATTTGTTTGTGATTTGGAATAGAAAATAGGGAATAGGTCGGTATATAGGTAGGGTACGTAGGTAACCCCGGTATTGATAACGACTAGGGCACTAGGCATAATCAGCCCAAGGTACAGTTGTCTCTGACGCACAAAGGGATTTTGGCCCCGATCCTAGCATGACCTATATGTTTCAAATACCTATCTCTGTGTTTGCAATTTTCATATGTTTATTCCTTTGTCTGATTGCGGTGGACTAATATGTATGCGTATAGGCTTGAATAATAATATTTTTAGCAAGGTCAATATAAAATATGAATTCTGCGCTCAATGTGAAATAGTAGTACCTTGAGAAAACACAGCAAAAGGTAATAAGTGAAATTGACTGAAATAAAAAACTCACTTTCTGACCTATTAAAATTACTTCAGACAGATATCAAGATTAGCACCAAAAATATCTTCAATGTGCTTAATGACTTCCAGTAGAAACTCAATTTCTTATGAAATTTTATTACAGGGAATATTAATAAGCGGTTTCAGACACGTTTTCTCCCGGGAACGCATTGTAGAATGAGCTTTCACTGAGGTTTTCTTTAGGAACAGTGTGGAGTTATTCAAGAAGTAAGTGATAAGAATTTAATGCTATGCCCCTGGTGTTGCAAGTCAATGGGTTACGGTTATTGCTTTGAAACAGCTAAGCCGCATGTTGCCACCTTGACGGTATAAAAAAACACTTTCTATAAAATTAAAGTCCAAACCGCTACAAAGATGTGTTTTGTCATTTTATCGCAATTGTTACAAATTTTTCGCTACAATATATCTAGACTTAGTTTACAGGATTAAGCTGTACAAATCTTAATCAGTCGATCTATCCAGGTGCGGGCATCGCTTGATAAAGCGGCGAGTGAGGTCCTAGCGGAACCGACACCTGCGCAGGCGCCGATGCCACGGGGCTGCTTATAGTAAAGCGACTATGTCGATATCGATAACCAGTAGAAACCTCATCTTTCTACTGAAGTAAAATATCGCAAGATTATATATGTTACGCTCAAGAACCATAAACACTCATTGAGCTTAAAAACAGTTCACAACGCGTTGTGGTTACTGTGAAACATCCACATCGCAAAATTCGTGTTGTGGCACTTATGAAAACGCTCATGAAGCGTTGTGGCAATTACAGGAAGGCCACATAGTGAAATTCGTGTCGTAGGTATCATACAGTACTACCACAACGCATTGTGGTAATGAAGAAAAGTCATGAGGCGTTATAGTTGGTGTAACCGTATTACGATAACATGTCAGCTCGAAAGCAATGCATCACCTTTATGCAAATACGATAATTTTACTGTCACTTAAGATAATTTTGATTTACGGAACTGGCTAAACTGATAAATAGAGTTGTTTATTCATTTCTTATCTGTTTCAGAGAGTAGCCATAAAAGTCAATTTTAGCAGCAGACAGAGCATTAAGGATACTGTTTCTTTGATACTTATGACAAGACAAAAATAATTTTCTAGTGATATACCAAAAAGTTTTGAAACTGGTAGTACCCTATCGCAAACCACTGTACGTCGTATTATGAATATAGTTCTAAACGCGTCAAGGCTTTTCTTTATTGCCACAACGCGTTGTGGTCGTATAGAATGATAGCTATGACACAAATTTCGCTACGTGGCCTTTTTGTGATTGCCATAACGCGTAATCAACACCAATAAATCAGAAGTTGTTTTTCTCAAAACCCATTTGTGATATATTTGTGTATACATGGCAGGTATTTTATTTTATACATATTTGGATACTATTAATTTAACTACATATATGCCTACGTATCCACTTAATGTAAAAAAAAATTAACTTTCATGTTACTCAAAAGATCGATAAGTAAATGTACATCACTAATTCACCCTACGATTGTGAGGGAAGATACCCAGTACTTGCGCGTACGACACAGGGCGCGTGCCACCTTTTTTCTTCAATTGGACTTACATCGCTTCACAACGGACTGTGTTTCATTAGACAATTTTAATTTAAACTTTATTTCAGATGCTTAAGATAGAGATTTGACTATTTTTTTTCTGAAAAGGGCGCGTTTTGTTGGAGGACGCGAATAAAATAATTGCTTCGGAATACACAGTAATGTTTTGTTAATTTGAATACTGGGGTTGTTTTGTTTTGTTAGGGCGAGGGTTGTCGCTCGTAATTCAGTTGCGCACGCGCCGATAAGAGGTTAATTATTTAGAACCTATTCACGGTTGTTTGAGAATTTCGTTGTTTTTAAATAACAAATTTAACAGTGCATCAATTTTGTAGCTTTTTAAAAAAAAAAATAATACTTTTGGACATTTCACACAAGTCCCAAAACTAAGCAAAGCTTGTACTATGCATACTAGACGTATGATACAAATACATAATATATACTTTGTTTTGTTAATATCTACATATATTTTATACATAAAAACATCCAAACTCAAAACGAACACAAATTTTCATCAAATAAATGTCTGTCCTGAGCGCGGGAATCGAACCCACGATCCTCGATTCAGCAAGCAAGGTCATTTCCTACGGAGCTACGATAGGAAATAGATTAAAAGTAAAAATAGGTAGAAGAGATAGGTAAGATATATTGTAAACTGTTGTTTATCTTTAACATGGATTATCAAAATTTTAACTTTAGATAAGTCACCGTAAGTAAATATTAGCAAATATCTTATATTACTTTTTATATTTGTTGTAACCTTAAAACAAAAGAAATTAAAATAAATTTTTTTTTGTCGTTTTGAATACAAATATATGAAAACCTATTTATTCATTTAAAATTCATTTTTTTTTTATTAAATACATAAATACTTATATTATATCAGTTTCATAAAAAATATTATGGAATCGCTTTTATGAAATCGGAATTATTTTTTAGTATACAATATAGTCGGTAGAGGCCGAGGGATTTCGATTTAACCTTAAGTCCTAAGTGGCGGAGATTCGAGCCTGGCGTGTACTAATAAATCTTTTCCTTTATTTCTCAAGTACACTGATTATTCACACCACTGGCTTTGCGGTGAAGGAAAACATCGTGAGGAAACCTGCATACGTCAAAAAAAAAAATGACGTATGTGAAGTCCACGATCCGCACTGGGTCCGCGTGTGGAGAATGGCCCAAATCACCCACAGTGAGGGTAGGCCGTGCCCCAACAGTGGGGACTTATGAGGCTGAAAAGATACAATATTTAGATAAATATATAAACATATCATAATAAGAAAACAGATACATCTCGTTTGCAATAATTCTTGCTGAAATAAATAATTCTAATGAAACTAATAAAAACATATGTATGAAGCATACCTTTGCATAGTTGTGAGGAAATTATTTAAGATGTATTGTTAGAGGAAAAAGTGACAAATAAGAGAAGAGAACGATACGTAAAAACATAGGAGTCGGGTAAAAACAACAGATGACCTTTATGAATCATGATCCCTATAACTAAAAGAAAAGGTTGCTGTTACATGGATGTAGCTCATCCAAATCTACATCCACATCCTTTAGATCCAAATAACTAAAATGAAGTCAGCTGTTACTCGGATGTACAGGGAGGTAAAAATACAACGAATGAGCTAGATGATCCAAATTTATTTGGCGATAAAACTCAAGTTGAGGTTCAATTTTCTTTTTGGAGCGAATTTATCTCGTAAAATACAAAACATCTTTCTTGAAATAAAACAAAAAAGTTCCAAATGGTTGGTCAGCAATAAAAAAAGCTTAGAACTTCGAAAAGAAATTTATGAATTTCATCTTTTTCCGTAATAAAAACCCAATTCTACGAGGAACAGTTTAGTGGATAGAATACATACATAACACTATGGAAAAGGGGTGACATTATACAATAAGGCACATGTTGACAATAATTAATTCCCAATTGAAAGTGATGCCCTCTCGACTCGACATCAGCGCCCCTTTCCGTGGATGATCGGTCAGCATGCGGTGATCAATGATGCATCACTAATGTGAGCACGCCCTTACAGTGGTCAATAATGATGACAAAGTGATGACAAATAAATTATAATTTATGCACTTGAAATTTATAAAATAACAACAGTATAGTCGCTTTTTTCACAAAATTTCTTTTATTGGCGGCATTTGATATTTGGGCCCGATTTAGTATGATTCGTTAACAATCCCTTTTTAAGCTCCTGGTAATTCTAACTGTTTCCAAAAAATAAACAACTAGAAAAATTACTCAGTTTTAATGATGCCACGTGCATCCAATATGGTTAATAGATGGCTCGTCACGCGATCTCCAAAGAGGAGGGGGACTTATAGCTAATAATCAGCTTCCATCAGCTGTCATAAGCCAATTGGATTGGCCAATCATATTGTTATGTGCGTTTCATGAGTGACGGTTTAGTTTTTGAGGGCTAAATGGACAATAATGCCAATTCATAAACAGCTAATTTTAGAATCATAATTCTGGATGTAAAAAGAATGCAAACTGGATTAGGCGTGAACGTGACCTTTTATTTTATTTATTAAATTACCGATTTAATTACATGTACTTAGTAAACCAGAATCAACTGTTTTTTTTCAAAAAAAACATAATTTAATAGATTGATAAGAGACAGAGACTCTTCTTTATTTGCGAATACTGAAAACTGAAATTCTTTTTTGCATGGTCAGAAAATAATGATACATATTTTACTCTCGTATACCGTAAGCGTAAATAAGAAGCTTAGATTGAAGTAGATAAATTTTAGTTACCTATTCCAAACTGCTATTGTTTATTAATCTTCGATGGTTTATAAATCAATTACCTATTTTTAAGCAGCAGTTCAATTTTTTGTAACACTTTTAGGTGCAAAAACTAACCTAAAGAAGCAATAAACAGAATTCGTTCTTTTGCTCGTCAAATATACAATACAACTGCGATGCGCCATTCTCGTTGGGAGCTGAAAATATAAACAGTAGAGTTAAGGCTAAGTTTGAACTAAAATGTTTCAAATAAATTTCATTTCTATTTTCAATTCATCGAAAACTTTTGGTGACATTTAATATTTTAATCAACTGTGAAACAATCTAATTTTATTCATTGACTTACTCGCAGTTAAAAAATAATAATCGATTCGACATTAATAGCAACGTTTAAGACTTGTTCGTTTATTTCAAATTAATTTTAATTCGAAATACAATTAACAAAATAACATTTTTTCATATCAACACAACAATTATCATCATTAAAATAATACCTATCGGTTTATATCAACAGCTAAAATGATGAAAGACGTTACTGCTGCAGCAGCACGTAAGCTAAGAGAAGATAAATAGAGAAACCACTGCCAGTGTTCGGTGATGGCACTCTAGTCGTTATTTCCAGGGATAAATAATATTAAAATAACCGGCTAGTAAACATATTAGAAACAAACATGAGTTAATTACTTAAAAGCAGTAAATTAATTAGTAGTTAATTGTTAGTCGACTAGTTTATAATTTAAACTATAAATTATTTTCAATTCAATTCATAGAGCGTAATTTTTTAATAAATTTTTAAAAAATTACAGTTATGTGTAAGTTGGAACAGACATTCCCTTAAATCCATGCTACCGATTTAAGCAAACAGAGAAAACGGCTGTTGTCCACCCTGGCATGTCATGTGCCTCATTTTGTCATGACATGTCAAGCTATGCCATATCATCAGCTATGCTAACAAGCCTATTGTGTTGCGATATTGCTCGCAAAACGAATTTGCTTAGAGCATAGAGCTTCCGTTTGTAGGTAAAATGAATTTAGGTAGCGAATTTTTGTATTGTATTTTTTTACAAATCCTGTAAAATTTGTGGAACAAGTCTTTGTAGTTTCGCCATTATTGTATCGATATTTGAATTGAAATATAATTGAGAAATGGGTATATCGTTGAACAGCACTTTAAAATGCATTTTTTTTTCCTAAAAGGTATATTTTTAAGTTATTAACTATATTTATAAAAAAAAGCGCATCCCTTTTAAGGGCTTATTAATAAACTAGCTGACCCGGCGAACTTCGTTCCGCCTAAGAGTCTATTCTTTAATTTTTCAGTTTTTTTTTATTATGATATCTACGTAATTTAATTTTATTTTTACTTATTCCAAATTAAGTTATATTTTTATTGACAAAAGCTGTACCCGCGACTTCGTCCGCTTGGAATTTAACAAAAAAGTTAATTCGTTTATTTAGTTTTTTTTTTTGTTTTTTGCACTTTAATTATTTTCATATTCTGAGCCCACGCGACAGGCAGCATTTGTGATATTGATTCGTTGGTGGGAGGCGCCCGATGCCGACGTGACGGCCCAGTGGCATGCGCGTGAGCTGCGCGCGGTACTGGACAGTACTTGAACATTGCAACATTACTTTATTTTTCTAAAATAAAAGAATTTTTCTAAAATAAACGTAGCCTAAGTTACTCCTTATTACATCAGCTACCTGCCAATAAAAGTCCCGTCAAAATCGGTCCAGCCGTTTCAGAGATTAGCCGAAACAAACAGACAGACAGATAAAAATTGTAAAAAATGTTATTTTGGTGCATGTACCGTATATATATTCCTAAACATATAGTAAAAAACGGTTATTTTAATATTACAAACAGACACTCCAATTTTATTTATATGTATAGATTAATCAGTCCATAGCATCCACTGTTGAACATAGACCTTTTCTATTAAGAGCCACCACACCCGGTCCTCCGACTTTCTTATCCAGTCACTTCCGGCTACAGTTTCAGGTGGACACCTGGCTGGAGAGCGACTTAAACCAATCCGTGGTCGACAGTCTAAGACTCATCTGTCCCTACAGCCATTATTTCTGAGACAAATATGACCTTGCCGCTTTAGGTTGCTTAATCTGTAATCCTACCGTAACCCGGGAATTCCTGGCCCGTAGCACCTACTGCCTTATCGTTACCAACACAGCTACCGTCGCCAGGCATAGTAAGCTACCTAACTGGTTGCCGTAATGATTTTCAGTTATTCATAGGGAAGTTTTATCCATAGTGGCCAAGCTGGGCAGAAGTCTTGCTTATCGCATCAAGCTTTCTTCTGGTGACGCCGCTGCCTCTTCAGTCACCAGAGCCTCGTCCGTTATTGAGCAGAGAGTACCATTTGCTGGTGAGTTTGACAATTGAAGTCTTAGTTGTTTTAAGCGCAGTAACTCATAACAGATTCGCAATAATTCTCATTCTACAGAACCAACACTGATGTTTTTACGACACGCACATAGCCGTTTTTATAATTAATTTTATCTTTATTTTTGTGAGGTTGTTAGTAGGTGGTGACGTCAGTCGTCAAGTGGCAATGATTTGCACTGGTCAGGCGTCTCATATCAGTTGCTGGGTTATAATTAAGAGCCTGCCGGCGTATAATGTGATAATAACCACACACCTACAGTAAACCATCCAGTAAACACGCCAACAAGGTCTATACATACAGGTTGTGTAAGTAATTGTAAATTAGCCACTTTTAAGATAAATGTTACTATCGGAAAACTCAGACGATTTTAAGTGGCAAATTAGCTACATTTATCTGAATTTATTATCTTCTTTTAATATGTTTGTTTTTCTTATGTGTCAACTAACCTAAGTTTTAAGTCTGCTTGAACTTTGTGTAAAGTAAAAAAAAAACTTAACTAAGTTTTTTGTACCTATATACACTCTATACGTATTTTGGCTGAGAAATCAGATGTTATAACATATTGTGATAAGTCCTGTTAATCTTTAATTTATATTATAAATTGGATTATATCAATTTTTTAAAATGTTTTTGAACACGTGGTTAATACGTTAAAACGAGGAAACACAAAATGAACGAATTTTGAAATGAACAATTTATGAACTCCCAAAATATGTTTTAACCTAAAAAATCATCTTTTAAAAAAAGATCTGTTCAGAATCATTATACACCTAGGTACCTACTATTGGGTGCGTGAATAACTATAGGTGTTACCTATATGTCGGTATGCAATACGACTGCGGAACCCTCATAACGGTACGTAAACAATAAAGAATCTAAATTTAGTTTATTGATAAATTTAGTAGATAGTTATCACTTTCTAGATAATATAAGTACCTATTATATCTCAAACATCCTGTACAATAAATTTTAAATTCATCTTTAGGTTTATACAGGAGACAAATATAATTTTTGCACTCGTTATCATAATTTGAGTTACTGTTGCGGAAGTCGCGTGCGTCGTCGCCTTAAATATAGGTCCAGGTTTGGTTCATGTCCAACTCTTGTTTTAACTTAAAGTTGTCATAAACGCGTAACGCGCGCGATATATCGCACCTGTAAAAACAGGCCAAGAAAGCGATGAAGCAAAGTATAATAGGGTTCCTTAACCTTTTACACATTCGAGCTCCTAACTCATAAAATCAGAGTAATTTTCCAAGAAAAGTGTAAACCTAAAGTATTTTAAGTTGTAAAATGAAAGATCTGGCACAGAATAATACATATAATAAGTCAGGACTGGGAATGGAATGGTCATAGAAAAATCTATACTAAAATTTCGTGCATATCCTAACACCAAAGTGCACGCTCGCTCTACAATAGTAGAACATGGTCAAACGTTTTTTTTACCTATAGCCTCAGCTCCTAGATTAGCCTCTACTACTTCGGTTGAGTTCAGTATGCCTAATCAATAGATTACACGTCGATATTATTGCGCGCTAAATTCGTCGCTCTACCTGAGAAGTACGCGCGTACTGTATTATTAATCAAACAAGTAAATAACTTATTGTTTCTTGTTTTTCTTTCTGTGTTTTTACGACATGTTGAATTATAATTACTTTGTTAGCAACAAAATGTATTCACTAGGGCAAAAAATTATTTTATAATTTGTAACTTGCCATTTATGTAACTTTTTATGTGTTCCCCTAAAAATGTTTCTAATTAGGAAAATTTAACAAAGAATCTTATCTTTACTTTCATTTACTAAAATAAATATTATTTAATAAAAATGCTTATTTTTATTTGAAATTACGAAACTAATGAAAATATTACAATTTCGAAATGTGGTGGTAGAAAACGCGAGCAAACTTGTAAAAAAATTTGGCGCGTGCACTCTAGTGTTAATAATACATTTTAAAATTCGGTATTTTTTAAAGAGAATACTTATTCCAATTTTTATAATTTGTAACTTGCCATTTATGTAACTTTTTATGTGTTCCCCTAAAAATTTTTCTAATTAGGAAAATTTAACAAAGAATCTTATCTTTACTTTCATTTACTAAAATAAATATTATTTAATAAAAATGCTTATTTTTATTTGAAATTACGAAACTAATGAAAATATTACAATTTCGAAATGTGGTGGTAGAAAACGCGAGCAAACTTGTAAAAAAATTTGGCGCGTGCACTCTAGTGTTAATAATACATTTTAAAATTAGGTATTTTTTAAAGAGAATACTTATTCATACTAAAATTATAAATGCAAAAGTAACTCTGTCTGTCTGTCTCTGTTTGTTTCCTTTTCCCGCTTAAACCGCTGGACCGATTAACATGCAATTTGGCATAGAGATAGTTTGAGACCCGAAAAAGGACATCGGCTACTTGAAAATGTCAAGTGTAAGTCGGTTTTTGTTATAAAATTGAGGAATTGCCGTGGGAATCCTACACCGATAACCGAATTTAGTGTTGGTGGAACCGTGGGCTGGGGAAGGACATAGGCTATTTGAAAGCGTCAAGTATGGTTCGGTTTTTTAAGGTTCGATACCCAGAGGGTGCCAACAGAGCATATTACTAAGACTACGCTGTCTTTCTGTCTGTCCGACCATTAAAAGGAATCTTTTAGACCGAAATAGGCAGAAGCCTGAATTTTTCACAGAATATACGTTATAATGGGGGTTTATAAAAACAAATAACAAAAAATTTTAAAAAATAATTTAAGGGGGTCCCCATACAAGAAACAGATGTTCGTTGTTTTTGTTCTATCGTAAAAACAGAAAGAAATACAAACTTCAAACTAGCAGTGAAAAATAGTGTGAACTCTAAAGTATAACAACAAACGATAAAAACCGGTGAAGTGTGAGACGGGCCCAAGCAATTACTGTTTTAAATTACCGGTAAAGCGCCATCTAGCTTATCATTAAGAGAAACAGTAACACATGTGTATGTTGGAAACGATATTCAAAGTAAAGCTACATCGGGCTTGGTGAGTACTTGGATGGACACTTTTTTAGGGTTCCGCATCCAAAGGGTAATTAGCGGCACCCTATTACTAAGCTTCCGCTATCCGTCCGACCGTCCGTCCGTCCACCTGTCACGAGCCTGTATCTCATAAATCGTGATAGTAAGTCAGTTGAAATTTTCACAGAAGATTTATTTCTGTTGCTGCTATAACAACAAATACTAAAAACCGGAATAAAATAAATATTTAAGGGGGCTTCCATACAACAAACGTGATTTTTTTGCTCGTTTTTATAGATAATGGTACGGAACCCTTCGTGCGCGAGTCCGACTCGTACACGGGCGATTTTTTTTTGTTTGCATTTGTAAATAACGTTAATGGTGGTAGGTACGGAACCCTCGGTGCGCCAGTCCAACTGGCACATGGTCGGTTTTTTTTTCTTATAATTAAGGAGTTGCCGTTGAAATCTTACACCGATATCCGAACTTAAAGGCGGGTGTAACGGCGAGCAAAAACTAGTCATAATATAAACGAAACATTACACCTGGGTCTGTTTTCAGTTTTAGTACATTTTTGCTACAGAATCTTTCTACACAAAAAAATAATAATATGGAAATTATTATAATAATATAATAGAATATAATAAAATCGCGAAAATAGAAATCGCTAATTTCGCGTTTTCTTTATGTTAAAGACGAGAAGTATCGTTTGCCGTCATTTTGATTTCTGTGTGTTTGCGTGTGTGTGTATATATGTATTTTAGCTTTTTTTATCTTATTAGCTTATCTCAAGAACCAATGGACCAATTGGTCTCGTGACATATCAATCGATGCGCCACGTCATGACTTAGATCTGCGATAAGTGTGAGCAAAATCGGTTTAGCGGTTTGTTTTTTATTGCAAAAAACTGTTTTTTGTAAGGACGCAATAATAATCTTCATGTATAAATTCGCGAATATAAAACCAATTTCCCAAAAGAGAAGTTGCTCGTGCGGTAGTTGATACCGAACAACTACTTTTTTTAGCTATGGTCTTAGAGCGGATGTTTAAAGGTTTTTTCATAACACTTACTCGTAAACAGTGTCATTACGTGCATGCAAAGCGTGAGCCAAGACCTTAATTACCCCCACGGACTTTTTCTTTGTTAATTTTACTGATCTTAAAGCTAAGCTAAGCTAAGTTTATAGAACTCACGGGCGATAATGACGTGCCTATTCTAACGCCTGTTCAAAATATGAACTCCCTATATACGCGCAGACTTACAATTATACGCATGTTTTTAGAAGTTTTAATTTGGGACCCACATTTTAATTCATAAATTCTCTAGATATCTCCATCTGGCGATTCTGTTCTTGTGATTTCAATTGTGTTTTGGTGAGTTTATTTATTTAATTATTCACCTTATATTTATTCGCAAATGTGATTAAAAACATTGCGTGTAACATGGGCGGTACGGAAATCACAAACTTCGGCCTATGGCTTCTAAATAGCATCTTGTTAGTTAATTCACAATGTACTTTTATTTCCTGGAAAAAGATATATAAACTAAAATGCATTGTATCTGCCATCGTATTTCTTGTAAAAATAAAAAAAAGTAACTTAACAAGAACATTTAATTATGTGATTGGTGCTTAAATTCGAGCAAGTGACGAATAGAGGGTAATTTTACAACAAATCTTTTTATATTTTGGTTGAGGCAGTGTCATCGCAACTGCCGCGGGCGAAGCACGCACCTCACTTTTGTCTTTGCTAAAATTACTACATTACTTAAGAGGATAATGTTTCGAGTAAAGACAATAATTTTTATAATTTATACTTTTATATAATTAATTTAATTCATAGTTTTTATTACGAACACTCGACTTCGCGTGTTATAAAACTTATCTTTAACGGCTTTTTGAATAAAAGGAATTTCTTGTTCCGCCTATTGGGTAAAAACAGTATCCTATACATTTGACGGGTCCGGTCCAGTACCGTTATCTGTGTGTTAAATGTTTCCCAAATCTGTTGACCAATTTATGCGTGGCATGATTAAATAAAAAACATAAAGACATGTTTATTAACTTTTAATTTAACTAAACATTGGTTTATTTGATGATACTAGCTGACCCGGCAAGCTTATAGCAAATATTGCCTACATCTAAAAAAAAACTATAAGTTGGTATCAAAACCACCTTCCTCTTGAAACATACTGTTTATTCATAAATACGCGAATTAAATCAGTTTAGTACGAAAAAATCATTTACAGACGGGCAGACGCTGCATGGGATATAAAAAATTATAACTGGGATGTGACTTTGATTAAGAAAATTAATTAAGACACAATAAGTTTTTAAAAATATGCATCATAGTCAAAACGTAATCTTACCTGGGATAGTTGAAAATGTAATTACGATTTCAATATCTTCAGTTCAAAAAGTCTCTCGCACCCGTCCGTCCGTCCGTTACAGCTTACAGCCTAACTCTGCCGCTTTGCATTGATTTCGATAACATTTTACTGCAACTACACTTTTGAAATAAAATTAAGATTTTTTAAGGGTAACTCGCCATACATAAAACTGAGATAATTATATTTTCATGGCCCCCATTGGGTGACATGTCATTGGATAGGATTTAAAAAAAGATGCATTAGATAAAAGTTTTTTTGTCTAGAGCTTTTCTTAGAATCTTAGAAATGTGATTTAAAAAAAAAAACTTCACTTGTAACTCTTTGTTTAGTTTTTATCATTTTAGTAATTATTTTTTTAAGTCTAACATTTTTTACCAAAATAGGTGGTTAATAAAAATATTTCACAAGAGCATCCAGAAAATTATATAAATCTTACAATCACATTGTCCAACCTTAGAAACACTGGTTTCCATGGATTCGATCATCTTTTACAACAAAACTAGAACACATAGGCTTAAATAAAAATCAATATAACGAGATTTGTGATGCTATAAACAAAATACGAAACCTTATTTACCTACATGAGCTTTTATCATTAATTAAAAAATTAAAGCACAAAATTAACTAAAAAAAACTTTTTTTTCATTAGTTTAAATCATAAAATCAGCAGTTGGATCTCGAAATTAATTAATAAAATTAACTCTTAATTAATTTGAATCATAAAATCAGTAGAGTCTCAAAATCAATGAATAAAATCAATTCTTCATTTATTTGAATCATAAAATCAACAACTTAGTCAGAAAATTTATTAAAAAAGTCATTCCTTCTAATATTAATATAAATTATAAAATCAGCAGCATAGTTTCAACATCATTGAAAAAAAAAAATTCTTTAAAGTCAAGTAGCCAGTAATAAGAGGTTTCACACGTAAAACATGTACACAACCATTTGAACACGTGCTGAAACAACAACATATGTCCTCGAGCCACCATGTTTAAAGAAAAAATGGCGTCATATGGCGGGAAAAAAACATCTAAATGATAGAGGAAGTGATTTTACGCTTACAAAAATAGTATAAAACTTTCTTTATATAAAAAGGATGTTTTAATTTATGTAATTGTTAACCCTTTGAGGGGATGTTTAAACATATGTTTAGATTAAGGAAGATTCTGATTAACTTCTTTTGTAGGGATGAGTTTAGTTTAAATTCGAATATAGTTTGATTGCCTTGTTATTGTTTATGGAGGAGTTTCCGGTGATCAAAAACACTTCCTTTCAAGTTAACATTAAGTGTATTATAAACTTCAACTTAATGCGTTCGTAGGCATATCGGATATAAAGTACGGAAAGATAGTTAAATCTTGTAAAGTCTAAACTTTTTTAAACTGAGTGCAAAAGTTGCATATGAGATGCGGATGATTTAAGCATGGCGTAACCACGTTTTTGCCACGTTGTAGACTATTGAAGTTATACCTCTGAATGTAAACCGGACTCAGAATCTGTTTGCAATTCGTGTAAACAAAAATGACCTTGACGCGCGTCTTTCGCTTTGTTAGTCTATGCAACATATACATAAATACGTACCTATTATATTTATCATTGTAAATTTGAAATTTTGTAGATTTTAAGTTTAATCAGTGTCGTGATTTGAAAACCAGTTAAAGAATGTGACAATAAAGGTAATCTTGTAAGTATTTTTATTAATTAATGATTAAGTTACGAGAAAAAGTTAACATTAAGTAAAGTGAGGTTATGTTTACGAGATTTGCATAGAGATTTTGAGTCAGGTTTATGTAGTTAATAATGCTAAAAATTTTGTAAAAACAAACTGTTTCTCAGAAAAAAATATGGTTGTTTTTTAGGGTTCCGTACCCAAAGTGTAATTAGAGGTACCCTATTACTAAGACTCCGCTGTCAGTCCGTCCGTCCGTCCGTCTGTCACCAGGCTGTATCTCATGAACCGTGATAGCTATACAGTTGAAATTTTCATAGAAGATGTATTTCTGTTGCCGCTATAACAATAAATACTAAAAGACAGAAAAAATATATTTTAGGGGGATCCCATACAACAAACGTGATTTTTTTTTTTTCAATATTGATAACGGCAACAGGTATACACTTAAAATATTCACTGAATATTGAGTGACATAGTCAGTTTAAAAATAAATAATTAAATTAAAATAAAACAAACATTTAAGGGGGGGGGGCTCCCATTCAGCAAACGTAATTTTTTGCCGTTTTTATAGAAAATGATACGAAACCCTTCGTGCGCGAGTCCGACTCGCACTTGGCCGATTTTTTTCAAACTATTTGGTATTTTATTTTAAAAAATATTGTTGAATGTTTATGTACGGCATATGTAATTATTACCTATTACTACCCAAAATTACTTTATGTCGAAATTAATTTTATTTCTCATGTTACCAACTCGTCATAATTATTATCATACTAAAAATACCTGTGTTTTCCCTTTACAATCATAACTCAAATCATGGGATATGTAGAATTCAAAAGAGAACAGCGATAATAAATATATTGGCAATCCTTTTAAAACTTAATTTTGTATATCAACAATGATTTTGTCGGTCTTTTAGAACTTTTCCGTCAATTAATAAAAAAAAGACCGCACATATCGATTCCCAAGGCAATTCCTTTTTATTATGATATAGAAATTTATGCAAACTGCCCCATAACGGTCCCGGTGTTGGTGGGTACCTCTCTGGTGTTAAATCAGTTGATGTTTCTCTAACAATCAGATTGGCTCAGCAGGGATTCATTCCTGTATTTTTATATTTTATTTGATATATGTATTATTCCTATTCACTATGTTCATAGTTAGTTTGGTATCAAAATTAGAACTGCGATGTTATACTTAATTCATTAAAAAACAAACCGGCTATTTAGGTTTATGCGTTAAAGTATAGTGTTCCGTGGAATACGAATAATTGTAAACATCTGAATATCTTGTGATTATATTTTGTTCAAAACAATTTAATTGGAAATTGTTTATAAAGCTATTGTCATGTTTTTTTCTAGATTTTAAGAACTCGTGGTTAAAAAAATTACGAAGAAAGGATGGAGGCACACAATTAAGGAGGGAGCTAATAACTGAAAAAGTCTGCAACAGATAAAAACTACTACAAAACTTAAATTGTATTTTTGCATCAATCCCATCCAATGACAACACACACAATAAGGTGCTCGTTACAAAAAAACTCATCCTTTACTTTTTTTTGCCTCCCCCGACATAGGTATATTTGTTGATTTTTGGAGAATATTGGTTGATTTTAAAGAATGTGCTAATAAACTTAAAATCATGTATGTAAATGCACGAAATTTGTCATGTTCTTTTGCCGCATTCATTTCAACATTACCTTCAATTCGTGACAGTTGCATAAACAGCAATTTTACACCGGAACAACAAGTTTCTATAGATTTATAGAAAAAAAAATCATTAATCACAAAAGTCTATAAAAAAACCACGCAACTTAAAAATGAAAACAATGCCTAATTTTTTGAATTAACTGGGTTGAAACAGCAGGACTTTTTATAGTTTTGACTCCAACTCTTTATCAATATGTTGTGCTATATTAAACCTTATGACATATGCATTAAAGTTTATTATTGTAAGTCGTTTTCAATAAAATAAAACTGCGCCTTAATAACAAAAGAACATGTTAAATTGGTCTAATTCTTGTGCCAATTGTGTTTTCTAGCGGTAAAATAGTCTATTGTGTCTTTATTCTTTTATTATACTTTGCTATTCTTTGTCAAATAGCAAATTGATCTGGTTTTGAAAGGATTTAAGTCTTTTATAAAATATTTAGATAAATATGTGTGAAAAGGCTACATTATTTACGCTCCAGGGTTATAATTTATTGCTTTGCAAGTTTGCTATGAAATATGTTAACTTGATTTTGGTGAATATATCGACGCCAAAACACGGAAACGCAATAATCCATACAAACAAAACTTTCTACCTCAGCAAAAAAACTTTTGAGATTTAAATAAAAAATATAACTTTTACTTTTAGACTCAATTTAGGAAATTTATAAGAAGAAAATAATGCTCTTTTTTTTTGTGGGTTAGGTACAGGAATTGCACTTGTGTTTTCATAACGATAACACGGTATTTTTGTAAGAGAAAGATCCTATTATCACTACTATATATATATATATATATATATATATATATATATATATATATATATATATATACTAGTATACTAATATATACTATATATATATACTTTTATGTGCATGACTTCTCTAGTTTTAACATCAGCACTGTCACATGCCTCATAACCGAAGATCAAAGAGCCAAACTGACGCGCCACTTCACCGAGGATATCCCGGAGTTTCATCCACTAGAACAGGCTGGGTTCGGAAAGGCTTCAGTACCGTAGATCGCATTCATACTGTACGGCAGATTATACAAAAAACTCAAGAGTATAATCAACCGCTGTGTATGGCGTTTGTGGACTACGGGAAAGCCTTTGACTCCATCGAAACCTGGGCTGTGCTATATTCTCTTGCAGCGATGTCGTATAGACTGGCGATATATTGAGGTGCTACGATGTCTTTACAACGCTGCTACGATGATCGTCCAGTTCCAGGACCATAAGGCAAGTGCCATCCCGCTGCGTAGAGGTGTAAGACAGGGGGACTTTATATCCCCGAAACTGTTCACCAATGCGCTAGAAGATGTCTTCAAAACCTTGGACTGGGCTGAGCGGGCCATAAACATAAACGGCGAATACATCACACACCTAAGGTTTGCCGACGACATCGTCATTATGGCAGAGTCATTGGAAGAACTGAGCGAAATGTTGCACTCCCTAGACAAATCCTCTCGACGAGTGGGCCTTGGCATGAATTTGGATAAGACAAAAGTCATGTTCAACCAACACGTCGTGCCAATGCCAGTATACGTCGCGGGTACCTTACTCGAAGTTGTCCAAGATTATGTGTACCTTGGACAAAAAATCCAACTGGGCCGGAACAATTTTGAGAAGCCGACAGGAGGATCCAGCTAAGGTGGGCAGCATTTGGTAAACTTCGTCAAATTTTCACGTCGCTTATACCGCAAAGTCTAACGACGAAAGTCTTTGACCAGTGCGTCCTACCAGTCATGACTTACGCCGCCGAAACGTGGACACTTACAGCAGGGCTGGTCTACAAGTTCAAGGTCGCACAGTGCGCAATGAAATGAGGACATCCGGAAGAGAACCAAAGTTACCGACATAGCTCGCAGAATTAGCAAGCTGAAGTGGCAGTGGGCTGGCCTCGTCTGTCGGAGGACCGATGGCCGATAGAGCAGACGTGTCCTAGAGTGGAGACCGCGTATGGCAAGGCGAAGCGTGGGACGTCCTCCAGCCCGGTGGACCGACGACCTTAAAAAGGTGGCTGGTGGTGGCTGGATGCGGAAGGCAGAGCACCGGGAGAAATGGCGCGCCATAGAAGAGGCTTATGTCCAGCAGTGGTCCAATATAAGCTGATATTATGATTGTCACAAGCCCTAAAATACTTTTATTGTGAATCGTTAAAAAAGATTACTATTGTACAATGATAATATTACCTTAATTTCATTTGTATGATAAAATTATTTATAATATTATCACAAAACTTTACTCCTCACTCACTTCAATCATTGAGAAGTCTTAGTCTTCATTGTCTGAATCTGACAGAAAAGCGTTAGCTTCTTGAATGTTTTTGCTTCAGAGGGCGATATAGGCCAGAAAGCTAATCTCTGTAATACTAATGTTGTGAATGTAAATGTACTAAAATTCATTACACAATGTCATATTCATTTCTATTAAATTTATTTGTTATATACTTCCTTAGTAAATTATTCCATACTGACGCATTAAAACTTATTTTTTTTTGTATGGGATATAACGTTTTTACCGTTTTGTAGTCACATTTTTTTTGCTACATTTAGTTCACATTTATTTTGTAGTCACATTTATTAGTTTTGCTACAACTTAGAGTCAATGCACTAGATAACAAGCTATTCTAACTATTTGATCAACTTTCATTACGATAAAATGTAATACACGTTTTAAAAATCTGCCTAAGTCTTAAAACAATGGTTACTTCCAAGCAAGCAAGTTTTATAACATATATCTTATTTTCAATCCTTCCGGTGCTATAGTATAGGTCTAGCCTATACCGCAATCTTCAAACAAGAAATTACGATTTCTGTTTCAACAAGTAGTTAAATAATTATTTATAATTTTTTTACTAATCGATTGACTTGTTTGAGAGGTGATACTTCAGATCATAATTTAATCCTTAGTTAACATAACACTTAATGGTTTGAAGAGCAAATGTTTACATTTGCTACCGTCGTCAGTTTTTTCATGAGCCACCCTCGTAGAATTTTAGTTGAAATACAGAAAATAATTTTTCATCTCATATTTGGGCCATTTTTAGGGTTCCGTATCCGAATGTCAAAACGAAACCCATATAGTTTCGTAACGTCGTTATACAGGCAGGTGTGTCATGTGTGATGCGAAACAGTTTTGTAATGATAATATGTAATAAAAAAATATGTACAGCTGTCCAACTATGTAATGGACTGAGGGATAAAAAATATTTCACGGATAACACAATGGAGGTAAGGTATTGTTAGATATGTACGTAAGTAATTACATAATCTAAATTGCATAAAAAATTAGTGTCGGACAACCGTCCGGAATCGTGACAACTTGTGCCTTTCACTTTTTATGTCTGTCTCTCTCGCTCTTAGGCGGGCTAACCATGCCGCGTGCCTCTCACTCGCTCTCATTGTGAGCGCATAACGTGAGCGGAGCGTAACGCAGTTTCTTGAAGTGTCACCCGGCAAACCAATTTATAAGACGTTGTCACGTCAAAAGTTTTTAGGCGACTTTTTCTCACAGATGTATTTTGGCAGGTATTAGCTTAGAAAGGAGTTAGTTGTATCTTTTCCGATCTAACTTTTTAAACAATAAGTAGGTATATTTTAAAAATCGAATTGTCTTACAATGTGTTTTATTTCATCTCAATTTTCAGTTGATAAATGTAAATACCTTTTTATTATTATTTTTTGTGTCAATAATATTATTTTTATTATGTGGTAAATAAATATTTAAATAAAAATAAATCCTTATTCTTCGTAATCCAAAAAAGTCCTATAGGGTAAAAGCCGGATAGTTGCTTCGGTAGGATACATGCCCCGGTTGTTAATAAACTATGTTACGATTGTAAGTTGTGTTAGCGCTTTTTCAACAATTAGAAGTGACCGCCCTGCAGGCCCAGTGCCGCGTAAGCCATCGGAATAGGGGCACTGGTTTTTTCGTGTCAGCAAAAATCTTCCGTGACGGGCGTTATAATTATATTGGTAAGTAGTTTCTATCGAATATTTTTATTACTGGTTGTGAACATTTTTTTGTTTCTTTGCATGCATTAGAGTTTTAATTACATTGTTTATTATGTTTTATTGCTAAATATTTTCAATTTATTGTGCAAATAAATAGGGCAAGTATTCGCATCAAAAAGGTTAGTCGCCTTACTTACTTTAGCGGATAGTTGCCCCTAGAGGGACTCAAAATTTCTTAACAAGCAAAGCCGGTTTTTGACGTGACAACGTCTTATAAATTGGTTTGCCGGGTGACACTTCAAGAAACTGCGTTACGCTCCGCTCACGTTATGCGCTCACAATGAGAGCGAGTGAGAGGCACGCGGCATGGTTAGCCCGCCTAAGAGCGAGAGAGACAGACATAAAAAGTGAAAGGCACAAGTTGTCACGATTCCGGACGGTTGTCCGACACTAATTTTTTTTTTTTTTGTATCTTTTTTCGAATTAACTGTGACTAAACTAAACTATTAAACTATTAACTATTAAAACTATTTAATAATGTTAATTAACATTAATAATTGTACTTAATAAAAGATCTCAGTAAATTATAAAGACTGTCAAATAAATAATATAGATTACTTGAATTAATATAAATTTATTTCTATCCAAAATAAAAATCGTACCGAGGTTACTTACCCCGTTACCCCGCACAAGGCAAGTATCCCCCGAAGCATGTTCGACGCTAGGCTACTATCCGCCATAGTAGGCAACTATCCTTCTTTTGACAGATGAAATAAACCAGTATTTACTCCAAACCATTGTTAATTTCGTATACAAAAATTGGCTTTTATAGAAGATAAAATACCTATGTTGTGAGATACATAGAGAATATTTTCAGCAAGTTTATATTTTAAAAAGAGCTGTTTCGAAAAGGGTGGCAAGTATCCGGCTTTTTCCCTAATTTTTTTGTAAAGGAAATGAATAAAAGACATAAGTAAATTTTAATTCTTGTATCCATATTGTTTTTGTTTATCGTAATTAAAAATTCTTGAATAAGGCTACACTGGTAGACCAGGTAGGTACACTTAAAATTTTAATAATGAAGAATGCTTAGAACAGCTATAAGACTGTTATAAAGACCATGGACGCTAGCGCAGCCATTTTAAATTTCTTTAGTAACAAAGTTACCACTCATCTATCGAATGGCGATAGAAATGTCACTACTTAATTAATCCATCAGGTAGTCTCGTTAAAATACCCTCACATTTTAGCGAACGGTTCCTCATAGTCATCGTTACCCTGACTTTTTTACCATCGACACTTTTGGGAACTTTTTAAACACTTCGATATCGCAAGTCACTGTCGGTGCACCATAAAGAGCTTCCTTCCTGGAGTTCAAACTTTATTCACTTTTTTTCCAATTTTGGGTGGCCATTTATTGCATAATTTTAAATTTGAACCTCTTTTTCTATCACTTTAAAGAAAATATGGATATAAGAAACACTTTAGATAGCCTCCATGGAAGTTATAACTTAATTTAATTCATTCTTTTAATGCCCATGGCGAAAGGGTAGTGGCCATTTGGCGCCTAAAAATCCCTTTTTTAGCCACGCCATGTTTTAGCAATTTCTTATACTTTTTTCACGCTCTTGCCTGCGACTTCGCCCGCGCCGAATTTGGTATTTGCCCTAGGATTCCTCTTTGTTATACTTCTAATTACCTACTACGCAATAATTTGAACTTGGATAAAAGCTATTTCATGTAACCCTTTGTTCTTCTAGCTACCTCATGCTAAAATCAAATACCTACAACCGTTACGACATAAAGAAAAAGTGGGCCGCGGAACTTACTTGCGGAAAATTGAATAACAACAACTTTACTTTTCGTCCTTCTACTTCCCTCCATTTATACTTGTGCCAGCAAGAACCAAGTTCATTTGGAGCATTCCATTGCGTTGCGTGCGATGTCAAGCAACAGTAATAAAAATAAACAAACAAACAGATTTTACATTTATTTATTAGTTATAAGGATTTTTTAGTAACAATAACAAGTTTAAGGCTATTTCTGCTTTATACAACTGCTCATTATAACAGTCTATATACTACACTATTTACTAAACTTCTGTACAGTTACACTACTAACTAAACTCCTGTACAGATACACTACTAACTAAACACCTATACAGTTACACTACTGCTACTATGACAACTGGCTACATTGTGGCTTATATTCGTAATCTTTAAATCTGTATGAGCATGAAATATTGTTATAAATCGTTGATTTCCGACGACATTATCTCAAAGAAAAGAAATTATAAAGACAGTGACACACACGCACCAAATAATGTATGCCGCACTGGAGCACTACGGGTATTAATTATTTTATGTAGGAAATATACTTAATTTGAATTAATTACTATAATTTCTTGTATTTCACATACGTACGTACGTAAGTATATATATTACTTTTTTTATGTTACTTATGTTTGATAGAAATCACT
This sequence comes from Apoda limacodes, assembly GCA_946406115.1. Taxonomy (NCBI): domain Eukaryota; kingdom Metazoa; phylum Arthropoda; class Insecta; order Lepidoptera; family Limacodidae; genus Apoda; species Apoda limacodes. Next base: position 4,002,975 of record OX291554.1, read on the forward strand.
TTAAAGGTTTATCTTAAAATTAGGATCAGAATAATAACATATTAAATGTATTCCATAATATTAAATTAAGTAAATAAAAAATAACATAAGATTCGACGAGTCTTACATTTTATTATATCAAAATATATTAAAATAAACATCTACATTTCCGACTTATTCAATTCCGGATTTTTTCCAAATAACATTCAAAGACGCAAAAGGTTTTTTGAAGTATTTTAACAATTTTTAAATTGGTTGTCCAAAATTTGCATGTATTTCCATACGTCTATGAAACTCCATGCATTTTAACTCTGGCTCAGTCACCGGCAATGCATCTGTTACTAAGTAAGCGATTTATATACATACAGGTATTGAATATAAACAAAAACCATAGTAACATTTTTACTGTCATATAGTTTAACCAAACTACAGAACAATAATATTATCGACGACTCAATGACGTTGCATAAAAAAATATACTGAGTGTGCCCCCTTCCTAACAAACCGGATGCGCTAAGGAACTCTTCCTTTCCTTTTATATATGGTAATATTACAAGGTTCTTAAAAAAACGGTATGAAAAAAGATTCCCACAGCCACTGTGGGACACACTCAAAATTCCAAAAGAAATTATAGTTTTTTTAATGTATTATTAGTTACGTTGTATTTAGTTTGGTACCTATAGTGATAGTACCTTAGTCACTTTAACTTTTCCCATGGTCATTCAAAACCTTGCTATATTTAATTTTTTTAAGGTTTATTGCTAGGTGTTTGTCATACAATAATTTCATGTTTTTTTCTTTCGTGCTAAACAATATTCTTGGTCACCGAAAGTAGGTACAATACATTTTTGATCAATAGTTATATAATAGTTACCTAAACTGTTTTTTTTACCACTAAGGTGGCAAACAAGCTTACGGTCCGCCTGGTGGTAAGCGGTCTCTGCAGCCTATGGACGCTTGTAACACTCGTGCGTTACCGATCCTATCTTGTTAAAACTGAAAGGAAAATATCAAAAGGCAGACAGACTAAAAAGCAATTTAAATTAAGTTTAAATATGTATTTTTACGACTAGACTGATATTCTTGTCAGCTGTTTTCAGTGGTAGACACAAAAATTAATAGCATTTCGACGATTGAAAAGAGTTATCTAAAAGTCAATTATAAACCAATAGCTTTTGCTCGCGGCTCCACCAGCCCTGAATTCGGTTATCGGTGTAGGATTTCAACGGCAACTCCTCAATTATAGAAAAAAACCCGACTCACACTTGACGTTTTCAAGTAGCATATGTCCCCTCTTTTAGGACTCAAACTATCTCCATGCCTAATTTCATCTTAATCGGTACAACGGTTTAAGCGTAAAGAGGTAACAGACAGACAGACAGAGTTACTTTCGCATTCATAATATAAGTATGGACTACTAGTGACTTATAAATTGTCCCAGTTTACAATATTACAAACACACAAATCTTCATTAAATTTAGAAATGTATTACAAATATAAGGTAAGAGACTTTGAAGAAAATAAATCATACATGCCTTATCTATGGCTACATTATACATGTAAATAGATATTTTCATAGAAAAGGAACAGTCAAGATATTGACCTATAAGTCCTGGCTACAAGATAATCTTTTTATTGCATCTTTACTATGAAAAATATTTATTTACATTGATTATCTAACCTACTTAAATAAATATAGGTAATTTTTCAATTAATTTAATTTTATGTGAACGAAACTGTTGACAACATAATCAATGTTAGTGAACACCATTTAAAATGAATAATATATTTTATAATAAAATAAGAAGCTGTTTGCATGGCAGTAGGCCAGTGGGTGCTGGGACCAGACCACCGACAGACAACACTGCGTAGGGCTTCGGCCACACCGTCGCAGGCGCCTCATCACACGCCTCATTTAACCACAAACATCTTTTATTTTGAGACCACAATGTACTTAGCCCTTTTTGTAAAAAATATGCACTTCGAATGCGAGCAAGAATTGTAAAATTGCTGAAACATTTTACTTGCATTTTGTAAAATACAAATTAAATAACACATCTTCAGCGAAATTTTGTAATATACACACAATATAACACATCAGCAAATTTTTGTAAATACACACACATCTTTTTCATTATCACTTCACATCACCTTCAGAAAAAATTTCAGATCTACTCGTATTTTCAGAATTCGGACAGACAGCGTAGGCTAATGCGGTAATAGTGCCCCGTTATTTAACACCTTCCGGTTACGAAACGAGAATAATAACAGTTTGTACAAAAACAAATTATTATTTATTTATTTGTATCTGAGATTCATGGTTACGCGTGACTTACTTATAAAATATAAAATAATTATTAAACATAGATGTAAAAGATAATCTTTTAAAAAGAAAGGAGTTAAATATAAAATGGATTACTTCAGCAATCTGAATGTTTAAATTTTTGCAAATTCCAAAACTTTTGTTTTATAATTTATTTTGACTTATCTAATAGAAAATGTCCTTAAAAGATTCGAGGAAATAGAGATAAAGCCCCATTTTAACTTCAAAATTTGCGAACTGAATAATTTGAAATAATTCATAATTTTACTGATTTTAAGTTTCTTTTTTAAATTCATATTCAAAAATCAAAATGCCTCAATGAGTTACTATTTTTTGTAAAATCGTCCACTAAAATGGAAAACTAATGAATGAAAGTTTGTGTACAATAGTTCCAGTGTTTATGTACTTAGGTTAACGTTTTTTTTTTTGGATACCTTTATTAAAATATTAAATTAACTGATATTTTTAGTTCTTTGTGAACTTTAAAACTTTTTCATGACAAATACATTAAAACACAAGTATATAAGTATGAAAATCTACCTACATTCGTACATCTGCTGCTAAGTTCACACGCAAAAATATGTCGAATTGCTGCTACTTACAAGTAGATCAATTATCCATCAGTAAATAATTAAATTAAACAGTGCACTAATTAGGCGACTGAGATTTCTTGTCAAAAAAACAGACATCTGCTTATAGTGTTATAAGAAGCGGCCATGTTGTATGAAAATAAGAAAAAGCCGCGAAAACTGACAGTTGTTGAATCGACCGCAATGATGGTATTTGTAAGGTTTCTGAATTCGCGCATGCGTACTGGCAGCTGGCTTGCAATTGGTAAGAAAATTAAGAAAAAAATGGTGAAGTGCGTGTCGTACAAGGGTAAGGGTTCCGTAGAATTAGAATTATTGCAAATATCTAAAAAAACTTGTGACAGTGAAGACCGACCGCGCTGCCACAGTCGCCGTCGCCGCGGTGGGCGCGGTATTGTCATACCCAAACGAATTAAGTTTGCAAGAATTTGATTAATTTTGTTACAGTTCTAAGTGCACTTTTTGACGTGAAAAAAACATATGTTATAGTTCAAACTTTAATAAATATAATTTGATAATATTGTAAAAAAAATATTCTGACACTCTATTTTTGAGCTTTAATTAAAATTACTATTGTTTTTATTTGATAGTGTTGAAACAAAATAAATAATAGTTTAAAAAAACTAAAAAACACGCTTTTTATAGAAAACCGAACTAAAAAATAGAAAATAAATTTTAATGAATTTAAATTAAGAAAATAGTGTTAAAAATTTCAATGAATATAAATTAATAATAGTGTGAATAAAAAAAAAAAAATTATTTTAAAAATGGTGTCAATAGTTATAATTATTTTATTGACAGATATGAGTAGAGTGATTATCATTTCGATAATATCTTAAAAAGCACCCCACGCTTTTTTTAGAATAAAATATTTTTTTTTATTCACACTATTATTAATTTATATTCATTGAAATTTTTAACACTATTTTCTTAATTTAAATTCATTAAAATTTATTTTCTATTTTTTAGTTCGGTTTTCTATAAAAAGCGTGTTTTTTAGTTTTTTTAAACTATTATTTATTTTCTACTTTTTCGTTTGGATTATTTATAATAGCTTGTTTTTTTAATTTTAAACTATTGCACGACTCATGATGCTAAGCATCAGAGAGTTCTTTATTTTCTTACCTTATCGACTATAGATGAAAATTATATAAATTAACAAAAATCATATTTTCCAAATTGAAAAATGGAATAATTTTATCAAATTAGTGTATTGTCATCGGTCCTCAATAAATCTACAAAGTTTGAACGAAATCTGGCCGTTTAAAGTGGGTCAAAATCGCGCCCAAAGAAGTCGGTTACAAACAAACATACAAACATACAGGTGAAGCTAATAAAAAGCTCGTAAAAAAAAGATGAACCTCTATGCTAAAGGTTATTTTTAAGCATGCAAAAAAAGGAAATAACCCCCTCTTTTCCTTATACAAATGTATTCTTTTGTTTCCCCCTCTTAATTTTGGCATGAGAGCTAAGGTTTTTTATGAATGATGGTGTCATCACTATGTCTGTATGTTTTGGTTTTGTTGATATGAAAATTGCATTGCATTCCTATAAAAATCTGGAATTTTGCAAAAGTGTAAAAACTGCTTTGTTTTATGATATCTTTAGACGAGTGCTATTTATGATATACAAATTTTCATGAAAACAAAAACAAAAACATACAGATACAGAATAATTGATAACCTTTCAGGTGAAGTAATTTTTCAATTAAATTAGTTGGGATTTAAAAGCGGAAAGTGGGGAATACGATACCCCGATTTTGATGATTATCGCGTTACCTAGTCGTATGGTCGTGGAGGTAGGTAAATCAGCCTGAGGTACAGTTGTCCTTATCGCACAATGGTATCTTCCCCATGTCTTAGTGTAACAGCAATTGTGTTCCAAATACCTATTTCTGTATTCGGCAGGTTGGGATAACCAAAGCTGCGTTTTGTTGATGGCATTAAGCCAAAGACATCGCATAGGCATTAAAATCGTTCTGTTGATCAAATGTTAACAAACAATATGGCCAACTATTTGACAGCTGCACATACTCTAACCTCTCGAGCATGAGCATGAGTTGAATACGCTCTGGAAGTGGCGTCATAACGCTCGAACAGAACGATTGAATGTGCGCATAGAAAGCATACAGCGCATTCAATGCATATTATGCTTGTCGACAAAACGCTTCTCAAATATATAAACATGTAGATTTATTTATAATCCAAGGCTTATTTTAACTGTCATTAAATAGTAGTTTACGGAATTGTTACGAAAGTGAGTACTTTTTAAAACGAGTGCTGGTTATAAGTACACAATGGAAAATCCAAAAGTGCACGCCTCATAGCCGTCATTCACATTTAAAAAAAAATCTAAAACAAAAACTCGAGTTTTTTAAAATAAAATAACAAATATGGTGAGGAAAAAATATACTATAAAATAAAAATAAAAAATATATATATAGATATACAGTATACAGTGGTATATTAGTTTTTTATAAATTATAATTAAACGACAGTACTTAGAACGCTAATATTAACTAGGAATCAGCACAGTGTAATACTTTATATATTAAAAACAAAAGTATTACGGTAAGATGAATTTTTCGACCAATTTCTCTGCCACATACATGGTCACATAAACACAGACTCACGGACGTCCAAGAATGATTAGTTTTAATGTTATTATTTATTATATTAAACAAATTAATTGTTTATAAAATGTACCATATGTGCTAGACAGATTATTTAACTTCATATTAGTGCACTCATATTATCCTGTAAGTGTTATATTCAAAAAAAAAACGTCATTTAAGTTTCGAAAGACTGGGTTTTTTGACATGTCGAGAGTAGAGCACTACCTCACCGCTCCGCTTATGAGGTGTGCTAGAATAGCACGAGTTCAAAATAGACAAATTTCGTGCAGTTGCAAACACTGCTTTTTATAAGACCAGATTTGAATATAGTAAAAAAGTTTATCAAAATAATGATTAACTTATAAAAGTAATTGTTAGTGATATTCTGGATATTATAGTTATTAAAATGAATCACATCAGACAGGATATTTATATTTACTTCATTAATGTTTTTATTTTCGATGGCATTTTATATTTTGTCCAGAAACTTCCATTTTTTGATACTTGATTGGCTACAGATGATGATTTCCACTCTCCGTTTCTTTTTAATGTTATTTAGTTTTTTTTTTTTTTTCTGAGCTGACTATGCAGTTGGCTGTTGCAGCCATTACTGCTTCACCGGACTTTTGGGGCGAGACTCTGATGGAGCCTCAGCCCATATAGCGCCCAACGCTCAAGGGCTCCCCGCGGGGGAAGCCTCGGCTTGGGTTGTCGCTCTCGGGGGCGTCCCTTCGACCGGCGTGAGTCTCGAACCCGAAGGTGAGTCACCGCCAGGAGGGGAGTTCCCCGTTACGCGGGTACGATTGCGATTGAGTGGGGGCGAGAAGCGCCCCGGCACTCTTTGATACCTAGTGTATCCTTGTGGGCGCCGACGAACCCGGGGACGTCGGCGTCGTGTTTGGAGGGAGGCCCTATTCGGGGAGGTCGTAGAGACTAATCTCGCTATCCGGACAGCGAGATCGTCATCTGGGGACGTTAGTACGTGCCGAGGCCGCCTAACAATAGTTTTACGACCGTGACCTGGTCGATCGGGGGGACGAGTTATTTAGTCACCGCCAGCATTAACTAATATAGTAGCAGAAGTTCTGCGAAAGCAGTACCTTGTGTACAATTCTGGATTAGACAAATTAACATAGCTATAGCACGGTCACTATTTTGTCTCTGTTGCACGCGCAGAATTATTTGCCGTCGCACTCGCACAGATGCGATGACCTCTGTCGTAAATTATTTGCAGCGGCAAATAATTATGCGCGTGAAACAGAGACAAATAGTGACCGGTCATTATACGAAATTCTTCCTGCTTAGCGTCCGTACTAAAGCTATCGTTATCCCTATATTATTGCAATGTTATTTGTTGTTGTTATTGAATATGCAATTTTAAATATCTATGTTAGTAAGTAATTCTATTAGTATGAATGTCTGCTCAATTACGCGGCAAAAATGTGCTATTTCTTTTTCATACAACGCCATCTAGCGGAAACGTGCTGCACCCGTGGTTCGTATTCTTTGTTCTGTGGCGTAAACAGTTTACTTATTTTGGTACTACTGTTAATCTTTGCTCGTGCTTTAATGTTACAAGTACATACTTTATGCAACGAGTTGGGGAAAGACTACTAATATGGTACGAGTTTTGATTTTATAATTTCAAAATAAAAGTACGGGAGTATAAAACACAATTATAATTTGTGACGACACATGTTATAATTATATAATGTTGTATATAATCAAAGGGCAACTAAATAGGTATAAATATCAATAGGGCGTAAAAAATCGGGACTTCCCATAACTTCCTAAAAAGGTTTCGTCGCAGAGGAAGTTAGCAGAATTTGTAAGATATCGCACTTCCGGGTAATAGTCGATATTGACAATATTATACGAGGATCCAACAATCTTAGTACTATTGTTTTTAATATCAAATATTATGGTAGTGGAAGCACAACGTATACTACGTTTCTACATGTTGAGCATATCATATATTTGTATTGTGGTTTTATCTCCGTATAAGTTTTTTAATATCACTACGCAAACAAGCTTACTGTCCACCTGATAATAAGCGGTCACCGTAGCCTATGGACGCTTATATAAGTGTTTTTGTTTCATATGAAATAAATGCTCTGTCTGTTATATTATTTTTTAAATAAAAAAACACATGCTTTACTCAAACTCAAACTCAAAGAATATTTATTCAAGTAGACTTTTAAACAACAGTTTTGAATTGCCGTTTTTATCATTAATTTTATAAAATTTACCACCGGCTCGGAATAATTTTGCTTGGAAAAACCGGCATGAAACTTTTATATTTTTTTAATTACTATTTTCATAACTATAATCATGCATAGATTAATATATATTTAGAGGAAAATATTAAATATGCTATTTAAAATTATAAACTTTCAAATTGTAATCAAATGCATAAGGCTCATAGGTGAATATTATACAGTAATTTAATAAATGCGAAAGTTTGTGAATTAGAGTGTTTGTTGTTATTCTACGTCACAACAACTGAGCTGAATTGAAATGCCGATAGCTTATACCTTGTGTTAAATCAATTAAGCTACATTTAATTCTGGAGTATTCAAAAGTTCTTACAGAAATAATATAATTAAATTCCATTCCTAAGTGCTATTAGTTAACTTTCTTACTATAAATAAGGAAAAAATGTGATCTGAAAAACGTTTGAGAATGAAATAAGTTTTAAGAGAGTCTAAAGCCTAGACTTTTTTTTTAAACAACAGTATATTTTTGTAAAGTATTAAGATTATTTGATCGGAAGGATGTGCGTTGGCAAAATGCACATCTTGGACATTAGCCCGGACGCACACAGTGGAAATTTTGCTCGCGCCAGTGAGCTGAAAAAGTTGTCATACACGCTTAATTTATTTATTTTTTATTTATTGACTAACCATTTCCAACGGCACTACCTGTAAATGCTTTTAAAGCAAATATGTAATCATCTCAGCCGTTACACACCCCGCTGCAAAGGCACAAGCCTCTCCTTGGAGGAGGAGGCTTAGGCTATAATCCATGGAGAGTTTGCAGGAATGTTTGAGCTAGTTTCCAGTCGACTGTCAGAGTTTTCAAGCCACCTATGAGGTATTTAACTTGGCTTAATAATTGCTGTGATTTGACAAACAGCCAAAACCGACGGTTTTACGTACCCTCCTAAGCACGGAGGATTTTTTTTTGGCTGACTACTGCAGTTGGCTGACGCCGCCATTACTGCTCCACCGGGCTTTTGGGGCGAGACTCTGAAGAAGTCTCAGCCCATATAATAGCGCCCAACGCTCAAGGGCTCCCCGCGGCAAGCCTCGGCTTGGGTTGTCGCTCTTGGGGTCGTCCCTTTGACCAGCGTGAGCCACGAACTTGAAGGTGAGTCAGAGTGGGGGCGAGAAGTGCCCCGGCATGAGGTGAGCGTGCGGGCTGAAGGTCCATGCGTTCGCCGACGAACCTGGGTACGTCGGCATAGTGTTAGGGAAGGGGGCCTACTATGGTAGGTCGTTGAAACTAGTCTCGCCATTCGGATAGGACCTGCTGGGGGCCGACGTTAGTACGTGCCGAGGCCGCCTAACAATGCTTTTTGACCGTGCCGTGATCGGTCAGGGGGATGGGGACACGGTGGTGCTCAAAAAATGTGCTACTAGATGGGCACCCATTCTAGTACTGACCATGCCCGACGTTGCTTAACTTCTCATATCGTTTCCGATATATGCATGTCACTGAGCCACGAGCCCCTCAAAAATATGAAAACGTAAAGAGAAACATTTATTTTTTGATATAAAATAAAATGATCACTTTAAACTACTAAGTAGGTAACTTAAACTAACGAACGTGTATAAAATCACATAGCTACACGTAGAAATTACGAATTACGCAATGTTGTACAGATAATGATAAGATGACTTGAAGGTATTTAAAATTTTATTCTATATTTAAAAAGCAATTAATATCATGACGGCCGGTGCCTTATTTTTTTTTTTCATAAAAATAAAAATATTTTTTTTAGTTATTATAAAGTATCACTTTGTATGGTGAATCCGACCACCATTCTTTTTTATACAAAATGTTTATATCTAAAACTATAAACACTTCGCTACTCAAAACGGGTTATTATCATATATAATATACCTATTATAGCTATATAATATAGTCACAAAACGCCTATAAAGTCATCCATAACGCCTATAAATTATTAAATAACCAAACGTGGCCAAGGCTCACTTACTTCACCTGGAACCTTACCTAGAATAATAATAATAAAATCCTTTATTGCACTAAAATTTACATAGGCGAACTTAATGCCTACAGATATTTTCTACCAGTTAACCTTTGGTAATGTAGACATTATTAGGGGTTGTGTAGTATTTGGTGTACATTTGTTAATCATAATAGTTTTAATTATGATAGAAGATTTAGTTAACAAATATAGTACATGAAAATATTGATAAAAAATATAATATGTTAGTGGGTGCATAGTTAATTCGCAATTAATTTTACCGAGATTTTTTTGTGTCAGACTTTTGTTTTTTTTTCCAAGTGCTTTCCCAATATAACACCTCAACTTTGTCTTATTTCTCCTAGTAAAAAACCATCGTATTAAAAATTTTAATTTCTTTTTCATAACATATTAAAAATACGTCTCTAGGGCATAACCCTCAGATACTTGAGATAGAGTTGTAAATATTACACGGGATACCGTTAAATTCGCTTCGAATTTTAATATGATTTTAATGTGCGAACAAATTCTTCGGTCCATTAGGTAAAAAGAGGGTCTCGCATATTCGAGTCTATATTTTTTGCATATAAATTTCGTTTTACTTGCCTAAAAACTTAAGTTATTAATGAACACAAAAAAATCATTTGCTTAGTGAGTGATGAAGACTAAAAAAATTTTAGCTTCTTAAAAATATTTTTGTACGGTTATCCTAGACATTGTTTTGCAACGTTCGTATATTCGAAACGGCTACCAGAAGTTTATCACCTATATTTAAACACGCATTGAAAATATAGGCATATAGGTACTGTTCAATCCATCAACTCCTTATTATTTGAAAGAACGTTTTCAGTTTATTTCTTCGTCTACACTTACACTTCACCCTTCGACTAGCTAACTTTTTAAAACACCGGCACATAACACCAACTACTCAAACCAAAGTCACTTATTCCGCTAAATATCAGAAGTTCACAATCCATCGCTATTTTTAAAAAAACATGTAAAGGAACATTTTCTTTTAACCTAAACTCTTATTTAAATACACCTGGTTAATATAATCTTCAATATAGGTATATATGTATGACTATATATATTATATGTGTATTTATTTATATATAGATGATATTTATGTTGGTTTATATGTTGCATGTATATGTAATTGGCTGTTCTTTTTTTATTTTAAGTTACTATTTTCACTACCGCACCACCTCTCATTTATTATTTCGCTCGCTCTTTAGCGATAAGGCCGCCTATTTGTACCTTATTTGTCAACTTGCTTCCCTTGTTTTTGTTATTTTTATGAGCAATAAATTATATTCATATTCATATATAACATTCTATAATCAAACATAATCCTTAGTTTGATTTGGAAAGTTAATTTTTTAATACGCGTGTTTAAAATATAGGTGATCAACTTCTAGTAATTAAGTAATTTATGTAATAGTGAAAACCATACAAATTTCGTCTAAAGTTTTTATTTTTTGCTTTTAGGTGACTAATTGCTTTTATTTTACGTACACTAAAAAAATCTGTGCTTGTAACAAAATTTTATACAATCATCAACACAAAAGGCACGTTTCACCAGTTCAAAATTAACTCAATTATTTATTTTCTCCAAAAGTTTAAGTTTTAAATCTACTTCATTAATATGGGAGTACGTTCCACCTCTGGAACGTACTCTTTCAAATAAAAAAGAATTTTTGAAATCGGCTCAAAATTAACTGAGAACTCGGTGGACATACATAAAAAAAAATATATACCCGTCGAACATAGAACCTCCTCCTTTTTTGAAGTCGGTTAATAATAATACCAATTTTTAAAACAACACATTTACACCTTTTCTGCTATTTCAGTTTTATTTTAGTAGAATAAATGATATCAAGATCTATTTACGAACTCACTTAGTAGAATTTTTAATCCTAAAATTTACAAAACACGAGATTGAATAACTTTTCTCGTTAAATCGGATAATTTATCAGGACCAAAGTGAATCTATGTTTTTTGATACTTAACAACCACACACAAGAGTGTAGAGGGTTATAATTTTCAACTTTGCGGTCGAAGCCTAATTCTTGCGAATTTCTAATTCAATTAGAGATGAGATCAATTTATTATCGATAACATAGCTGCGAGTATTTGTTACTAATTAGATCAAATGTAATTTTGTGCTAGCAACTCTTCTCGCTCCAACTTATTTATAATCTGCGCGTTAAACTTTCATCATAATTATCACCTCAGCTGCAAGAAGTCCACTGCTGAACATAGGCCTCCCCCACAGATTTCCAAAGAAAACGGTTGGAAGCGGTCTGTATCAAGCGTCTTCCTGCGGCCTTCGCTATGTCGTCTGACCACCTTGTGGGCGGTCTTCCGACGCTTCGTTTGCTATACCACGGACACTAAGCAGGAAGAATTTCGTTCAATGACCGGACACTATTTGTCTCTGTTGCACGCGCATAATTATTTGCCGTCACGCTCGCACAGATGCAATGACCGACCGCTGTCATCAGAAATTGCTACTATTTAGACAACTGACACAGGCTAAACAGTAAAAGGTCAATGTACGAAATTCTTCCTGCTTAGCGTCCGTGCTATAGTCCGGTAAACTTTATTATGTAGAAATTTTAAGTTAAAATGATTTAAGTCATATCAAGACTGTTCGCGTAGAGCTCCCTTGTCTCGTCTCGTCATTCGCGCTAACGTGTAATTACGCCGTAAGGGCGTTTAAGTTTTAATTTGTAATTATGTTAGTAGGTACTTTAACCAAAATAAAATAGCCATCTAATGATTGAAGGCATTCCAATAAAAACGTTTCATTATATTTATTCAAATAAAACCTTTTGTTGAAAACTAGTTTCATTTTTCATAGGATGTATGAAATTAACAGACACTGTGATCTTTCGTCCTACTTGATCTATCGACATGATATAATTCTGTTCTTTGACATCACTATTCGTCGAGGACATTGATCGCAATTTGATGACAACTTCTAACCTTTTTTGGCTAATAATCCTAAATTTACTAATAGAATTTAATATTCGTAAAATTACATATCATTATAGCATTATTTTATTTATAAGAACTTCCTGTTTTCAACGTAACTTTATTGAATTATATATGGTATCTTAATGACTTAGCAAGCATTTTCATTATTTAACCGACTTCAAAAAAGGAGGAGGTTCTCACATCGGATGCCTGAATTTTTTTTTATATTTGTTCGAGCATAACTCCGTCATATTCTTTTATTATTTTCAAAATTTTTTTGTTGTTTAAAAGGGTATGCTTCCGAGGTAGTCCCATATTAATGTTGTGAATTTAAAACTTAAATTTTTGGTAAAAAAAATAATAGGTGTTAATTTGGAATATACTACAATAGATTATTAATCAGAACCTGCTAAGAAAATTTACTCTTCGCTATAGCCAATAGAAACTAGAACGGTATGTAAGTACTTTTATCGAAAAACCAACCTAAATCCAGAACCGTAATTGACAGACACCACTAGAGTCGACGTGTGTAATGCAATCTGATAAAGAAAAGTATATAAAAACTTTTTAACAAAAGAAAAAACAACCGGCTTCAAAAAGATGCACTAAAGAGGTAAAAATAATTACTTATTTCCAAAAATCTGAATTACACTTTAAAGTTGGTGTCATGAAAGTAAAGTGTGTTATAAACTTCAGGTACAGTTATTATTTTAAACTTTTTAGTGCATCTTCTTGAAGCCGGTTGTTTTTTTTTTCTTTTGAGTGACGAATTGCTTTTTTTTCTCGTACACTAAACACATCCATACTTGTAACAAAATGTTATAGGTACAATTATTTTTCTCCAAAAGTAAAAGTTTTCAATCCTCTTCATTAATAAAGGACCACCTCAGAAGCATACTCTTTTGAATAAAAAAAAGAATTTTTGAACTCGGTTCACAATTGACGTCGAACATAGAACCTCCTTGTCCTAGTTAAAAATACTCAATGCTTAATGTATTGGGGCTCACCACGATTAGATTTGTTGAGTTGAGGGTAGTCGTGGTAAACTCCAAAACATATTACATTATACTTTACGATTTAACTGCTGAGTCTTGCCGGTTCCTCTCGGTAGAAAAGCATTCCGGACCTTCTAATCTTCTCCTCTTATATTTTGTTCCGTTACTACACATATTGTAACTAGCACAATCGAAGTTTTATTGGAGTTGCTTAAGTGTGTCATGCTCTCTCAAAGTTTCTCTGCGATGGTGACATGTGCGTCGCGTCGTTACGTTCCCTAAAATATGGTTAAGAGAAGCGATGGCTGATTCATGTGCGCTACTCGTGAACGGGTGCCGCCTGTGGAGGCTGGTCTGCTCTTGCAAACTTCCTTGTATTATTAGTATTTAGTCTTACTTTTTTGTTTTATTTATCAATACTGTAAGACATTGATTATTTCTAAGTGATGAAATCTGGAGTACATATGAGTACATATAAGCCACAAATATAAATAAAACTTTTAAAATAATCATATCACCAGGATATTACGGTACGGCAAGGATAAAATGTAGACTGTTACGAATATGAGCACCGTGTGGTAAAACAAGGTATACCACACGTGAAAAAATCAATATTTATAGAATAGTTAATAATAATAAACTGTGGCAAAAGTGTGCTCCGTACCTGCAAGTGTTGCAGTACGAACTGTCTGGCGTGGGGAGCCTTCTTGATAAGGTACTGGGTGTGGTTTGGGGTACCGTAGTGTGTCATCACGCGTTCCAGAAACGTGTCGTCTGAAGAACCTGGGTACATTGACTCCTCGTCCAAAAGCCTGGTGGAAAACACAAAATGCATATAATAATAGTACATGTAATAACAGTAATAATATACCACGACACTTACCTATTCCCCATGGGACCACCTCTTGATATTATTACAAACGTAAAATAGTTAATAGCTAAAGCACCTGAAATAATGTGGCCTATCGCGGTAAAGGACGCAAACCAATAATTCCTCGTTACTTATACCATTATATATATATATATATATTGCTAAACTAGCAATATATATATTGCTAGTTCAGCACTGTAAAAAATACCATACATGAAAATCGTGCAATGCTAATAATACAACATACATATGGGTCGAATTGATAACCTATCTGTTTTTGAAGTCGGTTAAAAATAAAAAAAATCTCTTCATATAGTTCGTAGAGAAGACTTATAAACCACTTTAGTCCAAAAACATTGTATCAGTAGCAGCGTTGGTCTTAGCACATGTCACACAAGACTACAGTCGTCGGTGAAAAGCGACTGACTCCACAGTGTGATATATGCTGCAAACATATGTACATTCCCCCTCAACAAAGTTTCACCTCTTATATATTTTTTTTTGCGGAAAAACATACCATAGCAATCCTCGTCGATCGCACTCTCGCAAGTCCGCTTAAGAGCTTCGCACGATCGAGTTTTGTGGCGCCTTGTCTAACAGCTCCACCATTGGACCCGGATTTACAGTTTCCGAGAGCCAATCTTTCAAAAATAAAAATACAAGGTTAGTTGAAAAGTGTAGCCCAGTTACTATAATAATGCATGTCGCAATAATACCATAACATTGCGGTTCTAGAACCTGCTAAGGCAAGAGGATAAACGCGTGCAGGTGAGTTGAAAGGCAAAAGGAGGAATTGCATTCCAGCGAGGCAAGTTTGCAGTCTCAAAATAACCAGGTTTTAGGTAATAATCTGCCATGCTGGTTTCGTCTGTTGATGAACCGATGGTCGGTAAGGCAGACGTGTCCCAGAGTGGAGACTGTATCGGAAGGCTAAGCGTGGTATGCCCTCTTGTTTGATGGACCTTAAGTGACCGGTGGTGGTTGGATACGTGGACTTAAATAGGCTGATATGATTAAGAAACACCTTAAAAATAACAATGAAAGGTAAAATTTATCAAAGAGTATATGCAAAAAAAAAAGCTGTCATTACCTTCTTCATTTGCATCATCCAGTACGATCCCCTCTTGCACATAACGCTCCCTCGGCGCCACCAGCATCGCTTCGTGGAACACTGCTTGGAGACGTTCCTACAACGTATGGTAGGTTAAAAAACCTCTTCAAACTGTTCGAACTGTCTTTTTTTATATTTTGCAACAAGGATACTTTTTTATGTTGTGCTTAATATTTCATGTTTCTTATGTTTGTAATGGAAAGTGTCCTTCTATGATAGGGAGGGCATTTTCCAATATTTTGATTGGACGCTGTAAGAGAAAGGGAGAAAAGAAATGCTCTTGCTGAGTTTCTTGCCGGTTCGTCTCAGTACAAGGTCTCCCGCCCTATATAGACTTACGAACCGATAGCGTAGTGACATACATAAGTGCTCAATTGTTGTAGCCTAAATTGAATAAATGATATTGATTGATTAATTTAACAATTTGATGACAACCGCGAAAGTTTAAAAAGTTAATTAATAATATTTCAAATAAAATTATAGTCGAATTAAAAAAAACTTAACTCAAGAGTGCACCCAACTCTGTAGGCATAACATATTAAGAAACCTATAACAAAAAGAAATCAACTAAAATCGAATAAAGATAGGATTCAATTTGTTGTTATGGTGTTTGTAGTCATTAATTACAATGAAGCACGATTGATTTTAAAATGTTTGTAAGATTTCTTATTTAAATACATTATACCTCTTTTTAATTACACTAACTGCGAGTTCGAGTTGATTTTGATTTTCAATACACTTCATGTTGATTGATTGTAATTAAGTTGCCATTTGATGAGTTACAGTTTAATGTATGTGATATTGTAAAAGGCAAAAGCCCGAAATATTAGGACTGTTATTCGATATATACATTAATATGTAGACTATTAAATTGACTATGTCTTTGTAGGATTGCTCAGGAGACTTCCTTACTTGTTGCGATCCCACCTTATAGCTACTAAGCCTGACGTTTAACGGTTTAACGGCACAATTCTAACGCCGAACTTACAGCGTGTACGTCACCCGATATTTTTGATTTCCGTTTGTGTGCCGATTTTAACCCCTACTGGGTGTTATTATTATGCAAACAAGCAGACAGCCCGTCTGATGGATGTTATGCGGTCATCGTACGTGGTCTATGGACGCTTGCAACGCTATCCAGGTTTATATTACTTTAAAATTCTAATCAGTACCAGCTTGGAGAACACCACACTTTTTGATTAATAAGGGTGTTCCCATGGTTCGTACTGATATACGATGGTGGTTGTTTTTACTCTTTAATATATATTTTCCCTCGCAGCCTAGTTGGTAGTGCGGCCAACTGCTGTGCAGAGGGTGTGGGTTCGATTCCCGCATTGGACAAATATTAATGTGATAAATAAAAAACATTTGTGTTTGTCTTAAATCTGAGTGTATTTATGTATAATATGTATGTATTTACAAAAAAAAGTAATATATATATGTATCTGTATCCGCTTTCTGATATCCATAACACAAGCTTTTCTTACTTTGGGGTCAGACGGCGCTGTGTGTAATGGCCAAAAATACTTATTTATTATTTATTTATTTATTATTATTTCTGTTTTTTAATATCTACTTATTTATTCAAATTTGTTATTACTGCAAAATGAAAAAAATTTGTTTCTGGTGTATATTACTCCCATGGGCAACTATTGATTGTGATAAAAATATTCTATGTCTTTTTCAGTCCCTCGAGGTATCCCTACGCGTTAAGTCAGCTTTAAAGCAATGTAAACGAATATTAGTATTTTCTTTTACTTGATTTATAAATAAGTATTAATATTTTTAACTAAAAAATAAAATAAAACCTATATAAGGTATAGTCTTTTTTGTTGTTAAATTTTTTCTAGAATTTTTAATGTAGAAACCATATTATTCTCTACATACAAACAAACAAAATTTACCTATTAACACCTCATATACACCCACACACATACACGCTAAAGTACACCTTTTATACCGTTTTAAGTTTAGTTATCTCGTTATCCACGCCTAAACATACCTGCAATTGTAAAAATACCCTGTCGAGGAAATTTTATTAGCTTGATATTAAATACGAAAATCTGCTAATGGAAGAGTTTAGTAGTTTTTTAATTATAAATGTTTGGCTAAAATGCGCCGAGTTAATATGGTATACTTAGTTGTGACCCTGTGTATTAGTGCTACAAACTTTTCTGACCCAGTGTTCAAAAATCAAAAATAAAGTCGCCATATTAAAATGGTTTGAACTTACAACGACACTAGCGACCAAACACCTAACGTCAGAAAGTCAGAAAAGTTTGCTGTACTGTACCTATAATGTTATTTAATAGATAATTTATTGTAGTTTGTAAGATTATTAAATAAAACAAGAATAACTAATTTTTAAGTATTTTTTTTTTCTAAGAATTTAAAATTGGCATGGTGCAAATGCGGAACGCACCTTAAAAGAAACAGGAATAGAAACATTTATTTGGATTTACGTAGTAGTTACATCTTTTTGGTGGTTTTTAACTATAAACATATTATTTTTACTAAATAAACTTAAAGTTATAAATGCTAAAAAATAAATATAAATTTTGGCAGCGTATATTAAGAGTAGTTGTTGCCCTTTTTAATAAAGCTTAATCTATTTTTTAATAAAACAATACAAGCATGCCTTGTAACAATAGAATAGAAAAAACCTATCGTCAACCCTTAGCACGTTCAAAGGATCTGTTTGACCCACCGATTAAGTTTTTGCCACTGGCTCTCCAAAATAAAATCATAAATTGTAACATGGCGGACAGTGGCAAAAAATCACACCCTATATCATAACTTGAGAGCTTCGGGCAGGGTGCGGTCAATTTATGGCTAAATCTTATAGCAGCGTGGCCGAATCAAAGCAACATTGTTACGGTTGGCCGGCACATTCGATGTGTGTCACGTAAATAAACAAATAAAGTAACGTAACAATATTGTACTATTTAATTCCTGCGGCTTCACTAAAGCGGAATCTGGAATGTTTCTTCTATCTATTTCTACCCAAAATATTGATTTCCAAATTTCAGATAAAACAGAAATAAAAAGGGTTTATAGGGCATTATACGTCCCCAATGGTTGGGGCATGGCCTACCCTCACTGAGTGCGTTTTAGGCCATATATAGTCCACACATGGGCCCAGTACGGATTGTGGACTTAACATACGTCTTTTTAACTTCTCTTGATGAATTTATTATAACAGGTCCGAAAATCAAAATCGCTAAATTTAGTTTACGTTTTGAGACCTAGAAAATCGTTAGCCATCATTTTTAGAGTGATGTCTTGGCTCGGACAGGCTCACTTTGTCGTTTAAAATCTGATTAAACCTGCGTGGAAAAGCCTACTTTATCCGCTTGCGCGAAAAAGATTTTGTTTTAAATTGTACAAAAAAAACATAATGAAACTGTCCAAAATGCGGGTCGTCCTTACCACTTTATACATTAGTGATCCGTTAATTTAATTTTTGATTCTATTGCATTAATGATATTTTTTTGGTAAATATTATTAAATAGATAATTCACTGTAGTTGGTTAAATTATTAAATACAACAAGAATAACTAAATTTAAACAAATAAGTATTATACTATATACAGGTTGTTTTACTCACGATGTTTTCTATCACCAGAAATCCATTAGGTGAATAATCAAGTACTTCAGAAATTAAGAAAAATCATAGGATAACGCCGGGCTCGAACCTCAGCCACTAAGGACGCAAGGCGACGTTCAAATCACAAGGCCACTGCCGACTTCAATACCCTTATTTCTGTTTAAGAATTGATAGTATAAATCCATAACGTTCAGAAGGTGGATCTATCCCGCCCTCACTTCGTATCAAGCTCAATAGTATAATTAAAAAATAATTCACGACTACTTAATGGGTAGCCATTCTAAACTTATAATTAAAACTATATTTAACTTCAGAACTTCAATAGAGCGATTAATCGTTTTCAAAATTCTTTTGTTCGCGGTAGGTCATGTTGTGTTTGTTGTTGGCAAAATACCGACAAAAGTTGTGGTAAACGTTTTGGCGATGCAAAATAAGTATAGGTACGTCCAACACGCTTATCGATGATTGAACAGTAATTTGTGTCAGATTTATAATACAACCCTGAATTATAAAGATCAGAAAGGCAATTGATTGATTTATAGATTGATGGTTTTTTTATGAATGTGTGATTTAATTGGTTTTGTAAGTCTTTGCCTGTTTTGCTACAATTTATTATAATAAATATGTATGTTCTAATTAAAATAAAATAAAAATTAAGTATTGTCAAAATTGTAATAGGTAGGTACTTCATTTATTAATTCAAACAAAAGACAAATATTTTTTGTAAGTCCGTACTAATACAATATGGTTAGCGAAATTGAATTTGTCTGTCTGTTTTACACATTTACACATTTCCTGTAGGTATCCAACCGTTTCAGCTGAAAGTTGGCACAAAGCTTGCGTTTGACATATCTTTAAACATTTGAAGGTATTTTAAGGTATCTTATTTATCTTTAAATAAATGTACATATGTGTATCAAGTGCCGGGAGTGATAGCTTGTAGGTATATTGATTTCCTAGATACAAGCAACTGCTAGACCTTTTATCTCGGGTCGTTTTAAATTAGTAGTACATAGATAAGTAGGTATTACATAAAAAGATGCATACTAAATATTGCATTTTTTTGTTTTTGCATTCATTAATCATTATTTCGATTGCGATGAAACTTTTCTAAGCGATGGGTTTATATATTAGGTAGTTATACCACGTTATACCATTTCACAATAGATGACTAAAAAATCATTTTAACAAATGAGTAGATATGACGCAAGCGAAGTCACAGGCAACAGCTAGTTATTATAAAAAGAAAAATACTTTCATTAGTCAACGAGATTACACTATCTATTAAAAAGAGCAACCTTTGAGCTCTCAACACTGTATCCCATAAAACTAAATTTATGGTGTCCACGCGTCGATAAACGTTTTTACACAAAGGACATCAATACTATTTTGTGTGACAATGAATACTCTAGTGTCCCATCTTTTTATGACAATTAAAACATTGAATTTTAAACCTTAATGATACTGAAAGTAAGTTAAATTTTCTTTGTAACGTGCAAAAGCTAAAACCATCATGAGATAATTCAGTAGTAAGTTTTTTGTTTTCAATTTAAGACTGTAAGTCAACGTTCTAAAGTATATTTTACATCGTTTTCATCAAGAGTTGTCGTTGTAATAGATTTAAGAGGGAGTTTTGTCACAGAAATTAACACGTTGCGTGTTAAGTTATTGTCCAGTTAGCGACATATCTTTCACTTTCGCTTTGTAAAGCCGATGTTTTCTTAAAAACTGGACGATGGGCATCTTAATTGACTTTTGATTGTTCCAGTCAAAACTGATTGCAATAAAGATAGGTAGATAGGAAATGAGAATTTCTTGCCATAGTGATTCTTATTTTACTGTGAAACTAGCTTTTCTCGTGGTTCGCCTCGTGAAAAAACACTTCACGAATGTTTTGCATGACGGTGAAAGCTGCGTTATAATTAATACGTTGTCATTTTTAAACAAATATACCTACAGACAAAAAAAGGTTATTAAATTAAAAAAAAAAGGTTGACAGTACATAAGTGTCTCACCAAAAATATTTTAATGTAAAATGTTGCCAAGACGAGACCATATGGCTCGCACTGTCAAAAAGTTATCAGATCTCATGTAGAGCCGAGCTTCTAACTCTACACGCCCTAATTCTACAAGCTCTAACTTCACAAACTCTATACCTCAGTCAAAATATGAGACTTGGCCGTTTCGCTACCGGCACATGAGTGTAAGGTGAAATAATTATTCACTGTTCATTACAATAGTTCTTGTAGTACCGAAACGGCTAAGCCACTTATTTTGACTAAGATGTAGAGTTTATTAAGTTAGGGCTTGTAGAGTTAGAAGCTTGGCTCTGTATGAGATCTGATAATTTTTTGACAGTGCGAGCCATATGGTCTCGTCTTGGCAATATTTTACATGAAAATGTTTTTGTTGGGATTATATATTTGGTAAAAATTTTAGGTTGGATTTAATAAGTTGTTAGATAATAATCATATTAAATAGATAAATATTTCTTATTGACATTTTATCTACTTTCTTTAGTTTCTCATATTACGGCAAAAGTTCGAGGTGTATTAATATAAAAAAAATACAATTAATTGTTCAACTTAAAACAGCTAAAAAAACCCTAGCTATCCCGAGGCCAAAGTAATAAACCTTTTTAGCGACACAAAAGCGGAACTAAAACATTTCTTGCTAAATGGTTATTAAAACAAATTAATGTCGTTTCAAATTAGCTGGCAAAAAAGAATGGTGATATTTATTAGTTTCCTAAGCAATAAAATTTGATACTATCTTTGTGTCCAAATGGTTGTACTTAAATGATTGCTACCGCTGGGTTTTCGGTTGATGTATTTGGACAGTTCGGTTGAGTATTTTGCAAACTAAAAAAATGTTTTAAAAGTATGTCAATTAATTTTATTACCTAATTCTCTGTTAAATACTAGACCTAAAGTTTTATTATTTAATGACCTAGTTTTAATCTCATTATCAATTTAGCCAAATTGTTTCTAGAAAAGACTATAGTTATTTACTTCCTAGAAAAATAACCGAAAAGGTCAGTCTTCATTTTGAAATATTATTTAGTATATTACAAGCAATTCGCGTTGACTTTTGTCATTAAAAACAATAGGTTACGCTTTTATTTAGGTTTTTTCATAAACCACTAAGGTGGCAAACAAGCGAACGCTCCTCCTGATGGTATAAGTGGACTCCGTACCCTATGGACGCCTGCAACACCTGGAGCATCACTCTTTAAAAATCTAATAACTTCTTTGTTGAAGACCCCTATATTGTAGTCTTAAGAGGAAACCTTGGCAGGGAGGTCATTTTACAAATAAAGCATTGGCGGGAGAAGTAGTGCGACTGTATTTAGGTTTAAGGTAAGGTAAGGTAAGGTTTGCTCGACAAAAAAATCCTAAACTGAGGAGAAAATCCTAGAAGATTAAAAACCCCGTAAACCTACCTCAAGGTCCTGAACACTAAGCTACCTAGTAACTCTACTATACTCTACCAAATCGAATGGATTTAGCATTCGTATGGATTTTACTTTCAAACAAGGTAGTAGCAAAATTAAGGTTTTTTTGCGTAGAGATGACAGGAAAACCATATTACTCCTTAGTGCCTGTGTCTTCTAGCAATGATTTTTAAGTATTTGCTTTATTTGGCGTTGCTATACAGATATAAGACAGGAGGTTAGGTTATGTCGCAACCCTAGAATGGTGAAATCTCAAAATGGACGTAATTTATGATCGTAGATTTAACTATATTTATTTTCTTTTATGCTTATTTTGTATACTATTGTGTGCTATATTACTCTGGCATACCTACAAAAGAACTGGGTTTACTACTTATTTGACACAACGGTTTTCGGGTCCTACCACTTTTGACGATCACGCTTGGTCAAATAAAATAATTATCTACATCAATATTAAATATAAGATTTTTTTTGCCATCTCTCTTATTAAGTGTTAGTGGGGCTAAAAGTTTCTTAAAACATTTCATTATCACTTATTTTTTTAATTATATTATGGGGAGGCGTTACAACGCACGTTTAGTAACATATTACTGCCTCTTAATTTTAACTTGATTAGAATTTTAAAAAAAAAATCTGGAATTTAGATATTTCACATATTTTTGAGTACTATATTTAAGCCCATTACACCCAAAAATACAATGATATTCGAACCCATAATTTCCGTATTGAAACCATTCGGCCCCAATGTTTGAGGCCACACAAGTGAAGTCATAAAATATTATGTTATATCAGGGGAGGGGTCTGGGTGGGGTCGGAAGAGAAATATCGGAATTGAGCTTTGTATTGCAATTTTTTTGTCTTCCCGTCAGCTACTGCCCTGTTCTGTATCATGATTTATTTACAGTATATTAAAATTTTAATGATATTTCTTTCAATTTAGTATTCCAAAATACTGTATTCACTACGTTATTTTAAACATATAAGCATTTTACAAAGTATTGAGTTTCATTCGTAAAGCCGTTTCGATTAATTCCTTTATTTTTAGCTGCAAACTAAATAAAATATTATTTAATTGTAATTGTAAAACTATGGAAAATCTTACCCATTTGGGTTCGGTCTCCTTTTATTGCGTTAGTTTTCGGTTTTTTGCGTTTTTAAACTATCGATAATTATGAATGACTTTTCGAATTTTAAAAATTTGCATTTATTTTTTATAAGAAGTACTTTTCCTCAAGATAATGTTTTTTTTTAAAATTGGTTTTCCAAAAATATTGTGACAAAGTAGACGTTTTTAGGGGAGACATCATTTTGTATGACTACTCTGTCACGGTTTTCTATAAAAAAAAAACAAATTTAAAAAAATTGGCTCTGTGAAAGAGCATGATTTATTTAGTAAAAATGGGTAAATAAAAATAAGGACGTAAATGCATACACTAAAACATATTTATAAATACTCTGATGAGACGCATTTATTATGAGAGACAGGCTATCGTCGCAAGAAGAGAAAAACAACCCAAATACGAAAACCGTGGTTAGTACATTTTCTATTACAGGTAGCTTTGTTACCAAGCGCCTGTTACATATTTACCAACCGAATATTACATATTTACACATTTACTAACTGACTATTACATATTAACCTATTTACAAACTGACTGTTACATATTTACCTATTTACAAACTGACTGTTACATATTTACCTATTTACAAACTGACTGTTACATATTTACCTATTTACAAACTGACTGTTACATATTTA
Organism: Apoda limacodes; assembly: GCA_946406115.1. Classification (NCBI taxonomy): domain Eukaryota; kingdom Metazoa; phylum Arthropoda; class Insecta; order Lepidoptera; family Limacodidae; genus Apoda; species Apoda limacodes. The sequence goes on from OX291554.1 coordinate 4,027,470, forward strand.
CCTATTTACAAACCGTTACATATTTGACTTTTTACTTTTAAATCATACTTACAACAACATTACATTTAAATCATACTTACAATTTTGTCTATTCACGTTTAAGTCACACCTAAGCAAAATTTTTGATTCAATTCTTGTATAAATAACCTATAAATATAACTTAATTCATATCTACAAGTCAAATTTTTTTTAAAGATTAGAAATTAAAACATTTCTTATAGTTGAGAAATATAAGTACATTTTCTTTCTAAACTTATATAAAAGCATATAAAGCTGCAACTCTATCAACATTTAAATTGAATTAGGAACTATCATAGTTTAAAACAAATTAAAACGTAAATTGCTAGACTATCTAGAACATATTAAACTAAAAAGTTGTGGCTCCCTCAGGTGTCGTGTCCGATGCGCGGGTTAGGGGTGCCGAGTCAAAGGGATGCGCACGAGTCGACCATATGTCGCGCGGCGAGGGGTGCGCAAGGAGAAAGTGTCTATAGCTTTGTCACCCTATTATATACTCTTCAAATCAACATTATGGTCTTTTTTATCAATTAAGTTACGTCTTAAAGCATTCCATTTTTTTTTATTATACTAAAAACTATCTTAATACACTTCATTTCTTTTGATTTAGCATTTATTTTTATTGATTTTTCGAAAAGCCAAACTCCTCCCTTGTAGAATAGAACCGCGGATTGTTAGTGGTCTCAATTCTATCCGCAACCCCCTATTATGTATATTTTCTACTTTGGCATGCTCAGATCAATCTTAACACAAAATGCAATAAACTTTTTTTATACCACTAAGGTGGCAAACAAGCTTACGGTCTGCCTGATGGTAAGCGGTCACCGTAGATACACAAGTTTATGTCAAGAGCAATGGTATGATAATGTATTCTTTTGTATCTGTGACTCATCTTTGTTTATGTATAGAGAATATAATCCTGGGATCCCGGATGTATTTGGTAAATTAAAAAATTACCACTGTACTGGCTCAGCAATAATTTGTTCTACTCATACCCACCTGTAACCACAAACAGAGCATGGTTTACTAAGCTGTGATTAACGTTCAAACTTATGCCGACGAAGTTTTGATACAGAATCCGAGTAGATTGCTGCACAGTAAATTGTAAATCTTGCAAAAAACTTCCATCATAAAGTTGAATTATGTAGGCTTACTACATAATTTTGAATACAAATTTAAGAAGATACAATAGATTTGATACTTAAAGAAAACTAAATAGTTGAGTAGATAAGGTAGACAAAGTTCAAAAAACATCAAGCGAAGGAAAATATTACTAAAATAGGAGAAAATATTCGTATCCTAAATAATATATAAATGCTTGATAACAATTTCTCCCACAAGCATGAATCCGAAGATGCATTTTTGGCAGCGTTTTAACTGAGAAATCGTCTCAAGGATTTGAATCACTTCACCTCTTATGATGATACATTTTTCAAAATCAGAAAAAACAGGTACAGGTACTTTGTAGGTTTATAATTAGAAATAAATACAGAAAACTTACATTTTTACTATGTATTATTATTAAAATAAATTGCACCGCAGACTGCAAATAGGTAGACACAACACATAAACTTAAATTAATAATATCGTTAAGTATCAAGTTTAAAATTTAAAATTATTAATAAAAAATTTTGATTGTGTTTGAAAATGCCTTATTTAATTTATAATCTTATTTATAGTCACCTATAGCCTTTTGAGCTAATTCTGTATTCTGTACTGGTCACACAATCCCGGGGTTGGGCTTCATTAATCTCGAAATCCCGTTGATTGCAATAATGGTCCGGGATTATATTTCCTTATCAGATATGAAACTATAGTGCTGAAAAGTCGTCTGATAAACGTGTGATGATAATTCTAAGGGCAGGTTCATTGTGGTCCTAAGAATTGTTTTTTTTACATAAAAGTCACAAGTGAACAACAAAATGTGTCAGTAATAACATTTTTTGTAAGCTTTGATAACACATATTTCTATAATAAATAATAGATTACATAAAAGATTTAAACTCTCTTCATCACCATAACCCATATGTTGTTTCCCGAGTAACGAAAAAATTCTAACCGATTATCGAATCAATATCCTGTTCGAATATTCCTTTTTCGAAATTATGTTCAAATTCGCGTCAAAGCCTACCCTACTTCCTGCGCTGAGCACGTGTCCTGCGCAAGCGCTACAAACAATACACTTTTTTGCGATTCTACATTCAAATGATAGCACTACTGACTAATGAATCCTACTGCTTTCTCTTTCCGTTTAAATTTATTTTTACTAAAGAGTGAAAGAGAAGAAGAACGCAACAGTTGGCTTCATATGGCGTCTGCCGCTACCATATGTTGTCTTTGAGGTTTCGAAAATTACCTACCGTTTGAGTCCAAAATGGCAATTCTTATGTTAAGCTTTTGTTTGTCTATCCATTACAGTATTTTTCATTAAAGATGCAAATTATATTATGATATTTTGACAGACATGATATACTTTCATCAGCGACTTTCTTCACTTTCTGCAGTTTTTTAATATGTTTCAATTATCTCCATATGGAATTAAGAGCACACGAAATTATAATAATCTATGAAAACTGACTGTATAACTGATAACAGGCAGTGACAAGAAGTTTATTAGATTTCCGCAATAAATTTCGTAATACGAAACACCTAGTTGTAATGCGTGTAGGCGCCACATGAACTTGGCCAGTTTTTCTGAGTGTGTAGACTAGTTTTCCGTCCGAAGACTGTGGCACACCTTGGATTAGACACCTCATACAAAAAACGCGTTGTTTGTGACTACTAACACTACAAAAAGAAATGACGTGTGTATACGCGTTTATTTGTGCGTAGTACATACGGTCAGTAACAGGATCGTAAAAGAAGGTAGGTGAAGTGGACACTAGATAGTGGTGGACACTGGTCAAACTTCATAAAGTGGTATTACCTATACTGTGCTAAGAAGTGCTGTTGCTATATAATGTACAATAATAACCTACACTGTTGCTGTGTGGTGCTGGGCTTGTTTGCATGTTGAACTCTGAAGAGGGCGATAGACCAGAAATATAAAATTTATAATACTAACGAAAATGGTAGCGATGCGCAAGTAAATAAATATACCTACTAAAAATCACTACTCAGTGTCACACATATTAGGTTAAGGTGTGTCCCCTCAAATCTCGAGCGCAAGGCAGATTGACGTACTATCCTTTTTTGAGAGCATTCGGCGTATTTCTACGCCTTTGTCTAGCAGCGCTAAGTTATTGTAGATGGCTGAAATTCTGTTTATTTACTAAACTATATGTATTCACTAGACTTTGCCAGCGGCTTCGCCCCCCCTTAATTCGGTTATCGGCGTGGGACTCCTTTATTTAATCTCAGTTTTAATACTGTAATTTACTCCCTCATTAGCCCGCCCTAAATTAGGTTATCGGCGACTGTGATTTACTCCTTAATTACACTAATGAATTTTGCTATATCAAGCTGTAGCTATACTTCGTTTAAGCTCGATTATAGTTATTCCCGCAGGAATTTCGGGATAAAAATAGCCTATATGCTATCCTAGGACCTAACCGACTAAGAGCGTCTCGTTTATAAACCATAGACTTTTATTTTTGTAATCTGTGATATGGACTCACAAAATTGATCACACTTTAGAAATAGGACAAAATTAACCTTAAGTTATCTTGCCTCTGTCACACTTTTCTACTTTTTTTTTCTCACACCTGGCTAGGAAATGCGCTGTCCAGTTCTGTATGTCTATGTTATAAACTAACTAGGAGTTTCGTTCATATTTGAATCAATAATAAGACCGATATGTATATTATTATGCTGTGGTAAAACGCTAATATTATGAGGCAAATACCATGGACGGATGGATAGATACGACAAATATATTAAGAGTAGGTAGGTCATAATTATATCTTTACACTTATGCGATAATCTCAAGAAAAAACATGTCAATGTCCTTCTTACTTTAATAGTTCGATTCTGAATTTTAATTTAATGTGATTGCCAGATTAAAAAAAAACATAAACCATAGATTAACCTTAATTTACAAACGAGCCGATTTAAATGGTTGCCTCGGACCAACTCGATGAAGTCATTTAAAAGCAAAAATCTGATGTTTGTTTAGCATTAAATATTATAATAGGGGTCTAAACGATACGCTGTTTGTAAATAAAGGGTTGACTCCAAATTTATTGAGCCAACATATGGACGGTTTAATTTTTTTATCTTCAGTCAAATATTTACCTACAACTTTTGGAGGCCAATATTTGAAGTGATTTGTAAAATATTTATTTTATTACTTATAAGCTTTTACTAGCGTAGTGTAGTAAGTAACTTGTCTGTGTTTTTAGAATTAGTTCGTGAAAAAAAAAAACCATTTCATTTTAAGTATGGTTGGTTCTACTTCTATTTGTAGTCTTGATGAAAAATATTCTATGACCCGGTGGTGGTCAATAATCAAAACTTACGCTATATTGAAATGGTCTGAACTTGAAACGACACAAGCGAACAAACACCCAAGGTCAGAGGGTCAGAAAAGTTTGTTGCACTGTAAGTTTTTACCACTCTTTCAAATGAAGAATATCCTGGATATAGACGAATGTTTCTGTAATAAAACTTTTAAAATAACCTTTATCAAAGTATCGATAGACAAGATATTGATAAGTCAAGAATTTGCAAAAATCATCAATTTCTTGGCTACGGTAGCGCTCAGCACGACATCCCGCAGTGTGACCAGTGTCGGCTACCGCGGGTTGCCACTGGCAAAAAAAAACTGATTGATTTGAAGAAAAAATTTTTCACTTTCGTTGAGCTTTGGATGAATTTCAATTTTGCACGCCCACTCAGCGGTTATGGTTTTAAAACAGATACGAGAAGTGATACATTGGTAAAAACGATTGACGTCTATCAAAATACAGAAAAGTAATTTTTTTGTTAGGATTTTATTAAAATTAATAACAGCTAGGAGCATAAATCTACATCTAATTAATTATCTTCTCTGAACTAATTTAAGTTATTATATATGATGTGAAATGTTCAGCATTATGCGTCAGAGAAACTGTAAACAAAACGTAGTTACTGTACAATAAAGCACATTAAATACTACAATATCAATGTAGTGTTTAATGTTGAAAATGTACCCTTGTAAAATTATAATGTTACATGCTTGGAAAGAATCAACAAAATGAACTGAGCACCGTTACACATTACTGATTGTTAGTAATTTTATAACTTACGTGACATGATTTCTGTTAAGTTACGATTTTGAGTTTCTGATTAAGTCATCAACACTTAATTGTCATATTATCGTCGTCATTTGCTTTATTGCGGTTTGTTGAAGAACATTTTCTTTAATTCAGCTTAAGATACCGAAAATAAGAGTCCTTCTTAGGGTTCCGTATTTATAAAAAGTATTTTTATCGTTTCGCATGGATTTACTTTGTCACAGTTAATTTTACTTAAGACTTCAGGGCCGAATTTGCATTTCTTTTGCTAAAGGTACATGTAAAGTGCATGATAACGAAAAATTAAAAACACACAGTTTTACTCAATTGAGTTGGTTACCCTCCGAGTCGTGCATAAAGCAATCTTAAGTAAGTTCAAGCGTTCATAAGATTGAATTTTGCACATCATGTTGTGTGTAACTTTAAATTAGTGCGACAGGTTTTTGCTCGCTTTTTTATGTATGTCAAAATTCTAGCCATTATTTCTTTTAAAGCAATATCTTAATAATTTACCTATTAATACATATCGAGATTTACAACAAACAAACTTATGTTTATGTTAAATTTAAGATTTATTTTCTTAATTTTAAATTATTTTTCTTTTAAATCTTTTTGATTTTTCTTTTTCATTATGTTGTTCCCCGGAATCTATTTTTTTATTTTTGATATGCGCCACTTCTTCAATGTAGAAAAATCGGCCAAGTGCGAGTCGGACTCGCGCACGAAGTGTTTCGTACCATTATCTATAAAAATGGCAAAAAAATCACGTTTGTTGTATGGGAGCCCCCCTTACATAATTGTTTTATTTTAATTTAATTATTTATTTTTAAAGTGACTATATAACTAAATATTCTGTAAATATTTTAAGCGTCTACCTGTTGCCGTTATCAATATCGAGCAAATCGAGCAAAAAACCACGTTTGTTGTATGGGAGCCCCCTTTAATATTTATTTTATTCTGTTTTTTTTTTATTTGTTGTTATAGCGGCAACAGAAATACATCTTCTGTGAAAATTGCAACTGTCTAACTATCACGGTTCGTGAGATACAGCCTGGTGACAGACGGAAGGACGGACGGACGGACAGCGGAGCCTTAGTAATAGGGTTCCGCTAATTACCCTTCGAGTACGGAACCCTAAAAAGTAAAAAAAACCGTCAGGGTATATCTTACTCTGACTTACTAATTGCTCACAACTTCAAAAATTAGTTTAAGTAAGTGTTTCATAAATTAATTAATAAAACTCATGTGATTTGAAAAATAATAAAATAAACTAAAATAGTTTTTTTTAAATTGACTTTTTTTACACGCGAACACCCGCGAACAGGCAAACTGCGGGATGTCGACGTTCCAAATTTAAATCGAATTTTGACAATGGCACCCAACAGCTCGCGTCTTTCTATAAGCCTCGATCAATGACATACAAAGAATCAAGGAAATAATAAATGTTGAAAAAACGTTACTTTTGTACTTACCCGTGTTCACGGACTACCGAATTAAGAGATTAATTATGGTGTCTAATATTTTTTTGTGTTTAATTTAATTAGGTTTGCTAGTCAACTGTAGAAATTTGGGTAAGGATTTTAGTAATTGACAAACCATTAAGTAAATGAACTAACTTTCGCGCACGAACACATAATAACACGGATCTATTTGCTGGAGAAATTTTTTTGTTGGATATTCAAAATAATTACAACTGGTACTTTTCATTTTTCATAAAACATACCGTTTTTTTTTTTGTTTTGTTCATGTTTTTTTTTATTTTATCGCACTTTAAATTATATCAGTGTGTTTTTTATGGGAACTAAAACTTATTCTTACTCGATTATGTATCCTAAACAGCTCGTATGCAGTGGCTCGTTTTAGTCCCTTAGTGAACAACATACATACTACTAGGCTTTGCCAGCGGTTCCACCCGCCCTGAATTCGGTTATCGGCGTGGAACTCCTTAATTATGCTAATGAAATTTGCTATAGCAAGCTGTAGCTACATCTATTGTTCTTTAAACTGTGTTATAATTATTCCCGCGGAAAAATTTGAATTTTTGGAGATAAAAAGTAGCCTATTTGCTATTTCAGGACCTAACCTATATGTATGCCAAATTTCATCCCGATGCGTCCAGCGGTTAAAGCGTGATTGAGTAACAAACATCCATCCAGACATACAAACTTTCACATTTATAATATTGGTAAGAAGTAGGATTAATAGATCGTCAAAGTCAATATAAAAGGAACTTCTTAATTATTTTTTTCGGTACCTACCCTCAATTACGCAAGCAGTCGAATAGATAGACATAAGGAAGCTACAAGGGTTCGGTTTCTACCACGGGCAGATGTGATGAAACTATATAAAGTGCGGTATTGGCTACCGTTTTTTATCCCAAAATTTAAAAATAGACGAATGGACCATGGACATTAATGATGGTGTCCCGCAAGCCTCTTTGCTGTTTTCTATACGCTATTTCTACTGCATATCATCAATGACGTGTTGGATATCAACAACATAGATTGCTATGCAGATGAAAGTACTGGAGACGTTATTATACGGCGTGCAAACATACCTCGTTCCGCTGTAGAGGAAGCCGAGGACAACTTGTGTCTAAAATAGAGACCACTCTGTCCAAGGTCTCTGACTGGGGATGGGAAAACTTGGTCCGATTTAACCCTACAAAGACACAAGTCAGTGCGATCACCGCTAAGAAATACCCATTCACTGAGGTCCCACAATTCCAGAACACGCCCCTCACCATCTCCAAGAGCATTGGGATCCTTGGTGTTAACATCTCCAACGATGTTCAGTTCCAAGATCATTTGCAAGACAAGCTGAAGCTGGCGTCCAAAAAACATGTACTCAACATAGCGAAGCAGTACTTCGCCTGGGGCAAAGGTTGCTGCTGTATATTAATAAGAAAGAGGTGGAATAAAAATCTGTCAAAAAAGAAAAAAAATAATTAAAATGACAAATATTCGCTGTCCAATATTAATGACATCAAAACATGTCCTAACATAACTAAAAGTTTACAATTAAAATAAAATATATTTATTATCAACTTTATAATAAAATGGATTTCTAATATTGGAGACAGCTAATAAACAAATACAAAAAAATGTGATAAAATATGAAAATAACAAGCGCCTCTCAATATTTGATAAAAATAGCTGACAATGTCAATAAATCGCATTATACAGAAATAAATAGTGAATTTTCATCTGGTACATATACTAAGGAAAATTCTTTTCAACAAAAAGTAAGATGTTTTTCTTTGTAAGTAAATAATTGATGAAAAGCACAGCGTAAAACGCGCGGTTAGATTCTTGAAGGTATAAGAAAATCACCGGATGTGGAAGAGCTAGGTGTCTGGGGCCTTCCTAAACTATCCTAAAAATACAGTAGGTATATACTGTAGTAGGTGAAACTTCCCTTTTGTCATTATTTAAATAAAATATGGTACCTACCTAGTACCTAGTTATGTAAGGTTAGGCCTTTGGAAACTTGCTAAGTTTAATCTGTGAAGTCGTCAGCTAGTTAAGTCTTTATTTCGTTTTATCAAACCATTGCTAATGAAACATACTTATAAGTTGTGTTAACTTGTTACGATAGGCAAAAAACTTAACATTTTTGGTCACATACAGTGCGGTTTCAGAGAAACTTCCTCCCGAGAACGCCCAGGTTGTGGAATAAGCTGTCAATGTTTTTTCTAGGGACTACGGTATGGGGTTCTTCAAGAAATAAGTTGCTAGATTTTTGAAGGGTTGGCACCGTGCTAATTACGCCCCTGGTACTTGCAAGCGTCCAAAGGCTGCGGTGACCGATTACCAACAGGCGGACCGTAATCTTGTTTGCCACCTGAGTGGCTTAATATGAAAAGATTATACTTTAAAATGTGAAGTTAGACGAAAAGTTAGACTGTTTTTTCACATATATCTGGTAAGACATTGATGCTTAAAGCAGTCGATCAGTACTTGCTCGGTTCAAAAACGTTTAGCAAACAAGAAATGTATCTTAATCATTTTGTGATAACTTTTTTGGAATTTTTTATAACGCCATTTATTGAGTTTCAGACTCAGAATTAGAATAGCTTATAATTAAGCGGTTTTTATTCAAATATTTGTCATTAATGTCAAAAATAGATCAAAATTGAACAGTTTATTTATCGGCAGACCATGTCTGATGACGGACCATCTTACGCGTTTGCTGCTAATAATAGCTTCATGAGTGACAACGTAGACCGATGGATCAGAGGTACGAACAGTCCCACCACCACCACAGGAGTCCAAGGAAGCAGGTAACTATGGAATGATAAATAAAATTTTACAACTGCTTAACTGACGTTGCCCTTATAGGAACTTTTCAGCTCTTGAAATTTAAAAAAAAAATTGCACTAATTGTAGACGAGTGACCTAAATTGTGAACATGTGGGTTTGTTCTGAAACTGGGTGTTTTTTAATTTATACTTACGTGTCTAATTCTATCTTACTTTTTATCGTTTGTCTAGAATTGGCAAAGATAATTTATACCACCTTTAGCTCCAACTTATGAATTTAACTTAAGTATCATTATCATTTGAGCCGTTGAATGCCCTTTGGTGCATTCATTATTTGGCTACAAATAAATGTATTAAATAAAAATTAGTGTCGGACAACCGTCCGGAATCGTGACAACTTGTGCCTTTCACTTTTTATGTCTGTCTCTCTCGCTCTTAGGCGGGCTAACCATGCCGCGTGCCTCTCACTCGCTCTCATTGTGAGCGCATAACGTGAGCGGAGCGTAACGCAGTTTCTTGAAGTGTCACCCGGCAAACCAATTTATAAGACGTTGTCACGTCAATAAAATACATACATACAACACGTCGTAAGGTAACTACACTCTTTAACATTAATGCGTTAATAGTTTCAAATGGTTTTTCCTCAAACTTCTATTCAACAGATATCAGTTAGATGGTGGGTCCGTTGCGAGCACCAACTCCTTCACCTGGTCCTGTCTGGGGTACATCCTGGCGCTGGTGCTGCCGCTGGCGAACCTTAACAGCACAGGGGCTGGCTGGAGGGCCACGCCAAGGTATGTAATGAAAGGATAATGCCAAAATGTACGAAGTTTTGTTTCAAACATTTTTTTTGCTGACAGATTTTAACCTTGTCCTGTCAAGAGCAGGTCGGGCCATCGTAGCCGTTACACACATATATAAATATATATTTAGGCACAATCGTGGTTTATGTCCAAAAATAGCCCTGAAATATTCGGCTATGTCTCGCCTAGTATTTGACTTCAGTTAGGCTCCCGCAGACATTAAATTTGACCATTAATTAGGTTTAAGATTCGGTTACCCGACCGAATAAGCTGAATACTAACCGAACGTTAGGTTATCTGATGAAACAAATCGAATGTGTGCAATAAAGCGCTGTTTCGTATGGAATTGACGCCCCGGTTACTCTGGGGCCTATTCCACGAAGCTCTTTGCAAATTCTTCATGCCGCAAATTCACCTCTTCAATCAGTTTTTGGCTCCAACAATTTTTTTTAAGACTCCAATAGTAAGAAAAGAAATAAATCCACCCTTCACTTTGCACTTTAAATATTATTGAAGAATAAGGAGTGCAGGTTTGCGCAGTTATATCGTGGAATAGGCATCTGATCTGATAAATTGAATATGTGTGCGCCGCGGCTTAGGTCGTGTTAATTTTTAAGTGATTCCAGTGGATGTACTACGACAATGTTATAAATTATGATACAAACCGGACCAAATTTTTATAAACTTACTATTAAGGTAGCAAACAAGCTAATGGTCCGCCTAATGTTAGTGGTCACACCACCCTATGGACGCCTGCAACACCAGGGGCATTAGTTAAAAAATCTGATCACTTCTTTCTTGAACAACCCCATACTGTTGTCCTTAGAAAATATCCTGGAAAACTTATTCATTATGTGTAAAAAACTGTCGAAGTAACATCACAACAATTTTAATTCCCTATTTTACGATTTTAAATATAAGTTATAATTATTTTTATCCCCACTTTACGCATTACGGAGTGTAACCTTATTTTTTTTTTAAAATAGTAACATATATTTTTAAAGAACATATAACCTCTAATATCTTAGTGTGAGACATACCGACGGACACGAGGCGAAACTATAACGGTATCTTATTTGACTACAGAACCTTATAAATATTCCAAATATCATCACTCACTGAAAGTTGCAGTCTGGCGCCATCTATCAGATATCTTTAGAATCATTAACGCAGTACACTACAGAACTGTTGTTTCACACACTAGTTGATGAAATGCAGGTAGTATTGTAAAAGTTGTAGTGTGGTACCGTGAGAGGTCACTAGCAGTAGGAACTAACATAACTAGAATGAAAAAAAAATCAGAAACACAGACCACGGCGGAGGATTTTTTTTTACTAGACAATTTATTTTTAGTATCCAAATGGCAATAAATGAAATTCTTATGGTTTTGTCACTTTTGTCCGCATGTCAGACTTATAGTTTTGCTAATTTTTCTTCGATTCTTGTGTTATTTTACAAGGCAGGTGTATTATATGAACCGCTTTACAGATTTGTCATTAATTTATAACATAAAAATAATAATACGGGAAATATACGGGGCATGCATTCATGTATATGTTACTGGCAATGTACGTCACCCGGTATTCTATGGAATGCCTGGATTTTGTACAGAATATCTAAATCGTTCAGAAAATGTATAAAAAATTAACTCTATTTTATACCTACTTGACTTAGTTGGGCTTAGTTTACAATGAGGAATATATTTGGTAGGCAAATATGTCATAATTGAGGACCTCGTGGCTCAGTCGCAACTTTAAGCGTGATCGGTACCCGGATGGGGGATCGCCTAGTGGTATTTTTTTTTAATTTCTCCGTTCTTTAGAGGGCATGTTAAACCGTTGGTTCTGGTTGTGTTGTCGTATTACAGCAGTCGTTAATTTTCAATTCCATGTTTATCTTTAGTTAAATTTCAATCAAATAATTTTTCGCTCTATATCTACTTAAATTTCAATTACATATATTGTTATTTAGTTAGGTGCCGAAGCAATGTTATAATTATATTAACTTAAGTACCTACGCGGATTAGCATTTAGGCATGGTATAGGTTATGAAAAATCATAAATCCATTACTTATTTTTCAGTATTTTACTCCAAGCCCTCGAAACCATCGGGACCAAACTTCTGCGAGGGGCCCTCCGTCTCCACACCAGCGTCAGACGGTTCGCCCAGGACCAGGTCGCAAGGGAACTCTTCGCCACTGCCATGGATGTGGTGCTCGTAGTATACGCTATGGGGTTCCTTGTTATATCCATGTACCAGGCTGCATTCTTTGGCACAGAATTGTAAAATATAAAGTTTAAAGGCGCAATTCCTAACCTCATTTTAGTTCTTTTTTATGGAGATTTTTTATATAATATATAACTTTCACTACTATACGATATATCTTTGTATAATTTAGTATCTTCTGTTATGGTGGAATATTTTTACATAAACTTCTAAAATTGAGGTAAAAAAAATATTTGGAACATAAAAGTTTTAGTTTGCTATTATTAACAAATTTTTATTCGCCATCTTTGAATTTTGAACCTTTATCATTGGGGTTCTTGATTACACAAATAAAATGTATTTGGTGTTATTTTCTGTCTCTCCAGCTCTAGCAGACTCCCTGTGTCAAAAGTCAAGTGACTCTGTTGCACTGTAATGACGTTATGGAATATTCTTCTCTGGTGTTAACGTGTCAAAAGATTATTTTTATGCGAAGTTTCTATTAGGATAAAAAATTATCTGTCTAAATCTGTGTCAAAAATTAAGTCGACGGATTTTGTCAACGAAAAAAGGAGTAAATACCTAAGGAACTCTCGATAAGGAAAAAAAGTGTTCGTCCTGCTTCGTCTCTCCATGTAACCCTTTGCCAATATGTTTCGTTGCGAGATTAAAATAGTGGTTAGTAATAATAGTATTGATGAGGCAAAGACTCCCGAGGGAAAACTAATTCCTGTTTTTTATCGGGATAAAAAGTAGGTACATCCTATTTCCTTCTTCGTCCTCACGTCTCCGTTATCTATCTCCGTTTCAAAAACTATATCGATATTGGTTGCTCAGTTTAGATGTGAAGAAATAGCGCAATAGTAGAACAGTCAATGACATGGCTCGAGTAATAACCAAGCTGAAGTGGTAACATAGCTCGTCGAACCGATAGCTGAAGTGGCAATGAGCAAGCCACATAGCTCGTCGAACCGATAGCTGAAGTGGCAATGAGCAAGCCACATAGCTCGTCGAACCGATAGCTGATAAGAAGAAAATTTTCGAGTGGCGATTACGATCTGAAAGGCGTAATGTTGGAGATCTTCCTAAGATATTTAGCAGCAGAGCAGAAGTTCTGGTTATACCGCTGGTCGCTGCTAGAGTATGCAAGTGGCTCAATTTTGATAGCTTTTTAATATCTATAATAATCATCTATTGCACGCTAAAAAGTGTTCAAAGTATTACTTCTACCCCAAATTAAAATGTGTTTACTGCGATTACGTATTTTTGGTACAATAAACTATTTTATTAATATATTTTTTTTTTGCTTAAGATACGATTATCAATATCTAGCAGTAAAATTTAAAGTAAAACGTAAACAAACTACCTTAAACTATTATTTTTTCATAGTCCTAGTAAAAACTTATGCATTTCTCGTGATAAAATAAATTATAGAATCCTTCCACAAATGGGGAAATGGGTCCACAAGAAAACACCGAAATTTTTTACCTTCTCATTGACCTATGAACTTGGAAGGTGATAATATTTATTAAATATACCATTATACTGATAAATTAGATTTTTCTTTGAAATTCCCTCTTTTTCCTAATACATACAACCTACTTGATTTTGTGGTGAAATGCGTAGCACAGAGGGGATTCACTCACCTACTGCGTATGAATGATTCTGCCATTTGGACGGCTTGTATTCTGCAATTGGTACGGAACCCTGAAGTGCGAAGTCCGACACGCGTTTAGACGGTTTTCATAAATGGTAAGGTTATCACTATAAGGCATCATTGAAAGGTTATACAAAATTATATTTAAAAGGTCATAATCAGGTTTTGGATTAAAAAAAATCCGTTTTTGTTTACCAATTTATAAAAAAAAATTGTGAATTAACAAAAATACCACTTTTATTTCGTAAGTAATAGTATTCTTAAAATCTAGAATAAACATGTATGGAAGCAGTAATCAGGGCGAGAGTGCAATTTTTTTCCTATTTTTGCTTACAATATAAAACCGTTTTTTTTTTAATTTACCTATTCGCAATTAACCCTTTTTGTATGAATCAGAAAAAAAGGAAATTAATTGATTTTTCTGAAATCTGAATAAATTGCCTTTGCGATGATATCTCATTGTCTAAATTATGTGCTATTTTTGTGACGCCGATTGTATTTAACGCCCTTTCCATTTAAAACATGACCTATTTGGTAGTTACCATCAATGATACAGACCCAATATTATACTTGTTTCAATTTTACAGTATATTCCTAGATTAATTTGTGATGTAAATTACAGGTAATGTAAGTTAATGATAATTACCAATAGGTTGTACAAAGATGCCGAAGGGTATAGGACGCATTTACTTGTTATCTACCTACACAGCAATTATCAGGCCTAAGGGACAATACAGTAGACCTTCTCCTTTGAAATGATGGTCAAGTGCGAGTGGGATTCTCGCTCCGAGAGTAACTTACAATTTTATTATAAACGTGTTTTTATAATTGAATATAAATTTGGACATGTCGAGACTCAGAAGAATGAATGAAAGAAGATGCACGAAACGAAATTGTTAGGCTCGAACTACATGCATACGGAATATCTCCTCCTATTCCGCAGCACAAAGATTGTTTGAACATTAGTTTGCGTGACCCCATAGTAAAACACCGTGGGACATTACGCCACTAAGTCTTTTCGCCAACCCAGCTATGTGTTAGTCCCAATAACTTCGCATCTTAAGTGATATACCTGTGAATATTGTGTTGTAGATTTGAATCAGGAATACTATAATATTCGGATATTATAGTATTCCTACTACATAACCAATAAATCTCCAAACCAGATAGCAATGAAAACTACAACGCAGTCAAGTGCTAAATTTTTTTTGGTAACACCTTAGAACCTAAATGGTCACATTCAATGCGGTTACAGAGAAACTTCCTCTCGTGAAGGATAAGTTGTGGAATGAGCTCCCTGTCAAGGTTTTCTCTAAGGAACAATATGAAATTCTTCAAGAAAGAAGTTAAAGTCGGAAACGCGCTAGTGATGCCCCTGGTATTGCAAGCGTCAATTGATTGCGCTAACCACCAGGTGAACCGTCAGCCTGTTTACCACCTTGGTGGTATAAAAAAATTATAAAGAAGTTCTAGACTACTAACAGTCAATGTACCATTATTATCCGACTACGGCGAAGCCAAAAGGAAGGTTTATGATATTAGCAGGTATGTATGTATGTTCATCATTTCCCGTATATCGTCTTATTTTATTTTAGATAAAAAAAAATATGAGGTTGTTGGTTTTGACAAATAGCATAATTTTGACAAAAAAATCTCCAGAAAGATATTTCAGTCGAATATAATTTTAAGTATATTTGTATTTCATTCTCATCCGTCATGACGTCATTCCAATAATATTTGCTTTCCATTTATTTACATTATTGCATAAAATTAGAATCGTGACTATTCAATAAGTTCACTGCCAAATAATTTTGACAACGAATGTAAAATAAATGCACATACCGACACGTCTCAGGGAAACTGTTAACAAACAAACCGACCAAACGATTCGAATTATTTATTACATAAATGATAATTGGAGAAGCTTAGATACTGATAAAGATATAATTTCAAAGCTTAAGAAACGTAGGCAGTGTTGGTCACAAATGCGGCTTTTTGTTGACCGACAAAAATGTATATTACGCGCTTAATGTCAATAATTCAATTAAAGAGAATGAGCCAAGATTTGTACACTGGCTCAAACAGAATTTATGTCTTTTAAACTTGGCTAGACATTAAACATTAAATTTTTAAAATTAAACATTAAACGCATTGCAGAAGTGAAAAGAACGCACCTATAGATAACAAAAACAAGGGTTGCTATAAAATAAATCGAATCAAACAGTATTTATTCAAATAGGTTTTTGATTCGTTTGATACAATGTAAACAATGTTATTTTCTGCCAGAAAGAATTGGCAAGAAGTTCTATTTAAAGTAATAATACAATACTTTGATAATCAGCTAACAAGTATACAATATGTACTAAAACACAAACATGTCAATTATTATTTTTTGTTTTTATGAAGCGTCAAATATCGTCAATCGTGTAAAGGAATTCAAATTTTTAAGAGTAAACAGATATTTAATTGTACTAGTGGCAAAAGCGCCATTATAATTATGTTCTTGTACAATCATATTTACATACATATTCTTACATATACTAACAACCATCCATACTATCCATGAATATAATATAATAATAAATATTATAAATAAAAAAGTAACTCTGTCTGTTTAGTCTTCACGCTCAAACCGCTGAACCGATTAAGATGAAATTTGACATGGAGATAGTTTGATTCCCAGAAAAGAACATAAGCAACTTAAAAACGTCATTATCGGTTTTTTTTTCTTTATAATTGAGTAGTTGCTGCTGAAACCCTACACCGATGACCATATTTTGGGCGGTTGGAACCGCGGGCCAAAGCTTGTATATTATAAATGCGATAGTATGTTTTTTTTTTTTTTTTTTTTTTATACCACTAGGGTGCCGCGCGGTTTTCCTCCACAACGGAACGAGGGATGTTTGCACGACCCGTGTAAAAAGCGTCTCCAGTACTGTCATCTGCATAGCAATGTATGTTGTTGATGTCCAACATGTCATTGATATGCAGTAGGAACAGCGTAGGAGACAGCACAGAGCCTTGCGGGACACCAGCATTAATGTCCATGCTATCAGAGCAACTACCGTCAACTACGGTTCGTATGCGTCTGCCGGACAAAAAGCTAGCCACCCATTTGCACAAACCCTCGGGCACTCCGTAAGATGGCAACTTCGATAGAAGACCGCGGTGCCAGACCCGATCGAACGCCTTCGCTATGTCCAGGCTACATGCCAATGCCTCCCCCTGACTCTCAATGGCTAGTGCCCATCGGTGTGTGAGATACACTAGAAGGTCACCAGTCGAGCGACCGTGGCGAAAGCCATATTGACGGTCACTGACCAGATCGTGTACTTCTAGGTATCGTAGAAGCTGTGTGTTGATCACACGCTCCATCACCTTAGAGAGGAGAGAGGTAATAGCGATAGGCCTGTAATTCGATGGATCTGATCTATCGCCCTTTTTGGGCACCGGGTGCACATTCGCAGTCTTCCATGAAGACGGAAATTGCCTAGTATGGTAGGAGGCGCGTGAGTACAGGACATAACTCAGGAGCACACTGCTTAAGCACCACTGCTGGTATACCGTCTGGCCCACTCGACTTATGAACGTCTAGAGAAAGCAACGCCCGCCTGACCTCCCGCTGCGTTATGGAGATTTCCGGCATGGTCTTACCGCACCACGGTATAGTAGGTGGTACAGCGCCTTCATCGTTCATATTCGAGTTCGAGGCAAAGAGACTGCCCAGTAGATCGGCTTTCTCTTTAGCACTATGGGCCAAGTCACCATCGGTCTTTCGCAGTGGTGGTAACGACGACTGGCAGAAGTTCCCTTCGGCAGCTTTGGCAAGCGACCAGAAAGCACGACTCCCAGAAGGATAGCTCGCAAGTCGCCCACCTATTTTGCCGATGAATTGGAATTTTGCTCTGGCAGTTGCTTTCTTACTGAACCTCGAGGCAGCATTTAATTTGCGTTTTAACTCAGAAATATTCGGATCCTTATTAAAACGAGCCGTGGTCCAAGCCTCATATGCATTTTGCTTAAGAATTTTAGCTTTTCTGCAAGACCTATTAAACCACGGTCGTTTTTTGACGCCGGCAGCTACTCGCGGGTTAGGAATATAGCATTCCATACCAGCAAGGATTGTCTCAGTGACTGCGGCTGCGCAGACGTCAGGATCTTCTGAGTTAAAGCAGATCTGCCTCCACGGGTACGATGCGTAAAATTCTCGCAATCCATCCCAGTCTGCCGACTTATAGTGCCACACACGACGCCAATTAGTTGGCCCAGAAGGATCAGGTTGTGTGCATGACACTTGAGTCCGAACGAGACAGTGGTCCGAGGAGCCAAGAGGCGCATCCACTGAGACGGAGTACCCGTCCGGACGAGTAGTCAGCAGAAGGTCCAGTAAGGAGCTCGTATGTTCCTCTATATCTGGTATTCTCGTTGGAGAAAGTACCAGCTGAGAGAATCCATAGGTCAGAGCAAATTCATGAGCAGATATCCCAGCATAGTTATTGGTTCGAGAACTGAGCCACTCGCGATGGTGGGCGTTAAAGTCTCCCAAAATAACTAGTTCTGCTGTGGGATATTGCTCTAGAACTTTGTCAGTCGTCAAACTCAGGTGCGTGAAGAGTCGAGTTACGTCCGTGTCACCGCTATGAGACCTGTATAGGCACGCATAGATACGAGTGTGGCCGCCGTAATCTACGCGCACCCACAATATCGACAGGTCCCTGTCTTCAAGGCTATGAAGGCGGCGACAGCAGATATCCTCCCGGACGAACATACATACACCGGCACGACTCATAAAATTGTGTTCGAGTTTGTAGCCGGGATAATGAAGGTATGATGTGTCGGCCGGGCAGGATATCTGCGTCTCCGTTAGAAAAAGAATGGTCGGCTGCGCAGTTTCGAGATGGTGGTGGACTGCGTTAAGATTTGCGTGAATACCCCTGATGTTGCAAAAATCCACATTATATGTGGATGGAGTAGCCGCTGTGCAAACTCTTTTCTTTTTCTGTCTTCTGGCCATAATATATATAAAAAAAAGTTACTAAGACTAAGGATGAGGATTCACTGCACAGACAGCATAGAGGACAAAGGGTGCGGTTCTAAGACTGCCGAAGCTCGCCACAGATGATACGGTTGCTGGCACGGCGGGCGGAAGGGCCCCTGATCCCCCTCTGTTGTAGTAGCCGGGTCCACTCCGGTCTCCTTCTCCGGCACGACTACCACTTCAGATACTTTACACAGGCTGGCGAATCAGCCTCCCAGGGCGGAGATTAAGTGATCCCTGGGTTCGGGATCCCGTTCAACCTGCGGGCGGCCAGCGGTCAGCCGTTTCATCAGGTCTCCCTGACCGCCGAACCAGCACGCCGCGTCTACGCCGAGCATGACAGCAACAAGCACCGCCGGTCCTCCGCTGTCCGCGCAGCGAATCCTCAAAGAGCTCTGGCAACCTTACTCACCGCCAGGAACACAACACTACTCAATGTTAGTGTTATTATGGCCGCGGTTTTCTGTAAGGTGGAGGTACTTCCCCAGTTCGGGCCGCTCATTCGAGCAAGTACTCGCTATGCCCTGCTTTAGTTGTTCGGATGGCTTATTCGAGCGAGTACTTGCAGTGCCCTTCCTCTCTTAAAATGTCTGTTCGTTTGTCCCTGCATCACGTCACAAAGGAGCATCCAATTGAGCTTTAACTTCGCACCGGGATAATTGAAGAGACGAAGAAGGACGTAGGCTAGACTTTTATTTCTTTAAAATAATAGAAGTTCATGCAGGAATGAAATCTGTCACTTATTTAGTTCACTTAATAAAGATGGCTGGTTTTTTTTTTATAATCCTACAGGAATAGTAACAGAAAATTAAAAAAAAATAGTTAAATGTTCAACTAGAATTTTGTGTATTTTAGAAAATAAAGAAAATCACCAGTAATCATGTTAAATTCAATAACGAACAACCAGTTATCGACACGCAATATTTTTTTTATAAGTGGAGTTTTTAGGGTTCCGTACCCAAAGGGTAATTAGCGGAACCCTCTTACTACGACTCCGCCGTCCGTCCGTCCGACTGTCACCAGGCTGTATCTCATGAACCGTGATAGTTAAACAGTTGAAATTTTCACAGAAGATGTAGGTATTTCTGTTGCCGCTATAACAACAAATACTATAAATTAGAATCAAATAAATATTTAGGGGGCTCCTATACAACAAACGTGATTTATTTGCTCGATATTGATAATGGCAACAGGTAGGCGCTTAAAATATTCACAGAATATTTATTTATATAGTCAATTTAAAAATAAATAATTAAATTATAATAAAAAAATATATTTAAGGGGAGTTCCCTTACAACAATCGTGATTTTTTTGGCGTTTTTATAGATAACGGAACGGAACCCTTCGTGCGCCAGTCCGACTCGCACTTTTTTTGACACCAAACATTCGCATTGTAAGACATTCTGTTATATAGACTGTATACCCACTTTTTGTCAGTTTTTCACTACTGGTTAGTATAGATATATTTGAAATGACATCAATATACATTATTTATGATTGAAATAGAAATAATTTAAACCAAGTTTTTTCGCGCTAATGACGCGACAACAGATGGCGCTGTATATTTACTAACGTGCGGTATGGTTTTGTTTAAACACAATTATAAAACCCACGATTTTTGCTGTACAACTAGGCCGCCCTCCGCGGCCAACTTCCCTTTCTCTCTTCGGTCGTGCCATTCCCTGGCAAAATAAGACCAAATATCTCGGTGTGACCATGGATAGTCGTTTGAACTTCCAAGCTCACACCAAAATAGTTAGAGACCGAGCCGCTTTTGTACTCGGTCGTCTCTATCCCATGATAGGCAAGTATAGTAAGATGTCGCTTAGAAATAAGCTAAATCTTTACACAACTTGTATCCGCCCCATACTAGCTTATGCTAGCGTAGCCTATGCGCTGTCCAAGCGCAATCTCCACAAACTCCAGACCCTCCAAAACCGCTTTCTCAGAGCGGCCTCTGGAGCCTCTTGGTACGTTCGCAATGCGGACCTACACAGAGACTTCAAACTTCCCACGATTCCCCAATACTTTAAAGACTTGGCAGTCCGCTTTTTCGAGCGTACGCAAAATCACCCGAATCGTTTAATTGTGCAATCCACAACGTATCGTCCCCCCGATCGACCCGGTCACGGTCGTAAAACTATTGTTAGGCGGCCTCGGCACGTACTAACGTCCCCAGATGACGATCTCGCTGTCCGGATAGCGAGATTAGTCTCAACGACCTCCCCGAATAGGGCCTCCCTCCAAACACGACGCCGACGTCCCCGGGTTCGTCGGCGCCCACAAGGATACACTAGGTATCAAAGAGTGCCGGGGCGCTTCTCGCCCCCACTCAATCGCAACCGCATCCGCGTAACGGGGAACTCCCCTCCTGGCGGTGACTCACCTTCGGGTTCGAGACTCACGCCGGTCGAAGGGACGCCCCCGAGAGCGACAACCCAAGCCGAGGCTTCCCCCGCGGGGAGCCCTTGAGCGTTGGGCGCTATATGGGCTGAGGCTCCTTCAGAGTCTCGCCCCAAAAGTCCGGTGAAGCAGTAATGGCTGCAACAGCCAACTGCATAGTCAGCTCAGAAAAAAAAAAAAAAAAAAAAAAAGTACAACACGTACTTACGGTTTGTTCTATCCGGTTAATTTTTGAAAAGTCTCATGAACACGAGTGAGATTAATTCGTATGATCCATAGTTTACCATTTATTAGTACGTACAACCGAACCGACAACTAGTCTTGTTTTTATTCAGTCACTAAACTGATCGCTCCGTACTAGTACATTCTTTCAGATGTACAGTATTCTAGTACTATTAGTTCTAGATGAGCTAAAACATGTCAATTTTCATATGAGTCTGTATAATCCTATTACAAGACTCGATTAGCGATCGCGACAGCATCGTACGTAGGTATTTTGCTTCTTATTTTTTGGTTTTCAACCAAAATTATAAAAACAAACCTTGGTATGACTTCGGTGTCTGTCTGTGTATCCCAGGAGTATTTAATATTAATCTCGGTAAAAAGTAAAAGTGTATAAAATGTGGATTCGATTTAGTTTGAAAACCTTGTTGAGGGTAAATAAGTTAACCATACAAAATTAATTTGCTACAATTTTCGCAGTTCCCTAAATTTTATTTTGTAGTAACGTTTTTAGTGTCATTAGTATTTTCAGAGCTAAATGTTGCTTTGTTGAGGCCTATCTGGTGCTATTTTAAATGTCTAAACCTAACACATAAAAAGTAAAAATCTTTAAAAAAAGGCCCAAACGTACTAGGTACCGCCACCAAAGCACTTATCAATCAACTATGACATTATTTATTAATTTATTTAAGCACACGTATATATGTATATATATGTTTACAGTTCAAATACATATTACCGTGCACATACATTAAACACTACATATAGGTAAATAACGAATATAGTAACTTGAGTGACAGACATCAACTAAAAAGCGACAAGTATCAATGAACTATGAAACATTACTGAATACTGACTGAATTAATTCAGGTACTAGATTCACTTGTACTGTTCTTTCGTAAAATAGATTTTATGTTGTGGACTTTTAAGTTGTAATTAATACAAGGCACGAAACGCTTAGGTCTTTTATTTCCTAGATTTCGCGGTCATAGTTCGGACGCGCATCCCGCTTTTACTCATGCGTCCATCGTAAAAAAACCGAGATAGAAGTACGCTGAACGCAGCGCTGTGACCGAACGATTACGCCAAGCATTTGTTTCATTCTCTCTCTTCCATAGTTTATTTCTTTGCTGTCGCACATGTCCAAAAAGAACGAGACCGATTACGCTTAGGGAATAGTTCATTCTAGTACAGTACCGGGAATTAATTCCTTTTCATTACCGAGATTAATATTAAATACTCCTGGGACACACAGACAGACACCGAAGTCATACCAAGGTTTGTTTTTATCATTTTGTTTGAAAACCAAAAAATAAGAAGCAAAATACCTACGTACGATGCTGTCGCGTTCGCTAATCGAGTCTTGTAATAGGATATGAAAATTGACATGTTTTAGCTGATCCGTACTACATAGTGTACTACTGAACTAATAGTACTAGAATACTGTACTAGTACATCTGAAAGAATGTACTAGTACGGAGCGATCAGTTTAGTGTCTGAATACGAACAAGACTAGTGTGTTATCGCATTAATTTATAAACTTCCTGCCTATATTTGTGACTAAAAAAGGCAAAGACAATAATTTTGATAGTTATTCGTACCTTCAGAAACGGATTGAATGAAAAATCTCACAACGAAAATCTTTGTTCTTTAACTTTTGTGACTAAGGCTTGCACTATATTGTGTGGAAGGGCGCAAAATTAAAAATGCAATATTTGCGAAAAAAGAGCTAATTATGAAAATGTTGATACTGGGTAATATGTTCCCCCTTTAACTTTGTGCCACTAGACCACTAGATACCCATCCAATGACTGAACACACCCGACGTTGCTTAGCTTCGCATATCGTTTTCGATAAACTGCACCACGAGCTCCTTTCGTTATTTCTCATTTAGTAATAATTCATTTATATAATATTTATTTAATTTTAGTAGTTTAAAGTAACAAACTATTCTGACCCGGTGGTCAAAATTCAAAACTGCAGTCGCCATTTTAAATTGGTGTGAACTTATACGGCATTAGTGACCTATAACTGAGTCAGAAAAGTTTGCTACACTGTAACACACATTACATATTTGTAGAAGTGCAACAATGATGTATTACTTAAACAATTATGTATATATATGTTACCGTTCATGTTCGTAAATAAGAGTATAGATTAACTTGTTAAAGTAAAAAAAAAATTATTAGTTCTTACTAATGTTCTTACTACTTAATAGTAGATAATATGCAGACTAACGACCAAGCATGCGGTTAAGTTTATGAAACAGGTTCTTTACTTTACTTGAATATAACATTCGGATTCATTGTAATTATTCACATTATTTATGAAAAGCAAAATTAAAGTAATAAAAATTAGAACATTAGTAGGTATGTAATTAAAATTTAAATCTTGTGTTACTTCACTGAAATAAACGATCAATTTATACAATAACTATTAAAAAAAATCAAAAAAAAAATCTAAAAGCAATCAGACAGTAACAAGTTTAAAGCTACGTCCAGTTATATCTTTAAATTTAATTGCAATATAATCTATTTTAATTATTACCAAAGCTATCTTATAATTCACATTAAAAAAAACATAATTACTAATTTGTACAATTTAAAGATTAATGACATTTTGAATTACACAAAAAAAAAA
This sequence comes from Apoda limacodes, assembly GCA_946406115.1. Classification (NCBI taxonomy): domain Eukaryota; kingdom Metazoa; phylum Arthropoda; class Insecta; order Lepidoptera; family Limacodidae; genus Apoda; species Apoda limacodes. The sequence goes on from OX291554.1 coordinate 4,051,930, forward strand.
TTGTGACAAGCATACCTATAAGTTTCTAATTTTTTGAGATCCTCACTGTATGTTGTGAATAAAGTATTTCCTTTAATATAATAGATGAAATCAGTCCAACTCTTGCAGGAAGGCCAAACATGGCTTCATGTAGACTTCTTTTGATACCAGAATAAAAAGCACGATTCATCATAAGTTGTATGGATCTCACTCCTTCGCTCCACTTGTTAGTTATCAGCCAATCAAGTAGCTGGTGGCCTAGGGGTTTCGATTTCACCTTGTGTCCTAAGTATTTCGTATTCTTACAGTAACATATACCACATATACCACGTTTACCACATATACCACGTATACTAAGTATGAGTAGTATGACGCAACAACAATTATACTATCTAGGGACATTTTATGATTAATATTAAACAAATAGATAAGGTAACTTTACTTAGAAATGCTTCGTAAGTGCTTTGGTATTTCTGAACCAGATAAAGTAAACACACAATTAAAAGTTGGAAACCGATAGATTTTGATGATAATTACCCGAAATTATTTGCGTCATGCGAATTATATGAAATCGTCGGTATTCTTTGGATACGAGTCTCGATCACCATTTGTTTTTTTGCGAATGAATTGGGCTTTAGTAGTAAATATTATTATTTTTATCCATTACTTGTGTATTTCTCGTACCGTTTTTATTGAAAGACTTAACTGGTAATCGTTAAATAAGAAAAAATCGATTTAACTGAACTTAAGGCTATGTCTATATAGTATCATATTAACTTTAATTAAGCGTCTGTTCATAAATAACTTAAAAAAACCGGCCAAATGAGTATCGTACGCGCAGTTTTAGTTAAGCTTCCTATCCGTAGAATGAGAATTTTGGCGGGTATTTAAAAAACTTATCAACCGATTTTGACTAAAACTATTTTCGTTGGTAGTATTTATAAAGACATATTGTGATTTTCTTTCAGATTTTTAGATCGCGCAGTTACAAAATTAGGCACATTTTTTCAGGTTTGGAAGGCAATATATAACTTAATAACATTTCTGGACATTACGCACAGCACCCTCTGGTACCAAACTAGGCAAAGCTTGTACTGTAAATAATGGATACCACTTAATACTTATTTATATTTTATTTTGTAAATACATACATATTATACATAGAAAACACCCTACTCTAGACAAATACAAATGTTCATCCCATAATTTTTTTTTTTTGAGACACTTATTGTACACATTTAAATACAAAGAAAAAATTTAACTAATAACAAATTGTTTGTGTATAAAGTCGCATTCATCACATTCTTGCGATTTCTTCCAGTGAACCTTTGGCTGTGTAGGGTAAATTTGGTAAGTAAACATTAACCGGTAGTGTCTTATTCGGGTTCAATCCCCGCACAGTACTAACATTTATTTTATATGTTTATTTTCAAAATCAAATTTGAAAAACAAACCGCAGATATGGTTGGTATTCCAAACATCATAAAATCACATTTTACAGTAAAATAGATTTTAGCTAACCTTTATTTGAGTATTTAGAACTTAAACAATAGCTAGGTAATATCCAAAGTACGTTATCTATTTACGTAAAGCCGTTATCTGCAACAATTTGTGCACAAAACCAAATGCAGTTATCAACGAAGGTTAAAAGACCACATGACTGAAATGCTTTTCCCTTGAGTGTACCAAAACATTACCTATCGGTGCGCGTGCGCATCTGAAGATGCAGTCAGTTTTGTGCGCGCGCAGTAGCGTAGTGCAGTGCAATATGCTCGCGCGCGGAGTGATCGCGCTCGTCGTGCTTTGCGCGCTTACAATCCATGCGCAGGTCAGTTGAAAATTTACGAAATTTTGATATTTAAGTTTTTATATCGGTTTGATTTTTGAAAATATCCTGTAATTATATTCACTAGGTCGCACGAAGTTACGAAAATTTGGAATTTAAATTTCCATATCGATAAGATTTTTGAAGATGTCCTGGGCTGCAAAACCCTGTTTTTTTGTGGAGGTTCGGTTTGTTTATGACTGTGTTATATCAAACTAAACTGTGATTTCGATATTTCCAAAACTCATTTTAAATACTCAATATATATACGTGCACTGTGAGAACACTTAACAAGTGTAACACAATAAAAAAAAACAGAAAATGATGTTATATTTTTAAATATTCTTCTCCTTAGTACCCAATTTTTTTCATATTAAAAAAACGCGATGTTTAGATTGTGTTTGTTTGTCCGTATACCAGCAAATAATTCAAATGTGTAGAGAAGAGCAGCATTCCAATACGACTAAGTTTGATTTGCAAGATGATTACAAACGAAAAACAAACATAAACACAAGTAGAGGAAGTTGTAGAATCAATACTTGTCAGTTTATCTATCTATATCTAACTGACATCTATTAAATTATATTATTTTCATGTGTAATTGATGACTATATGTTTTATTATTAGAAAGCGTCTAACGTAACATAAATTACTTGGCAAATTGCGTCAGTTTCCGAACTCATCGAGACGTCGCGTCGGAATGACTTAAAAATTATGTAAATCTATAATTTTTATATCAAATTGAACCGCCTGTAAAATTTTAGTGTTTTCCCAGTTTTTTGCGTTAGTAATCAGTTTGTAAAGGAAGGGTTATAATATTAATGACGGTTAATAATATAACACTCTTAGGGTTTTAGGGTGAAGTTATATATAGCCTTTAAGCGACACTTGTACAAGTGTTGGAATAATAGTCATTTCTATATTTTTTTGTTGCTCTCGGTGGGCCATTTGAGCCTGGTTACGATATCCTTTTAACACTTAATACAAAAAAATTAAATCACTCAAGTTTTAAAATAGTATGGTAAAATTATATCAATTTTGTGTACGATTTAGTAGGTTAGTATTCACGGTTTTTTATTATTACAGTATATGTATACCGCTTTTTGTATTCTAATCTACACTAATATTATAAAAAAAGAGAGTAGACTTTATGAGTTTTTTTTTATATGTGGAGGGTAATATCCAGAATCACTGACTGATTTATAACACTCTTTCACTGTTAAAAATCTACATTATTCAAAATAGTTATAGGCTATGCTTCATTCAGAAATAGTTTTCACCAGCGTCTCCACCCGTCCTAAATTTGGTTATAGGTGTGGCATTCTTACGTCAACTCCTTAATTATACTTAATTTACTAATTCTACCAAGCTTTAGCTGCAGCTAAAGGTTGTCTAAGCTCAGCCCGCGGGAACTTTTGATTGTTTTGGGATAAAAGCTATTGTGTGTCATTCCCCGGCACTCAATCTATCTCCATACCAAATTTGATTTAAATCAATTCAGCGGTTTATGCGTGAAGAGGTAACAGAGACAGACAGACAGACAAACAGATAGACGGAACGAATTCGTGGCGCGTTGCTAGTACTAAAAAACACTATAAACTTTACATGGTCATATTTTGACCTATTGGATATTGCCCATTAGTCTGTTTCATCAACGTGCATTTTGTAACTAACTTCTAACCGTGTTGTAGGATCTTGAGAAACAGATTTATTTTAAAACCAACAGCCTATTTATCTGTTGTTTGTAGATAAAAGAACTTATCCGTCATTGACTTTGACTAGATTTTTACTGATTAAAAAGTGGTGTTCAAGAAACATTTTGCCCTTTTAAAATGAAAAAAATGTCCAAGTACCACTTACGCCCCTAAGCTGTACAAATAACTATACACTTCACGCTAATTTTTAGGTTCCCTGGCCCGACTGTTACAGACACCGAAATTAGGAACAGATATATAAACGAATTCCAATGAAAATAAAAACCTATTTCAAATTTTAGATTTCGAGTAGCAAAACATTTTTAACTTCCTTGTAGGTAAGTACTTGGGAAGGAGATGGGGTGTAGTGAAGTATACATATAATTATATTTTTTGCATTTTTGTACTATCGCATCGCTTTCCAACGGTAGGGAATTCATCTTCACACCTTAGAAGCTAAATGGTCGCGTACAGTGCGGTTTCAGAAGTATTTCCTCCCGCGAACACTTTGGTTGTTAAATGAACAAGGTTTTCTCTAAGGACTGAAATGTGGGGTTCTTCAAGAAATATTTTTTTAGATTTTCGAAGAGTCGGCAACGCGAGAATGATGCCCCAGGTGTTGCAAGCGTCCTTAGGCTGCGGTAACGGCTTACCATAAAGCGAATTGTTAGCTTGTTTGTTACCTTAGTGGGTGGACCCTAGCCCAAATCACCCTCGTTGAGGGTAGGTCGTGCCTCGGCAGTGGGAACGTATGATTAGGATACAAAAGTGCTAAATTGTTGAGCAAACAATATTCGAAACTAGCTATTTACTAGGCTAACGAGGTGTTCCTATGAAGGTCTGTGCAGATGACCGACTGTCCTCGGGGTACTATATGGCACAATGCGGTACTTTTTACTATACGTCATTTCAGTCCACCGTGGAAAAACGTCCCTCGTCTGCGCAGGCCCTAATATTTACCACAATGACCGAACTTCGCACGAGTGAAGCCAGGAAGAAGCTGTAATCATATAAGTGAGCTATTTATTAAGCATATACTAAACAAGGTTAAAATATTATGCGTTGCGCACGATATGCAAGCAGCGAGTCGACACGGCCGGTGCATTCTGATGTCACTATTATACACTTTGCTGTACTCTAAGTGAGGATACTAATATATACTATATAATATCTTAATCATTATGATTTATTATAACTAGATATAAAAATATCATTTTAACATACTGTTAATAAATATGTCACTTTAATAGTGATATTGATACTGAGGTGGTCTTCGTAACTGTCGAAAAAAAAAACCCGGCCAAAGTTGTAATAGGGAAAATGAGGGAATTTCAAAGATAAAATCTGATTTATCAATATATTGGGATTTTTAAGTAAAATATACGTAATAATAAACATTATCACCAAATTTCAAGTTCATAGGTCAACAAATTCTTGGGAACAAAATTTTGTAAAAAACAGCTGACTTAGGTGGCTTCTCATTCCTTTGTTATCAAATATTTTTTAAATTTATTCAAAATAAAATTAAGCATAATTCTTAATTATAAGTAATATTTTAATTTTTCAAGGATAAGATAATATATTTAAAGTTTCTTAAATAACATAAAATTGAACTAAAATAATATAAATCTAAACTAATCTAAATCATACAAATAAATTTAAAACCTAAATAAAATATTTAAAAACTAAATTAAAACTATTATAAAAATTAATTAACAAATAAAAAATAAATAATAATTAATTATATAAACTAGGCCCGAGTGGCATCGTACCCAGAACACTGGCTGGGTTTCCTCTTTGGATAGAAATACTTATCCTCTGAGCGAAATAGCAGCCAGCCCTCTTGTCACCGCTGGCGTCAACCAATCTAGGTGTTATTTTTTGAAGTGAAAACTTCTTTAGCGGCGTTGTGCACTTTTTTTGGTATGGGTAAAAAATGATAAACTCGCGTCAGGTCACGTGTCCTAATCGTGGAAATTCGTAAGACGGAAACCGTAATGCCACGCCTATTATAATTTTTATTTTTAGTATTCGCGATTATGAGTAGTACAGGGAGGGTGGATATGGAATTTTAATTCTATGACAGATTGCGATGTCAAATATACTACGTCAAAAAAGTAAATAAACAAACATTATTATTTGTGTTGTCTTGTGACATATTTGAGTGTTAAGCGCGAATCGTGTGTAAAGGTTTTCACTTCTGCCGGCACTCCCGGAGTGCAACTCGTTTTTTTTTTACATTCCTTAGCGCTAGGACCCCAGGGGGTCTCCACAGCAAATGGTAGAAATATATAATTTTGAAGAAGTGAATTGTATTTTCGTTTTTTATTAGATTCAGCTAAATGTGTAGCTGCACCTGCGTTTATTGAAGTTTTAGAAACATGAGAGGGGGCTAAAGAGTCAACACATGTTGCGTCCCATAGTAATGCACGGCCTCTCTCCCAAGGTATTAAAGATAAACCATCTGGTCTCTTGCCATCGTTACGATTTATAAAGAGAGGGAACCTGAATGGTGGCAAGAGATCTCTTTATAATATCGTTGAGTGATTGATGTCGAGAAAATCTACCAGCACTTTTCATACATGAAAGACCGTTTTTTTTTTTTAAACAAAAAATATATTATTTATATACTCAACGAGCTCTAAACAACGATACACATAACGATATCCCATTCGATGGGGAAGATTTTCTTTTTTTCGCGCCCCCTTAAGCTGTATAATATAAGGGCTATACCGTAACAAAAGATTAGATGTGGGTCGACAAGATTGTTATACTGCGAAAATTTCATGAATGTATGACTGCTTCAACCGTATAGCTGTAAAACCTGTGTGACAAACGGTCCAAACGGGCTCCGTACGGTACCCCTTAAAATAAGATATTATTAATTATTAAAATGTATATATAGCAACTTATGTAGGTACTATTTTTTGCTTGTCTCAAAGTGCATGTACCAATTTTAAAAAAGTAACGAATGGTCCTTTTTCGGTTTTCTTTTCCTTGCCTTTTGTTATAAATAACGCTAGAACTTATATACTATACGGTAGTCCCTGGGGAAAACCTCGACACGAGCTGAGTTTCCACAACTTAAACTGTCGCGAGAGGAAATTCTTCTGAAACCGCATTGTGCGTGACTATATTGTTTAAGGTGTAAGTTTGAATTCCTTCCGATGCATGGCGAGCGGGGCGATCATAGAACATACTAATTGGAATAATTTTATTTTAATTCCTCGCAGCACAGCACACAGCAGTAGAACACATACAGGAATACAAAGTTTCTCTCAATTTTGTTTAAGGTGATCAAATATTCTCACAGCTTTTATTTGAACCGAATCAAAAGGTCAAGTTACTATCCAAGCGCACCATGTGGTTCCAGACTTGTAGCAAAATTTAGATAGTTAAATTAAATTGAAAATTGTCGAATATTAACTTTAATAAATGAAATTTCGAGTAATTGTATAGGTACAGTCCTTTAGTTTTCTAACGGTAATATTAAGGAAACTCATGACTTCATGTGAAACAGAAGATTATACTTGCTACGAATAAAACAGTTAATAAAACAGTAAATTACGCATAAATATGTAGCAAAAATGAATTAGTTGCTGTAACGACTTGCACCCAGTTTGAAGTGGCCTTGTTATAATAACGCGTGTTAGATTTAGGAACGAAATTATGATTTTTATGATGTCACAAAGGAAGTATAAACCGACTATTTCAGTTCGCGCTCTCTGTCATGTACGCGTTCATGTATTTACAGTAAAAACTGTATTAAAATTTGTATGATGTCTACGTCAGGACAGTCCTTCGGTTTATTTTTTGCAGTTGTTTGTTTGACTCACACATATTTTCTTTTGAAGTTCTGTTGAACACTTGATGACCGTAGTGTTAATAGGGTGTAGGGTGTGAGGGTGTGTGTCAATATAAATACCAATTACAGAGTTTGTTTATTCCCGGTGAGAAATAACTACCAAGCAACCAAATAAAAGAAAACTCTCAAGATCATTGTTCAATGTCTAATGGGAAGTGAAAATAATTTAGCAACACGAACAGAACTGTAAAACTAAAATTAATGTTTAAAAAATAAATAAAAAATCAAATATAATTTTTAGTTTTCAAAGTTAAGCTAATCAAAAATGGTCACAGAGTTTCTACAAGGCTTTCTCATTAGCTAAATAGTTATTAGTTACACCATTGCGAAGTACATTAACATAAATTAACTACAATTAATCAGCCTAAAACAATCTACTGTGTTCATAGGCTTTCAGCCACTCACGCCTACTTTTTTCAGATTCAAAAGGAGAATTTTAATAAACGATTCATTTATTACTTTTACATTATTCCCTTTGTGGTACGGAACCCAAATAAAAGTCAGCGGTTTTTTCAATTTACAAATATCTATTGCCCATGAGCTGAAAGTACCATTTCGGTTATTTTTTATTTTGTCACTCTATCATATATTTTCCTGTTTCAGCAGACATGGGTAGACGTGATTCCGATTTCGAACGAAATAGACGAAGTAGAGAAGAGATATACTTCCGAATTGGAGACAGAGCTCCAGAATGCTAAAGATGATGCGCTTCTCCTGTACACGGAGTACACGTCCAGGGCTGGAGCTGATCTGAAGACCTTTGTCAACATCCTGACGGGATTGACCAATGAAACCATCAGTGAACTAAGCATTGAGGCTATAAATAATGCAGTAAGTGGTTTTTTAAACTTTAACCATCTTAATAATAAAACAATTAGTGATTACTGTACAACTTCCACGTCACACTGTGATATCAAAGCTTTATGCTCTAAGAAAACACCATGCAAGATTTATTTAGTTTTTTAGCTTTAGACCTTTATTTAGCTCAGGAATGGTAAATTAAACAATGGATGGTTGGAAACTTGCCCTGAAATTTAGATAATTTACGCCAAAATGGCAGATAATTTAATTATATAAAATCACGAACAAAACCTAACTCCTTAAGTCTATAAAAAAGCCATAGTGGGGAGGCCCACTATGATCTTGTAGGCAGAGCCTCCGTAGATGTAGGAGAGTGGAAACGCAGTAGATATCAATGAAATGGGTTCCCTTGGACGGCTCTTTTTAGGGTTCCATACCCAAAGGGTAAAAAACGGGACCCTATTACTATGACTGCGCTGTCCATCCGCCTGTCTATCTGTCACTAGGCTGTATCTCATGAACCGTAATAGTTAAACGGTTGAAATTTTTACAGAAGATGTATTTCTGTTGCCGCTATAACAACAAATACTAAAAAACAGAAAAAAATTTGTTGTATGGGAGCCCCCTTAACAAATATTTAAGGGGGCTCCCATACAACAAACGTGATTGTTTTGCTCGTTTTTGCTCGATATTGATAACGGCAACAGGTAGACTCTTGAAATATTCACAGAATAAATAAATAATTAAATTAAAATAAAACAATTATTTGAGGGGGACTTTATTTATATATTTATAATAAACCCTTCGTGAGCGAGTCCGCCTCGCACTTAGCTGATTTTTTTAGCTCAAGAGCAAGGGTATTACAATCCTCTATAGGAGATTATTTAAGAGTTAAATGATGAAAAATGAGTACCTTGTGGCGGTGCGGCTTTTGTTTTATTTCACTTTAAAAAAATAACTACTTCAAGTTCTTTCTTCATCTTTCTTACAATTCTCTCCAGCCATTCTATCCACATATTTAATATTTAACCTCTTTATTAAACTTCTAAAATTTCGAGGTTTGTTGTTGCGTCGATTAAAGATCGTTGTTCGTGGCAGACAAACGGACGATGGTAACGTATTAATTTACAATTTCAACTACCCAAATTTTGAACTTCTTTTTCAAAACTGAAAATATCCTACAAAATCTATCTTAATATCTTTTAGAGGATAGATAAGTCTCTAAATATCGCGTGGAAGATAGATTTGTTTATAAATACACAAAGTTTATTGTTGATAAGTAATTCAAATTACCTATTACCTATTATCCAAAAATCATAAGATAAATGTTTTGTAACGTCTACTCTACATTAATACAATACCGACAAAGAATCAGTGATTAATGTTTATCTAACATATTGCCAAACAGAGTGATTACAGCAAAAGCTTAAAATCATAGGGCAGATAAGTCGGTATGTGGGTTAGAGGAACATTCAACTACCGACGTGAAGGCATTTGCAATGCATTATGAATGCATCGTTAGATACGATGCTAACTGCGATATGTAATTCAAACGCGAATCTCCGATCTAACTGTGTGACTGTATTCATAAAGGTGTTTATGTGCATTGTACACCTTGTTATTTGTTACTAGCTTCGTCTGTGGTTAACGCAAAAACACCCTAAATTTTAACCACCACCTACATGATGCTAGCGGTGCTTCAGATTGCAAGTTTGAAGCTTGTATGTATCACTGTTTTACGATAGATCAAAAACAACAGATACGTGCTAACCCTGTTTACTTTTTTATTTTTTTTCAACTTTTTATTATTGATAAGTATATCTATTAGTATATATATATTATGAAACATATTCTGTCCAAATTTTAATGGTCGAACAGACATACAGACAGCGTAGGCTTAGAAATAGGGCTTCGTTGGTGTCCATTGGATACGGAACTCTAAAAAGTTCCTAGAAAAGATTCCTAAAATACTAATAAAAATAAGTGAATTCATTCGATAGAAAGTTCTAGTTTCTACTTTTATTTTAAAAGTTCCACATCATTATAGGATTCAAATATGGAGGTATCGAAATATTTGCATCCGTTTGCAAATTTGATACAACAACAAATTCAAATTATGGATACAATTTTAATGATCAATCCATTAGTGGCCAAATCCAAATTCTAAAGTTAGATTTCTCTGAACAGAGATGCATAGATTATAAATAAAACTGAATCACATCTGTTGTCTATAAACTGTTCGTTGTAAGATGCTCCTGACCTATACCATTAATGTTTTTCTAGGCGGTGTTAGCTCATATGTATCAAGGCAACGATAATTTTTATACCACTAGAGTGGCAAACAAGCAAAGGGTCCACCTAATCAATTTAACAATTAACTTTGTAATTTGGTTTATTTATAAAACAATAAAAAAATTGTTTAATTATAAAGAAAATAAAGAAAACATAGATTTACCATTAATATATTTTATGATATAGGTACTTACTTGACAGTATAAAATTGTAATTTAAAAAAAGAAAGTTTACACAAAAAATTTGCCATCCACAAACCTAACATACACGTTTGTAGCTCCAGGGGTACTAAGGTTGTCACATACGAGGCAAATACTATCAAAAACACCGCGGCGACCCCGCATATCTGCGAATATCGCTTTCCATATAAATCAATTGAAGTGCACACACGGGGCGGATAATATATATTTCATCTTCCAGCATCCGCGTCTGCTGAGCGATATTGACAGATTCTGTACTCGTTTTTCGCAAATAAATACAAGTTGATGCTTACTTATGCGCGGCGTGCCAATAGTTACCATTTATTTTCAACCAACATAAAAAAAGGTTCTATGTTTTTTTGAGCACGCGAGTGTATCATTGATTTTACTGTTAATTATTAATTGTTTAAAAATGAAAGGTCAGTGTTTCCTTATCTGCAGATCCTATATTATTAACCAAGGGTGTGCCATTTATTATTATCTGATATTCCATCAAAAAAGGGAGGTTTCTGTGTTTTCCCCGTATGTATTTTTGTGTGTTTGCTATTTTCTCAGCAACTATCACTGTTATAATCTCTGTAATTAGAATGTGCCTTCAACAATTAGCAATTGTTAACTTCTTTGTAGGTTTATTTATAAGTAACTTTGAATTTATATACCTACTAATGTTTTGAATGGCAAAAAATATACAAAACGTGTGTTTATTATACATATACTATATTAGATAAAATTATATAATTAATTAAGTGTTGGATAAATAAATGAAAAATGTGTATGCACTGAAGATACCAACTCTTCAGATACGAAATATTTGTGAAGATAAAATCAGGATAAAATTAATCAGGTCTGCATAAAATTATTTAGAATAATTGTTCAATAGACCGGCTAATGCAAAGTCGTCAAAGTTTTCATATTTAGCGCCGGGGTACAAACAAATTAATAATTTTTTTTTTCATGTTTAACTAGTAATAATAAACTGCTTTAGTATAATCAAGGAGTTGCCGTAAGAATCCCACGCCGATAACCAAATTTAGGGCGGGCGGAGCCACGGGCAAAAGCTAGTACTAAATATTAACCAGCAAGAATTGCACCTCGATAGCTTTATGGTAGAGCAGTGAATCGGAAACTGAGTTGCAGTGCCAATTCTACCTGGCTAAGGGGGTAATCTTTAGTCTGCATCTTTGCTATGAAAATATTGGTTTATATTGATGATATAAATTCAAAAATTATTGAAGTAACTAAAATAGGTTAATTTATACTATACTACTCCTGGGATTTTAACCGTGAAGTCATACAATACATAAAATACGATGTACCAATACATCAATTTATTCAGAATGACTATGATCATAACTTGTCACATATATATGTATGTACGTATATCGTCACGGTTGCAATCTTCCAGCTGGAGGTTACCAGCGGCTGGACGCACACAGACATCATAATGTGGTGGTGCCTCTTTCCACCAACAACTAGTCCTGCGCGGCGGGTGGTGAGCCCATTGCTGCAACACAACTTCTGATCCAGTGTATCTGGACTAAGGTGGTGGTTAATGTAAGATCAGGGACAAAATAATATACCTGCATTGCTCGTTCTTGGCGAAGTCAGAATTAAGGGGAAGTAAGTCAGAATTGTTTGTGAGCTTCTTTATAATGATAACTCTTGTTGTTGTGGCAATATGTAAATTTAATGAAAGCTACAATGTAGACAAGGCAGCGGAATGTAATATAGAAACTAATGATTTAAATTCATTGATGCGTTGGTACGTTAAAGGCTCTGATCAAATGCCAAAAATATCTGTGTCATGTGGATGAATATGAAGCTGAAAATATTTGGACATCTTTTCTCTTCAGTAGACCTGCATTGAATATTAACGACCTAATAGGAATGGAAAAAAAATCTTTATATAAGTGTACTAAAAAGTGGGAAATATTTTTCCTATACAAAAACGGGGAGCTTATATGTAACAAACAATATTTTCCACTTTTGAGTCCATTTATAAAAACGTACTTGATTAAAAAAATCTTTTTTATTTAACTTTTTGTCGTGTCCCTTTTAACTTGTTATGAATTATAAAAAAAAGGCGTATTCAATAAACTTTAAATGATATTGGCTTTTTTTTTGTTAAATCTTTCTTTACAACTCGACGAAACCTAAAACAAACTGTTCAGCGTTCAGTTGTCGTCGGTGTCTGAGTCATATTAATAGTTCAACTCTCTAGCTCATCTGAAAGTTAGTTAAAAAACGAAATTGAAATTTGAATATTACAGATAAAAAAGAAAGCAAATTATTAATTAAAAACAAGATATTTATATGCTTTTATTAATTATTTAACTTGTTAATTTTGTGTTGAATTGTGTTAACCTAAATAAATAGAATATTGTATCGTCAGGTAATTATACTCATCTAGTTCTTTAAATTATTTTTCACCACAATCACTCGTAAACAGTGTCATTACGTGCAGGCAAAGCCTGTTCTAAGACCTTAATTACTCACAAGGGCTTTATATTGGTAAATTTTACTTTTCTCAAAGGTAAGCGCACATATATAAAACCCACGGGTGGTAATGACGCGCCTATATTCTAATCAAGCATAAAAGTTGTCTGTTCAAAATATGCACACACTACAAGCGAGCAACTACAAGTTTTAACTTCAGCCGAAACTTTTAAATTCATCATTGTGTTTTTTCATACTGCGTCGCCAAACAAAATCTTTGTTTTCTTATTTAGTTATTATTAATGAAAACAAGTTTGAATTTCGTTTTTTTAATAATTTAATAAATTCCGTGCCTGGTCACAGTACTCGAAGTAGGTATGATTGATGTCACACAGCTACACCGCGCACCTTGACTCTCTTCGGCATCGTTCAAGGACTTGCATCTAATTTCGTCTTTCGACGGTATTTTTTTTTTTTTGGTAACTTAAACTGTAAAAACATATAAATAAATTAAAATAACAAAGACCCCGTTTACATAAAAATAACATAAAGCTGAAATTTAAAACAAATAATTAAGAGCGTTCAAAGTTAAGTTTTGTGTAAAAATATCTGAAAGTACAATTTTCGTAACATTTTAAGATACCTATGCTTAATACTATCTGAAAGAAAGTGCTAAAGTTAAAGTCAAAAAATTAAAGTCGTCGGAATTTTATAGCCTTGTTAAATAGATAATTTAATTTATTCAATCAAACTCAAATGCTGATAATTTTTATAAAAAAGACTTATCAAAAAAAGGAACGTGATCGCAAAAAAGGGGCTGGTCATTCGTCGTTTCTGGACTCTGGTTACGGATTCCGGAGTGTGTCAGTTCTTGTCCAAACCAAAAAAAAATGATTCTTGATATACTCGGGAGTCTGTGTTGCCCTGCAATATATCCTTAGGAGGATCTAGTAGACTGGAGCTTCACCAGTAGGAGAATCCGGTATTCTGGAACTTCTTCCGATATGTGCGATATGGTTAAATAGTAACAGGAACTTCGCCAGGATCTGCAACCGGATTTGAGTCCGGTTGGTTTTCCAATCGCGAACATTGACACGTCCTGCTTTCTTGTCTTTGTCGTCGCGGATCTGGTGTCCCTTTCCCAAGATAAGCAGAAGAAACAAAGCAAAGCAAGTGAAAATTGGGGTTCTGTAAATATATATTAGAAGATTTTTTACTTAAAAAAATATAAATTCGAGCAGCGTGAGCTTGCCGCGAACGACTTATATGCTATGTGGAGCGCTCCAGCGAAAACAGTTTTATAAGACTGGTGATGCTCCTGTAGAAAGGTGGCGTGTGTTTTTAAATGTTTTATGTTTGTATGTGTGTACACGAGTAAGTCCATACAGTGCTCGAATTGCGTTCATCACCAAATGTAGTAGCGGAGAGGTGCATTTTTGGTTTATTTGATAGTATTAGTGACCCTTGAGGGTACCCTCGGATACGTGACAACAGGACAGGAGTGTGCTGCTGTGTCACCAAGTTCATTTTTTAACCATTTATTACGCTTTTTAATGACAGTCATCATTCTTAACAGGTCCAAGGTGACGTGATCTATCATTGCCTTGTATTTTACAAAATATGCATCGCCTTATTAAGAGTTGATAAAGTGTCAGATATATTGTACTAGTGACAATTTCGGCCCTGTACTTAGGATGACACTACTCCAATCTTGACTTAGTGGAACTGGCAATTAGGGTATATTATTTTTATATGAAATTTACATTTGTCACAAAATTGTAGATATTTTAGTTAGTTTTTTATTGTAATTAGTTTGTGAAGCAAATTGTTGTAAATATTTTTGGTGATTCAAAAGTGTTTCTAGAAACACAATTGAATATAAAGATTTTGAATTTGGATTTCATGCTAGAAATTGATTACTTTTGGGGCATCTTAATCCAAATACATTGCATCAAAAACAATGGAAAGCTCAGCCTCTGTCGCGTAGGACTAAAGTATTTGGTAAAACGAGGCTGTTCCCACATTATGGTGTGAGTGTGGCTGGCCAGGTACTGGTTATAAAACCATGAACTTATTACATACATAGCGATCAACTTTTTAGGCCCGTTCAAAATTGATGACTATACTTATTCAAAAACAAAAAAATACATACAATATATAGTAGGTATAATAAGAAAAGAACTGTTTTTTTTTTAACTCTGGGTAACTTTCTATCTTTCTTTTCAAGTTGGTAACATTTTTAGATATTTGCCAAACTGCCGTATCGTACAGATAAATAAATAGGTCTTACCCGTAGGATTCCTGATTTAAAATTTTGTACGAAACTATTAAAATAGACATAGTTCTGAAAATACAAATTACTTAATGTGTGTACATCACGTCATCAGTTACGTGCACAAATGTAGATCTGCAATAATTACGGATAGCCTTGCATTATTACTGGTTTATGCATATTTTATTGGTATATTATACGACGGAGCTACGCGTGTCATCTTCCGCTATTACTTGTAGTGCCTTAGATAACTATTACTATAGTTTGATATTAATATACTAAAGTCATCTGGTAATTATCTTACTATAGTTAAAAAAAAAACTGTGCATAATGTGATACATCTAATACTTTTAAACGAGCATATATATATATCTAATCTGAATTTCGGAGACGGCTCCAAAGATTTTCATGAAATTATAGCATGCAGTGGATTTCGGGGGCGACAAATCGATCTAACTGCGTTTTCGTCGTTTTATCCGTGTTTTCAGGTAATGATAAACTGAAAAATATGACATTTCCTGATGTCTATTAGTTTCTTATATTGGTCTATTATTTTATTACTATTATTTTTACCGACACAGCAACACTAATGCTACTTGACAATAGATGGCGTTGATAAAAAAAAGAGCAAAGCTCGGTCTCTAGGTACTAAGAGTTATGTCACATTATGCACCCTAAACTGAATGTTGTACGAGTAAGTAGGTCGAAATACCAAAAAATCATGGTATTTATTGTTGTTTAAAGTTGGGGCTTATGAATCTTGTAGACTGGTGCAATTTTTAAATCCAATCGAAGGGTGAGAATGACCTAACGTCCTTATCCAGCCAATAACTGGATTTATTTTTACGTCAACAGTTTCGTCTAATATCGCTCGCACTGCCTCTATCAAAACGAGCTCTTAGGTTAATTTGATGAAAAATTGTTTTCGAAAATCTAATGAGACTATTTTATTAGGACGTCTCGCAGCCAATACGATAGTAAAAGATTAGATTGTCGCCATATAACTTAGTTCTTTATGGAATGCCTATAATTAATTACATCAATACAAAATAAATTCTATAGCAGAGCTAAGCACGCCTTCGTTTCCTTGTCTATGTATGTGTTGAAATTATATAAAGTTTATAAATACCTTCTAATTAGCAGTTTTAATGATGCTTAGTATGCATGGGCGATTTTATAAAAAAATAAGTTGTCGTTGTTCAATTGTCTAGTCTTTTGTATATTATATAGATTTTGCCAACAGCTCTGCTCGTCCTAAAATTGGTTTTATATAGTAATGAAATTTACTAAAGCAAGCTATAACTGTAGCTGCAGTTCGTTTAATCTTGATTACAGTTTTTGAATTTTTCGAGATAAAAACAAAAAAAGTAGCCTTTGTTCTATTCCATGGGCGTAGCCAGCTTTTGGATTAGGGGGGCAGGCTTGGCTAGGGGGGGGGCAGACCTGATAGAAAATGTCATTTTAATAAAGCAAACATGTTCATTTTGAGCCAATTCCTTCAGGTTATGGGCACCTATCAGCTGCCCTCCCCTGCCTGTACCTCGCTACGCCCATGTTCTATTCTGGAACCTAACCTACATATTCGTCCAGTGGTTGCAGTGAGATTAAGTAACGAACATCCAGACTTTCACTTTTATAATATTAGATAGTAGGTTAAAAAAAAATTGATAACTAGTGTATAATTAAATGTCTGGTTGTTACGAGTGACAATACTTTCATACTAGAAAAATAATAATCTAAGTAATCTCAATAAAAACATAAATAAAAAAAAACAGGCCAACTTCTCGGTATAAATTTGGTTGATTTTTACAAAACTTTTGTTGAACAAGAAACTAATATAATAACTCGTTCTATCCCTACCTCTCATCACTACTTGGTCAGCAAATCTGTAACGAACCTAGTATGTAAATTACTAAATTATCGAAGCCACATATTCCATGGATGTCACGTTCTAGAACCATAACATTCGCCAAAACCATACCATCAAAAAGATCGTTTAAAAGCTAAAAATCATCGGCCATTATTACTGTTCCTTGTCGATCACCGACCGCGTTGTTATATACATTATTAATCAAACAATTTATATTAACACCAACTGCAAAACTGTTTGCTGTGTCTACCTACTCATAGAATGACGATTTGGTCCGCCAACAAATTTAATTATTGTTTTAATGTGAGCATCATTAAATCATTATCTTCACCTATACTAGAAGTATAGTTAAAGACATGGGCAAAGTCATATAAATGGGCGCTGGGTGGCTATTTCGGAGATGGCCTGAACAAATTTCATTGAACTTTCAAAGACAATTATAATTACACATCAGGTCAGTTTTCGTTATAAAATTTCTTGAAATTTAAGTAATAACTCTGTAAATATTATAAACCTATGTTATTTTTTATTATTAATATTGTGATGGTGTTTTTTTATACTGTATAACTTAATAAATATACATTTATATATCAAATAAAACAAAACTAATAAGGATCAAGAATATATTTAATAAAAAGAATTATAATATTTAATTAGGTACAAAACTATGGCTATCTCCCCCATAATTACTCATATATGTCTATTCGTAATTCCCTAATAACTAAAAAAATATCATATGACAAACTCATTTAAAAATAACCACGTCTTGTACGTTAATCATTCTCTGGCGTTGGACACAAGCGGCTAAACGTAAAATTAAATATTTTAGAACGCCATTGATGACTACCGTAAATATAATAACGACCGATCAGCTATCAGCAGATGTGGTCATCGTTTTAGGTTGAGGGCCAAGAAAACAGCGGTCTACTTTGTTTTATACTACGGCCAAATTCACGTACATAGTTTAAAGTATCACCACCAAAATCATAAACATCAGGGGTCAAGTTCAGCCCGAAGAACAAATTGTCTGCTTCCTAACAAAGTAACTGAGATTTATGTAACTGCAAAGTAGTGCAAAGTTAAACTTACTTACAGAAATATCCAACGTTGTTTGAAATAATTTAAAAGTTGATTACTAACTGCGTCATAATTGAAAGTAGCCAACATGCTTACTTTCATGGATGTCTAAGCTTATTTAAAATCTGATTAAGTGGGCAGATGGTCTGTATCTCTTCTTAAGTAATTTATACCATAATGACGCCTAGAATTTTACTTTTATATCATTTTTTGTCACATTTTTTAATTTATGCTAAAACTGTTATTTATAGTCATTTAAATATGCCATTTATGTTTACTAGATAACGAAAAATCTATTGTTTTCACTAACTTTTAATTGTTAATTGCAAACAAATGGAAATACGCGCTTTAAAAATTTGCACAAGTTTAAATTGAAACAAAGGCCACTTCCAGAGATTTTGTAGCATAAAATACAATTTATAAAAATCACTCAGTAACCTCATGCACTAGACAAACACAATTTTAAATTATATATTTTGCCACAAAATTATCACAAAAACGGCATCTTAAATGAAATACCCAGTTGTATATTAGTGTACTTTTCGTGCCTATTTATATATTTATTGTAAGTAATTATAATACCGATAAACAAAAGCGGGTAATTGCACGTATTTCCAAATTTAATTATTGTTTTCAGAAAATATATTTAATGATTTATTTGACTATTTGCACTTTTCATTTGAATATGTAATAGACTCGTCAGAAAAGTAATATCATCGTTTTGTCTTTAAAACAATAACAGAGCAAGACGGCTATTCTATGGCCCAACAACATTAACTCTGCCACTGTCAAGGCGGGGCGTTTCAGTTCAGGTGACATTGAGTGACGCGTGCTGACTAACTGGCGCATAAACCTAGATGCGTTATTGGCATTAGTCGTGAATTCTGTTACTCAGATTTAGTATTGACTCCATGAGTTATGGGCCGCAGTGACAGCTAGGATCTTTGTTTATTATGCTACAATGTTTGGTTACAGTCACAAGGGTAAGATAATAACAATGACTAAATGCTTTAATTTTAACTAAAGATTTTTAGGGTTCCGTAGCCAACAACGAACCCTTATAGTTTCGCCATGTCCGTCCGTCCATCTTTCTGTCTGTTTGCGGCTTAGCTCAGAGACCATAGTACTAAAAGCTGTAATTTGGCATGGGTATAGTAATATTAATTAGACCGACAAAGTGGTTAAATAAAATAAGAATATTTTTTTTTTTGGGTGCCTCCTATACACGTTACGTGAAGTCGAGATAATTTTTTTTTTCTTGTCTTACCCATAGTAAGGGGTGTCGTTGGATAGCTCGTGTAAAAATATTACGGAGGTATGAAAACCATTTTTTGATTCAGCGTTGAGTTTGTGAAATATCTAGAGCTGTAAAATGCAAATTTTTGTTAGAGCCCAGGTCATGGGAGCTACTTTATATAAGCAAATTATTAAAAGGAAAACTACATAACATAACATTTTGAGAGCGTCTTCATAATATAAATGTAAAAATATTAAAGATACAGCTAAGCACATGTTCCTATCGTATTGGTGATGTAACGTAAGGTATGAAAATTAATTTAGATTTTTAGTAACAAATAATTAAACCTTATAGATTTAGTATTACTAATTAGTATTAGGAAGAAGCTTTTTAGTTTTTATTTTTAAAATGAACAGTTCCTCGGGTAGCAGTCGCAGCTGCCTGTAATTAAGAAAGCACTAAGTATTTTTTTTTACCATAGTGATAGTAATTCAATTTGTTGGTTTACCTTAAATAAATAAAAAAAAATATACGATCTTATCTCAATCATAAACGTATAATAAGAAATGTGTTAAGAGGGGACATAAAGCCAGACAATATTGGCGATAGGCGATAACAAATACCAAAAATTGTTGTAATATAAGAATTATTTTAAATTTTCAGCCTACTTCTTGCCGGACGACATTCGAGAAACGCCTGAAGAAGGTGGAATACGACGCGCACCGCGCTGCCAGCTTCAGCGCTGAAAATCATCACAAGTTCTTCCTCGGACATATGATCGTATTTAGGATGCATCTTAATAAGGTTAGCTTTTACTTATATGGCTAAATAGATTTAGTATTTTATTCTTTATATATTTTGTTATCTTAAGCTGTGAGAAGACAACAAGGGGACAGATAGATAGATAGATTTTTAGGGTTCCCTACCCTACCTACAAGATGGGACCCTATTACTAAGACTAAGCGCTCCGTCTTTTACCAGGCTGTATCTCATGAACCATGATAATTAGATAGTTGAAATTTCCACAGATGATGTATTTCTGTGTGTATGTAGAATAAAATAAATATTGAAGGGGGTTCAGATACAGCAAACGTAAATTTTTTGCTCAAAAAAAAAAAAACTTAAATATATTAAACTAAATACATACGTCGTCTTATATGAACACCTACACACTCGCAAAATGGCGCACTCCGTCCTTTTGGAAGCTGCTTGATATATATAAAATAAAGTAATAAAACATGATGTTATTTTTAAAGTTTTGTTAGTTTGTTTTGTTTTCTTCGTTAAAGATGAGATCCCTTAAATCAAATGGTAAATTTTCAGATACTATAAATTTCGCTTATTAATTAACAAATCAACAACAAACATCTAAATTAAGGGGCTAGCAGCGGCTAACTATATAGCGGCGGCTAACTATATAGCAGCGGCTAACTATATAGCGGCGGCTAACTATATAGCGATAGACCCTTAAACAAACTACATAAAAAATAAAGAATACGGTAGTACTAAACTTATTTATAGTTATTGGATAGGGCCCAGTTCCTAAATACAGTCTTTAATTAAATAAAAATAATCAGTAAAATTAAATCAAAGAATTACTAGAACATATTTAGATTACTATAAAACTTGTTTAACAAAACAAACATTTTGCAACCAACTTAAACTAAAATGCCTTTTATATTTTTTCATCACACTAAAAGCAAAGCGCGCGTTCATAAATATAACTCACAGACGGTCATAAAGCCTATTCTATCAAGTACGTATAAAAGCTGTTTGTTAAAAATATGCACACATTACAAGCAAGCAATAACAAGTTTAAATAAAAAAAAAGTAAAGTTAAAAAGTTAAAAAAAAATTCTAAATATAGCTAATCTAGCGCCATCTGGCGGTGGTGTTGTTTTCTCTACTTCTATTCTTGCTATTTCAATTGTGTTTTGGTGAATTTATTTATACCTTATGTTTTTATTTATTTACTCACAAATGTGATGAAAAATATTGTGTGTAACACGGGCGGTACGAAAATTACAAACTCAAGTCATTAAAGCCTTTGTCCTTCCGTTTATGCTTCTAAATAGTCTTTAGTTAGTAATTTTCTCCTTACCACCCTTAATACACAATGCAATAATAAACTATTATGTAAATCTAAGTATTTTTTTAACGAAACATAATTAAATTTCAATACTATTTTTTTTGTTACCTTGCACGCACAGAATTGATTTCTCGCGACTTCATGGCATTTAATGTAGATTTGTACGCAATTATTATTATATAAATTTATTCCCGAAAACGTTTAGACAAAGAGAATACATATAATATTACTACATAGTTTTATACTATACTTACCTAACTAAATTATGATTATTTTGTGTTTCTAAACAAACAATTAAGTTTAAAATAGTTACTTTACATATTATATGTCAATTCATAACCATAACATAATTCTAAGTAAATTTAATAATCCTACTAATATTATAAACGTGAAAGTTTGTAATAATGTCTAGATGTTTGTTACTCAATAACGCTTCAGCCACTGGACGGATCGGAATGAAACTTGGCACACTTATGGATTAGGTCCTGGAATAACACAGGATCAAAAACCGAAAAATTCAAAAGTTTCCGCGGGAATAACTATAACCGAGCTTAAACGAACTATAGCTATAGCTACAGCTTGATATAGCAACCTTCATAAGTGTAATTAAGGAGTAAATCACTGATTAAATAAAGGAGTTCCACGCCGATAACCGAATTTAGGGCGGGCTAATTTAGGAGTAAATCACAGTATTAATACTGTGATTAAATAAAGAAATCCCACGCCGATAACCAAATTTAAGGCGGGCTAATTTAGGAGTAAATTACAGTATTAATACTGTGATTAAATAAAGAAATCCCACGCCGATAACCAAATTTAGGGCGGGTTAATTTAGGAGTAAATCACAGTATTAATACTGTGATTAAATAAAGGAATCCCACGCCAATAACCGATTCAGGGCGGGCGGAGCCGCTGGCAAAGTCTAGTAATATTATACGAGTAGGTACCATGGTGTACATTACATAATTTCACTGTCGAGTAATTTAAGGGATTTAGGTTAATTTTTGAACACTAGACTTTGCTAGCGGCTCCGCCCGCCCTGAATTCGGTTATCGGCGTGGAACTCCTTAATTATCTCCTTAATTATACTAATGAAGTTTGCTATAGCAAACTACATCTACTGTTCTTTAAACTCTGTTATAGTTTTAATTTTTTTGGGATAAAAAGTAGCCTTTATGCTATTCCAGGACCTAACCTATGTGTATGCCAAGTTTCATCCCGATGCGTCGAGTGGCTAAAGCGTGATTGAGTAACAAACATCCATCCAGACATACAAACTTTCATTTTAGTTATTAGTAGGATATTGCCTGACAAAACACACAGTAAAATACAGTAGGTACATGCGCCTACTGGAGGCCAACAAAGAACCTTATACATGATTGCATAAACCTTCCTACTTTTCTCGATAGAATTTACTCTTGAAAAGTACTATATAAAGTTTATTTAGCTTGTTTTTCTTAGATTTTATAAAACTTTATAAGGTCCAATTATTGAAAAAACATAGTTTTGACGTCATTCGAGATTCGAGACATAGTTTAGTCAGAGAAATAGTTATGGTAACTTTTGCTATTAAAATTATAAACTATTATTTTTCGATATTTTGTCATTATCCTAGAAATAGGAGATGTACTTGTCCCTTTCTTGTGTGTCTGAGTAGGTCCCTAGATGCTTAAGTTTTACAATTGGACCAGGTAGGCTGTAATGATCTATAGCACGGACGCTAAGCAGTAAGAATTTCGTACATTGACCTTTCACTTTTTAGCCTGTGTCAGTTGTCAAAATAGTAGTAATTTCTGATGACAGCCGTCGGTCATTGCTACTGTGCGAGCGTGATGGCAAATTATTATGCGCGTGCAATAAAGACAAATAGTGTCTAGAAATTCTTCCTGCTTAGCGTCCGTGCTATAGATAAGTAATTTAATAACAAATAAATAGGTAGGTATGTTTAGAATAATGTTTGCGCTGATTCGACATTGCCTATTTATTTACTGCTTACATATTGTTAAAATTCCACAAAAAACATCCTAAAAGGAGGTCAAAAATATCGGCCAAGTGCGTGTATTATGTTAATATATAGGGTTCCGTAGTATGAGTTTTTTATTATTAAAAACTTAAAATTGTAAATATCTGAAAAAATTGTAAACGTAAAACGTAAAAGCTAATAACTTGCAAAGTAGGCATTATAGTGATTAACTATAGAACTTGAATATATTTTTAAAGACCTATCCAACGACACCCCACACAAGGGGTGCGAGACAAAAAACTGACTACCTAATTATTGTAGGCACGTATACATGCATTAATTCAAACATGCAAACATTTCAATCTGTAGAAACGCACTTATACGAATATTTTTTTGTGACAACCCTGGGACCTTATTGGGAACAATTTTGAGCTATTCCGACTCTGGAATTCGAGAGAAAAATGTATGCAAGTACATTCACGTGTTTCGAGAGGTCGGTCAGACTTCTATACATTTTTGTCTCGAATTCCAGAGTCCGAATAGCTCGAGACTGTTCCCAATAAGTTCCCAGACTCATTTTTAGTGTCTCGCAGTTTGTCGGCGTTTTGCGGCGAGACAAAGAACTTCGCTCACTATAGTTATTACGCTATGCCGATATCAATAGGCGAAGAAAATTCTGTAATCGGACCAGGGGATGTATAGAAAAACATCAAACAAACCTCTAGCAGCTTTAGTTAGAAATATACCCTGGCCTGATTTTTAGAGTTTCTTATTAGATTTTTAGAGTACCTACATATTATTTATATTATATTATTGTTTTATTTGGCAACATCTTAGTAGGCATAGTACTTAGTGCAAACTGCTTTGTTAATTCGTATGTCATCTGCTAAAAATATATTTTGTAAGTGTGGACCACAGAGTAGGTATAAATTGCCAAAGATTAAAAACCTAAGGGTTCAATCGCCAAGCCTTTGCCAATGGAATCGACAAACAAAATTTACGCGGCAACTACCGATCTTCCTTGATCTTTATTGTATTTTTTGCGCTACGATAACTTTTTGAAGTTTGATAAATTAATTAATTGAATAAGAATTATATTTTCATCTCACTGGCTCCGATAGGCTTACTTTATCGTTTAAAATCTGCGTGAAAAAGCCTTCTTTATCCAATTGCGCGCAAAAGGATTTGTTTTTTAATTCTACAAAACAAAAATGATTAAACCGCGGTATTGTCATAATGTTAATACCTATATGGATAATTATTGAGTTTAATTTTGTTCTTTTTTTTTTCAGAGTGAAGACTACGTAAAAAGATGTGATAGAGTTATCAAAGGTTGTGGAATTCAATGTGAGGTAAGTGTACAATAGTAAAATTTAATTCCTACCAATAACCTCATAGACATAGAGAACTGGAAAGCGTATTTCATAGCCAGGTGTGATGTATGTGATACATATTTAGAGTATTTTCTTTTATTTAAGCAAGTCCGGAACATTTTTTTAGAATCTAATTCTTTGCGTGGAACTACAATAGAATCTTTAATTTAACGAGCTGGCAAAAAGGTCAATAAACAAATCATTCTCCATAATCGTGACCATTTGATTTCAGTCTACACCAAAAGTGATTCGCTGGCGACGTCTAGCCAAGGAAGAAATAAATAGAGTAAGAGACGATCTAGAACATTCTCGTCTCTCCTACAAAGATCTGCTTCTGCATTCCCATAAGAGATTGAATCATCTGAGAAAACTAGTGAAGATCAGAGTGGAGGAGGCTGTGGATGATTTACGTTTGTGTGCCCAAGGAGGTTGAAACTTTAGTAATAGAATCAACAAACTTAAAAGATCTGTTTTAAAGTAGTAGTTTTTGTTTTGTAAATATTTAGAAAAATATTTTTTGTTCGTTTTTATGTTTATGAATGTGTTTTGAACAAATGCACACTTACCTACATTATTTACACAAATTTTAAATACTATTTAAACTATGTACTTAGTAACTGTTTCCTTACGTCTACCTTTTTATTAAAGGTAAGTGTACAAATAGTTATGTGTTGCTTGCAACCATTTATATTTAAAAAAAATTTTTTTTTTCGAGTTTTCATGCAATCAAACGTATAATTTAATTTCAACGAATTATTTTTTCTCCAAAAATCTCTAAATTCTTGCGATTTGGTAACACAAACATCTTTTTTACCCTAGCTATAAAATTTGGTTTTTAAATTAAACTTATTATCACCAAACATCCCATATGTTGTTTACTTTTTCTATTTTATTTTATTTGTAATACTTGTCACTTCTTGTACCTACATCAAGAAAAAAAAACTATGGTTGGTTTCGAATGATTGACTGTACATAATTTTTTTTTTTACAATAATCGTCACTTGGGTACTTGATAGGTTAATAGTACAAAATGTTAAGTTATAAATTCAATATGTTTTATGTATGTAAACTTACATTAGATGTTAGTTTACATGTATAATTCAGGCTGTATGCTTAACAGTTTTTTTTAAGATTAAACCGATATAAATCAATTTTGTAACTTGAGGAACATTTCTATTTCGATTCGGTTAACACCACGAGGTACAGCAAGCTCTATAAATTTTATAATTTTACTAACAGTATTTTCAGTAAAATCTGTTATGTTGTATTTGTGATGTTGATTATTTAATTTATTGTTATTTTTATACATCACTTTATTTATTGACACGATGATAAGAAAATTCAACTTAGGCTCACTGTGATAGTTATAAAGTATTTGATAATAATTTAATTAGTCGAAAGTTGTTTGTTAGTACATTTATTACATTTTAACAAACCAATGTTAAAAAAGAATAAATACTGTGAACAAGTTCTTGTAATAAAGTTTAACAATCTAAATCTAAATTTTTTTTTCCTATTATATTTAAAATTGCCCTAGGTCTTGTAGCCTTCCTTAGTATCTTGCGCATGCCAACTAAGTAAATGTCAAAGAAATTGTTGTTTTAAAGTAGAGCAAACCTTTAAAAAGTTAAATCTGTATAATCAACGAAGATATAATGCAAGAAGCACAGCAATAGTATTCTCTGATAAGAGATACCTACTATTTACTATTTACCGGTATTAGAGGATGCTTTACTCTAATTTTTGACATTTTTTTGAAATTTAAGTCAGGGGATCCAATATGTTATTCTTTTCGTCTTTTTTTGGCGTTGTACTCTTAGTAGTATAAGTATATAAGAAAACTATCTCTTTCACCTGTTTTTTTACCTTTTATGCAATCTTCTATTGCAGTTAATAGTGACGTAAGGGTTTTACGTTAAATGAAATTTTTTTTTTTGCCTTTTTGTCCATTTTTTTGTCTTTTGATGCAATTTCTATCTGCCTTTTATGGCGTAATTTCTATTGCTCTTTTTAGGGTTCCGTACCCGAAGGGTAATTAGGAACCCTACTACTAAGGCTCCGCTGTCTGTCCGTCCGTCCGTCCGTCTGTCACCAGGTTGTATGTCATGAACCGTGATAGTTAGACAGTTGAAATTTTCACAGAAGATGTATTTCTATTGCCGCTATAACAAAAAATAATAAAAAACAGAATAAAATAAAATAAATAATTATATTTCAGGGACTCCCATACAACAAACGTGATTTCTCCGCTAGATTTTGTTCGATATTGATAACGGCAACAGGCAGACGCCTAAAACATTCACAGAATATTTAGATATATAGTCACTGTAAAAATTGTTAATTAAATTAATATAAAACAAATATTTAAGGGAGCCTCCCATACAACGGACGCGACTTTTTTGTCGCCTTTATAGATAATTGTACGGAACTCATCGTGCGCGTCCGACTCGCGGGATATCGGAATATGAACACATAAGCTTTTTATAATTTTTTTTACTCCCATTAAGCGTCCTTAAGAGTTAAATATTATTATTTGCATTGAAAATTTCTAAATAACTACCCTAGGTTTTGTATTTAGCAATACTATAATAACTTTTAGCTAAATTATATCGTATGTACCGTTGTAAAAATATATCAAAAAGTAGCAAAAACCAGATATGTTACTTTGTGATTTTTTCTGTTAAGAAAATTGTAGTATCATGTTTTAATTTTTCTTGCTCCATGAAAAATACCGGTCATATTATAAATTTTCTGAAATATCTTCTATCTACAGACATCGGCCACTTTCTTTTTCCGGCGTTTCCTCGTGGACCCATTAATGGGTCAATTCAATTCCACTACCTATTCCTAGTGCTACCAGTGGCTTCTACTTTCATATTATATACCCCCTGTTACTATGAAAGCTACCATTTTATAACCTTATCGTGTTGATCTGAGCTTGACTGTCTCTTATTTCTTTACGAAATACAATGTTAGTTTGTATGTAACTTGTTTGTCAATAAGATATAACTTACGACTGCTTAAGTTATACTCGACTGCTTATCAGTTGAGGTTAAAGGTTATTTATCTAATCAAATTAACAGACAAGACAGATTAAGATTAGAACAAGAAGCACCTTATTCTGATCACGAGTTCCCACGGTAATTTTCCATTTCTGTAAATTTTACAAACATAATAATACGTACCTACCTACTCTTACTTCTTTTAAATTAGCTTTAAATGTATTTAAAAAAATATATATTTAATAATAAATAAAACAATAAAAAACTTTTTAACTATTTATTCTTTCGTTGCTGTGTTTATTGGTAAAATTCACCTAAAATTAAAACTAACGTAATACAGGTATTTGGCTATTTACAATATAAAATGACTACGAATATATTTACGATAAAGAAATAAAAACATTAAATATTAACACACATCTATTTGTGAGATTCGTTTTTCCAAAATACTGACTCCAAGGAATGTACAAGTATTTATATCATGTTTTCTTTACTATCTAATTTGGGCATACCTTAAATAGGTTAATAGGTACGTACACAACACCTTGATGCCTTAATACTATATCGAACAAAAATAATATTTTTGTACAATTTTTACAAAATTATGGCAATAAAATTTGTAAGTTATACAAAAAAAATATGGTAAAAAATACCAAAATTATAAAGAGACGAGCTCTTTGTAAATATTTTAAAATGCATTACAAAGTAAAAAGAACGTAGATATTTGAAGAGTATTATTAAAGTCTTATTTTAAAAAGAATCTAAAATAAATAAGTGACTTAAAATGGCTAAGACAAATGAGATTCGAGTAAATTATCTTTTTGTAAAAAAATAAGAATGTTTTTTTTATCACGGCAATTCACTTAGATTGCCTTCAAGTTTAATTTATTTGCAAATGGACGTTGACAATGTATCAATAGAAAATAGTGACAACTGTCAATGTATCATGAGGGAATAGTGACAGCTGTCAATGTATCATGAGGAAATAGTGACAACTGTCAATGTATTTGTAAGCTTTACGAAGATATTTAGTTAACTTTTTGTTTGACAAACAAAGAAACTGAAGGTTTAAACGTGATATTAAAAAATACTTAAAAATAATCTGCATGCAAAACTAAAAATTTGCAAACATATTGCAGAAAACACAGTAGGTACTATTTGCCAATAACAATGGAATTTGTTACAATCCTCCAGTTAATCCTTGTTATATATATCATACATTGCCAACATGCATGCAAATATTACTTAAATACTAAAATGATATTTACAAATATACATAATTATAGCGTTTTGTACACACATCTTGCTTGATACCTGGAAAAGATATAAAACTTATATTAAACATAGTAAAAAAAAATACTTAAAAAACTCATTCTGGTGATTCTAGCACCAAAATTAATAAAGACTAATGCCTTAAACTCCTAAGAAAATTTTCAATAATGACTGCTACACTCTTTACATTTTGTGAATTATACATCTTTCGAGTTATAATTTTATTGTAGTGAAACAAGGTATTACTAAAAAAAATCGATTGGTTTAAATTAAACAATGATCTGGTGAGGTCGCTCAAGGAAGTCGCTTGATACACGCGGTTCAAAATTGTACCTTAGATAAAATTAGTAGTCTACGTTCAACAGAAATGAATGTGTTAGTTATGTAACTAACCATCAAAGAGCTCCAAGCCCTGCAGTGGGCCTCGGTGGCGGTTCAGGAGTATCAGGTGACGGTGGCTTGAACGTACTACCCTGTGGATTTTAAAATAAAAGCTACAGTAATGCCTACTATTTATAAAATTATTGGCCTCGTACGCATAGGGTCAAAGTCACTCAGCAAGCTAAGTTAACAGCAACAAATGTAGTTTTTATCCCTAAGAGAATCCTTAGTTACGTAGAGGAAATATGTACCAGAGCTAAAGTGGCTGACATAGGTCAAAAGATAAGAAAACTGAAGTGGCAATGGGCAGGCCATATAGCTCAGCTAAGTGCTTAAATGAATACCTATAACTCCAGCAATTAAATAATTGAACACACAGGATTACGACCTCGGTCTCCCTGACCTACTGCAATTTATCCCATACCTTTCGAGACAGCAGTATCCCTATTTGCCCATGTTCTCAAAATACTATGCCAATTTCAACTTATCATTCTCTTTTGTTTCGCTAATCTGAAACCATTCGTGCTCATGGATGAGTGACTAGCAACGCGCCTAATCTATAGATTTCCCTGATGTTGGGCATACCCAGAAAAAGGCTAACCTTTTCCCAGAATTCGGGGCTATACTAAGATGGACAGTGCATTAAATACGTTTAGTAATTAAGTGTTTAAAATTAAAAAAAAGAATAACTATCGAGTTTCTTGCTGCATTCTTCTCGGTAGAAATCAACATTGAGAACCGGAGGGCAGAATGAAGTTTTCATCAATTTGACGATTCAATTGTTCAAACCTAATTTCAATAAAAAAAATTGACAATGATTGTTATTTTCGTTGCTGCTTTACCACACCACACGTAACTAAAAGAAAAGACTGGCAACAAAAAAAAATATTACGGGTTGATGGGAAGG
The DNA here is from genome assembly GCA_946406115.1 of Apoda limacodes. NCBI lineage: Eukaryota > Metazoa > Arthropoda > Insecta > Lepidoptera > Limacodidae > Apoda > Apoda limacodes. The sequence continues at coordinate 4,082,465 of OX291554.1, forward strand.
TCTCTGTCCATCACATCGTATTTTCCACAGAGGCGAAAATCAGCCCGCGGAGAGTTACGTTGAATGTAAGAGACGAGAAATATGAGAGTAAATATCAAGAAAGAAGGGGTGCTGCATATCATTGGTAACAGTTAGAAGTTGTCTAAAAAGACAGGTTTAGTTTTTCGTGTGGCCCAATATTGATTTATAGAAGTTAATGTTGGGTGTGAAAGGCGAGATCAAGATTCCTCTAAACAGTCAATAGTATGTGAAAGCATTAATGCATATAAGGCCAAAAAATGGAAGTATTTAACCTCTGCCTGCGTTTTCGGGAAAAGGGCGTGTTATTCGTGTATGTAGTTGAATTTCATTTTTAAAACTTTCACTCCGAATATTTTTATGGTTGTGTATACATTCAGTCATAGGTATATAATATAATATCTCTTAATTGCTCGAGTATTAATATCATTAACACTCTAGCAATTCCCAGTTACCTGAAATCCAAGGGCAGCTTCTAGTGGCGTTGGTGACTCCCCGCCCAGCGTCGCGTAGTCGCCAAATCGTTCCAAGGTTCGATTCCCTTGGATCGTTGCGTACGTGTTATCGGGCTGAAGAAAAAAAAATTGCATCATGAAAATGACATCAATTGGTTAAAGTAAATGAAAAAATCTAATTTTTCTATTTCATTAAATTTTAGTTGTTTTACCATTTTAGCGTACATAATAATTATTATTATTCCTCAATTAGCATTATATAGCATAATAATAGTACTTCATACGTCTGCAAGTTCCTTTTTTGTTCTTAGTTCTAATTCCGTTACAATTCCCCTTTCCAACAACAAAACTCTGATTTTGATTCTTATAGCTTCAAAAGCATTAATTTTTTTTTTAATCTTTTAACTACATTTAACCAAAAAACCCGACGCCTATTTAACCTATATATTGTTAGTGATAAGAAGTATAGAACAAACCTGTGGCGCCTCGCTGGCTTGTTCGTTCTGATCTCCGAACACGTTCATGGTCAACTCCTGTTCCTCATATGGCCGGAGCTTTGTCTCTAGCCAGAGCGGGTTCTCTGTCGTACTGAGCTCCTCCAAAATCCGCCGCCGAGCGAAGCTGTCTCCCTTGCTAGATTGATTAGACCCTGACGATATAGGCCTGAAAAAGATGAGATTCTTTTTAAAGTTTATTCTGGTATGGACTACAATTATAAATATCATGATGCATAATAAATTGTCCTGTTACTCATAGAAGTTTAACAAGTGGAAATTTAAAAACTACATACCTACTCCATATTTTTTTAATCTTTCAGATGCTATAGTTTTGTTACAAATTTGTAAAAAAGGCGTATTTAAGCAATCCAGTCTATATGATAGATGTTGAACCAAGATTTGGTATGATTTTTCCAATTGAGTTATGTTTGGCTAGGATTTTGTTCATTGATATCGTTATGCTGACTTTTTTGAACATTGATACGAACCAGTGTTTGAGGCAAGCGCAGACAACAACGAAGGTAACGATGCCGGTGAACAACACGATCAGCAGAGCGATCAGCGCCGCCAGCGCTGGGTCAAAGCTCTCCACGCCTAGACATACAATATTACCATTCTTTACCAGCCACTACTACTGCCACACTGTTGGGGCACGGCCAACCCTCACTTTCAACAAAGGTGATTTGGGCCATAGTTCATCATGAGAGTCCAGTGCGGATTGTGAACCACACTTACGTATTTTTGACGTATGCACGTTTACTCATCATTACCGACCATTCATATCACCATTAATGTATAGAATCAGTATTAGCTAATGAATAAGCAAATTTTTAAACGACGCTAAACGAAAAACGCGTGACGATTTAGTTAGACTTAGTAAAAGTTAAGGGCGATGGAAGGTAAACACCTTATAAATATAATACATACATATTTTACTTAGGTTGTGTGGCAGAAATCGCTTCTTGGCGATAACACCGCCTATTGTACATTGCATTTTATAATTAGTGTTCCTTAGATTAAGTTATTTGTTTGGTGTACAATAAAGAATATTTATTTTTATTATTATAATTATATTACATATAGAAAACTCCCAGACTCATAAATAATAAAAATGTTTATTACAATGTTTGTGCTTTCGGTTTCAGCAGGCAGGAGCACTCTTAACTGAACCACCAAGGCAATGTCTTTCAAGGTTCTTCTAGATTTTATACCAAGATAGCAATAAATTGTAATTATGAGTAAGTACACAGAAACTAAAATTTTGGCAGAAATATGACAAAAAAAACTTTTACGAACCTTTGGAATCGGCACTTGCTGGAGTCAACGTCTCAACTCCATATTCGTGGAACACGTCTTTTAGGTAATCGTACTTGGCGTCTACTGTCTCAAGAACTTTTTCCACGGGCAGCAGTTGATAAGTCAGCGGGTCCACAGGGAGGAAATAGACTTCGCACCTGTCGAAAATGAATGTTCTACAAGTAAATATAGCAGCGAAATGATAAAATAAAAACCAAAGAAGTGCGAGTATAACTCATGCACCGCAGGTTATATATATTTTTATTTTTTTTTCTATACTTGGGCTGTAAGTAACGTAAAATACCCTAATATAAGGTTCTGGTTTATTTGCAAATGTTAAAATATGCAAATGGCCGTAGTTTTGGAATTTGTTCACTTGGAATTGTCTTTTTTACAGCTCTAAGAGACTGTAGGCCTAAGTGTTTGGAATTAAATTAAACTTGATACCTCTAAGCATTTTAAAAAAAAAGAGTCTTAAGTGACAGACGGACAAGTTTATTTTTTGTTTGATTGAACTCAATATAAATTTAAATATTTTTTTTAGATTTTGTTTCCACCTTAGGCTGTGAGATCAATGAGTCACTGGTACAAACAATGGAAAAAAAACAGAATTGGTACTATAATGGTACAAACAATGGTAATGATAACAGAATCTGTATTATAATGGTACAAACAATGGTACAATGGTAATGAATACATAATCGATACTATAATGGTAATGATAACATAATCGGAACTATAATGGTACAAACAATGGTAATGATAATAAAATCGGTACTATGATGGTACATACAATAGGAATGATAACAGAATCGATATAATTTCTTTTACAGTGACCTTCATTATATGATTTAAATAAAATTTCAATTTCAGAGGACCTTCTTTCTGCAAACGCTTAGGTTGTTGATGTCGAGGTTTTTATTATGTTATTACAGCGTGAGGTTATTTAACAAAGAATTTTTGTTTTTATTTTCTTTAAGGGACAGCAATACGTCTACGGGGTACGGTAACCGCTTATTATCATTAAAGCCGTATGCATGTTTGCCACTATCATTTGTAAAAAAAAAAAATATTCACAATAAAATAAATAGATAACTTTCTTACCAATCATTGTACAGTCTGTCCGCGTAGACATGTGTGACCCTTCTGCCGGGCACCAGCAGCGCGGAGCCGGCTTCAGCGACGCGTCGAAGTACACCTGACAACGGAGCCGAGCAGTTTCGGGACACAACCATCCGAATCAGGGTGGACCGGTCAATTATCCACAGCTAAAAACAGCTTAATTGTTTTAGAGAGACCTTTCTCGAAAGACATAGATTTACCCTAATAATTGTTTCATATTAAAAGAAAAATCGGCTAGAATTTCTATATAAAGGCTAGTTTTTTTTAATAAATGAAAACCATGAAAAAACCAGCCTAAAATGTATGTTTACGTGCTAAGTTCAACCTTATGAACGTTGGCTTCAGATGGTTTTAGCTTTTTTTATACTTGACTTGCTTAACTGGCATGTATCGTCCCCTTAAAGATTTAGTGTTCCGCCTTCCGTCTCGCCACGCACCTCACCATGCGATTGCTCTGTCTCACCCTTTGTATTTTATAGGTTACTGTATACATGCTTAGTATGTAATCATAGTAATTTTTTCAATAAACTTTTTGAACAATAGGAATACAAGTTAGCATAATTAGTGAGAATAGCTACTAACATATACATGCGCCATGGTCTGCCTGTGTGGTGGAGCGATCTCTTGCGCGATGATGTCAAGCACGAAACGGTCTTGATTGTACTCTGCCATGTAGCTCGCCGTCATCAGCACACCTGATTATATGTTATGATAAAATTTGCTAATACTAGTTACTACTAATACGGGTCATAAAAATGTAAAGTGTTTTGTTTAAAAAATATATTTATAATATACCAACAAGTAAAGATGTTAGGTTTAAGTAGTGATAACAGTACAAAACATTATTGAATGAATCATACATATGGTGCAGATTTGTACATTAATCTGATAGCTTACCTTCTTGTGTGATGTTAAAGGGTGAAGGTAGAACACTTCCACTAGACTGAGCAGCCCCAAACTTGAACAGGTGAGAGGCAGCCACCATATACGCCAGGGTGCCGTTTTCTTCAAGGTCAGGGTCTTCAGCAGTCAACGTTAAAATTGGCTCATTAACGCGAGCTCGATGTAATACACCTACATAAACAGAACCAGGTGTCAGGCAACATTCATAAAAATATAAAATTAAAAATTTAAATCAGATTTCACTCCTAAATAAAGTAAAAAGGTCGTTTGTAGCGAACGTCATTAACATACAACTACTAAGCACTTTCTACTAGGGACAAGGGAAGGCCTAGTATATCAGTCTTAAAAATACATAAATGTTCATAGAATCAAGAAATACATGATAAATATACACCTATAGAAATAAAGTTTCTTCGTTTATGACTCTCAGAAGATTGGAGACTTGGCAGAAAACATATATTTAAAACCATGTCTATGGCTACATCATCAATATAAATAAATATTTGTATAGCAAAGATGCAGACAAAAGATTAACCTTGAGCCAGGACTTGAACCTGCAACCCTAAGATTCCGTCTTAGTGCTCTATTAATTTAGCCATCAGGATACAATTCTGGCTAGTTAAAATCCTCACTATGTAGTCTCGCTCTAAAATACGCTCATTATGAACCTCATAAACTCACAGCTACTTATGAAGTCCTAATACATCAATCCTGCAAATACGCAAATCTTCATACAATTACGAAATACACGATAAATAGACATACACAGAAATAATCTTTTTTCGTCTGAGATTCCCTGAAGAAAGATGGGAAGGAAAACATATCATCAAAGTCGTATCTATGACTACATAATCAATATAAATAAATATTTTCATAGCAAGCAGTAGCAGGCTGTAACAGATATAATATGCCAAATTTTAAGGCTAATTTATCGCAGTCGTAAAGTCTCTGAATACGATGACTGTGGGCATTGGGCATGGCTTGTTTGACAAATTAATCATACAGGAAAATGTCAATATCAGCAAATTAGTCATTATTTTCAGGACTATTCCATTATTTTCCTGTTATACCAGGAATTAACTTCTCCAAAGCTTTACTCCAAGGGCATCTCATACTCACTAGCATAATAAATCTTTTGTCGGAATTTAGGTTGATTGTCGTTATCATCCAGAATCTTGATGGTGACAAATGCAATGCTGCTAGCGTCATCCTGACCTTCGGTGTTGTTGTCTACTGCTTGTATATTTGGTATGCTTCCCAATATTGGGTTATTGCTTGCAAATATGGTTAGGGAATATTCTGATTTCTTTTCTCTGAAACGACATACAAAAAGAGATTTGATTTGATTTCTAATTATAGCCAAGGCAATTATGTCGTATTTTTAGTAAAATCGTTCGTAATTTGAAAGAAGCAAGGATGTATAGGGTTGTAAGTGTAATCGTAACGCAAAATGATACCATAGACGCAGTACATGCTTCAGAACTCCTTGGCTCTAAAATTTTGCATTGGTTTTTTTCATGTTCCTTTTATTATATTTTATTTAAAACAGTACAAAATATCTGTAAATATGTATCTAAACACAAGCAGGAAAAAAGTAATAAAATATTAAAAAATATTTTTAGCCAATCACTTTGAAAAGAAGTTCAGAACCACAGTAATTGTCATTTTATGAAGGTGTCAGTATAACAAATTGTTAAAAAAAGAATTGAAATGGAAAACCGACACAAAATTTCAACGCTATAAGTTGTTTAGAATCTTGTACTGAATCGAATCCATGGTATCTGTTTGCGATAAGATGTCTCTTACACCCGGTATAATGCATGTTTGTTCCCTTAGTAAAAACATTAAAAGTTGTGTTTTGAATATGAATATCTTTTCAGAAAATAAATTGATTCTTAGCCCGATTCTTACCCAGTAAGATAGTTTTTATCTCCCACGATTTTATACGTACCTATCAAAACTTATATTAGCCCTAATATTTCCGTGTGTTCTATCCAAAGAGAAAGCTCCTTCTAGATTTCCTTCCAACAGATGATAATAAACTTCGCCGTTCTCCCCTGAATCCTTGTCAGAAGCTTTCACGGCACCTAAATTAAATGAATAATAAAATATTAAAAATAATACTTTTTAACAAGTCTCTCCACAACCGCAAAACTCGGTACACTTTAAGCATTTTTTTACGCATCTATTTCTATTATCTGCATCTATTTGCACAATTCGATATAATTAATCGATACACGCGGTAGAAGCAAGACGTAAGGTCCTCAATATGGGATCCGAAATTGGATTTTCTATAGCCCACTCTTTTTCATATATATTAATTTTTTTTCTATACTTAATAAAAAATAAATAATCCTAAAGGTAATTTTAACTCAATGAAATGCCAATTCAAAAGGATACTTACCAATAATAACTCCTGGGAGTTGATTTTCCATGATAGAGAAGTAGTAACGCGAATGAGGGAATTTAGGCTCGTTGTCATTGTCATCAACCAAAACTACCGAGATAAGGCGTAGGCTTTCAAATGGGGCTGGAGTACCATTGTCTACTGCTGCTATCACCAACTACAGGAAATTACCGGTCAAATTTTTATTAACGAAAAACATTAACTTAGTATAAAACCCAAGCTAAACTGCAAAAATTCATTTTTTTTATCAAAAACGTAACGAGTATTTTATCAGACTATAAACTCAGTGGTTTAAATAATATTCTCTTATTAAATTTCAAAAGAGAATTAGTGAAAACGAAATTTTGGCTTACTTGATATTCAGATTTGTGTTCTCTGTCAAGAAAAGTCTTTGTCCTCAGCTCCCCTGTGTCCGGATGGAGACTAAACTCTTGGGTTTCTCCCACGTTCTGATTGTCTACCTTCAGGTAGTAGGATACCCTTCCATTTTCTCCGCTGTCTTCGTCTGTAGCTTTGATAGTTGTTATAAGGTAGTCCGCCTGACCTGTGTTCTAAAAATGAATGTTTTCGATTTTTTTTTATTTTTTCAATTCATATTATGTTTCGTTTGTACAGAGGTTGACGTTTTGATATTTGGGAAAAGAACTTTTCTTTTTTTTTTGTTTATTCATATATGACAAGCAATTTTAAAATTCCTTACCTCTGGTATCTCTAACACTCGCTGTTCAGGCGGAGGTTTGACGAACACCGGGCTATGTTTATTGACACTGAGCACAGTAATGTCAACTCTCGCGGTGTCCGTGTTGACACCTTGACCGGCTTCGTCAATGGCCGTCACTGTTAGGTGATAGGTTTGATTCCCAATCACTGCTTTCGCAGGGTATATGATGCCGTTATTAGGATCTACCGTGAATACGCCTGTCAAAATAAATATTCCTTTGTCATTAGTCTGCGAAAAAAAGTGATCTTTACAGCCTACTAAGTAGTAGTTCGTAGAAACCGTATGCATGTATGTATGCAGGATGTAAGAATAATAGGTTTACCGTCAGTAATTGTGTGATTGACTTTAAGTAATGAAAACCTGAAATCTGAAAAAATGCTTACCTGGTTCACTTTGATTTTGGATTAGATATTCTATTTTCCCATTGATTCCTTCATCTTTGTCTTCAGCCAATACTTGCAGAATGGCTGCAGGAGGATTCAGTTGTAAGTTCTCTGCAATAGTACTTTTGTACACATTTTGGGAAAATATTGGAGAATTATCATTTACATCTAATACTTTGATGTGGACCTGCAATATAAAGTAATTTATGTGTAAACCACTACTTATCAAAACATATTCACACCATAGAAAATAATACATAAACAGTGAACATATTTATTTACTTTCAATTCGCATGTAGTAATTAGTATATTTTGACCTTAGCAGTAATTTGGGATGTCACTGATTTTTTTTTCCTACTGATAAATAGACATTAAAAGCCGAAAGACTTACAGGTACGTTTGTCGACCTCCTGATATGCAGAGGTGCAGTATCATGAGCAACTGCATTAAGCCAAATATCTGCTGTCTTCTCTCGATCGAGCTCCACATCTTTGGCAATAGCAATAACGCCGGTGTTAGGGTCTATCGTGAATAGTGAAGATAGATTACCAGTCAAGCTGTAGTGAACTTCACCAAATTCACCTGAATATCATCAAAAGTAATTTCAATAACTAAAGAGAGGTCACTATTTAAAAAAAACTATGCACAAAAGCGAAATAATTTCTGTATCTGTCACAAAATCATTACAGACAGGCTAACCTTCATCCTTATCCACGGCAGTAACAGTAAGAACTTTAGTGCCTGCTGGAGAATTCTCCGGTACAGCTGCATCGTAAGCAGTAGCAGCAAACACTGGTTCTTCATCGTTAGCATTTACTATTTCCACCGTCACTCCTGCCGACGTCGACAACTGAGGTACTCCGGAATCGTAAGCAATTAATGTAAAATTTATTGAGTGGACTTTTTCGAAGTCGATGCGTTGCGTTGTTTTAATAACTCCTAGAATGTAACAAAACCTAATTAAAGTAATTCTGTCCTTTAATAATTATGCCTTAAACCTTTACCAAAATGATTTTTGTTGAGTTTGCGAAAGTCTGTTGATCTTACTTACTAACTAATTTAATAAAAAGTTAACTAAAATAAGATTTCAATTCATTATGTAACCATTAATTTTTATGTTAATTTTTTAAAATCCTAAATACTTAGTTTCCCTTACCTGTTACGTTATCGATTTGGAAATAAGGATTGGATGGATATATGACGACAGCAGCTATGGGCGATTCCCTATCGGTCGCAACATATGTGTTGAGTACTGTTCCTATTGGCTGCTCTTCCACCATGCGCTCCACGTATGAGGGTTGGGAGAAGATTGGCGCGAATCGGTTCACGTCTACTATGGTGACAATAAGTTCACCTGTCAAAATAAATTTCTAAGTTTACATTTCTGGAATTAGAGTTTTTGATATGTAATTTTTTATCTATTACATTTTTAGTTTGTGTTTCTTGTTGTAAATCTAAACCAACAATTTGAATAAGGTACAAAAAGACATAATTTATACAGACTAAGATACATTTCATTTACTTACCAATACCGATGAAGTGGGAAAAGAGACATATCTATATTTACTATCATCACTGTCAGTGATGAAACAGTATTATCTGACATATAGCATACAGGTATGTTTGAAATTCTTAATTTAGAAACTGCCGATATTAAAACCATTGTAGTTTTGAAGTCATAATTATTTATAAAAACACTGCTATCATTAGGGACTAACCATATGCCTGCTGTAAGGTTGGTGCCGAAGTGTCGGTGACCTTGACTGGCAACGTGATCACAGCTGCCTTACTTCGGTCCAGCTTTTGGGAGACAGCCACACTGCCGTTAGGGAAAACCGTGAACCAGGATCCAAAAATACCTTCCTCAGAAACCTGATACATAAAATGTAATTTTTTGTGTTAGGCTGTGATTAGTTTCAACAATATTATGAGTATGTGTTTTTTAGTAGCAAACAATGATAAATTAATTGTCTCTATTAAACATTTAGGTACCTCTTTTCCATTTTTGTCCACAGCCTTAATCATTTTATCTACGGATGACTCAAATATTAAAAATCCTGTATCCACAATGTCCGGGTCAACGGCTGCCAGTTTGTGTATAAAAGTGCCCACTTCCGCGTCAGCAGATACTTCCGCTCTTTGCACAACTGGAGTGAACTTGGGTATCTTGTCATTAACGTTGATCACGTGGACTGTTAGCTCTGTTGTTCCCGTAAGACTTGGCATTCCTGTAAATATATAATAATTATGAATTGACTTAAGGCGCTACAGTATTTAGTTGTAATCGCTGATTAGAAATTAGTTCAGCAAGTTTTGGTATTGGATGAAGATCCACACTTTCTTCTTCCAACTGCAGAGGATGCTGCATGAGCTTTTTAATGGTTTTGTGCGTTTGAACTCCTGGGTCAGTCCGGTCAGCCACTAATCTGGCAAGGTCTGAGCACAGACATCGTTGCTTTCTATACTAAAATGCTGAAAGTACAGATGATTGACGTTTTGGATAGAATTGAAATTGGTCCAGTGAAAGCTTACGGTAACGGTAAAATTATGAGATCGATAACAAACTAGTGCACAAATAAAAATGTGGATACAGAAGAGAAATTTAATGCCTATAGGAATTATTTTCTAATATTCTGTTACTCTCTCGCCAGCCTTCATACGTCCCCACTGTTGGGGCACGGCCTACCCTCATAAGCGAGGGTGATTTGGACCATATTCCACACGCGGGCCCAGTGCGGATTGTGGACTTCACATACCTTTTTTTTTTCTTGACGTAAGCAGGTTTCCTCACGATGTTTTTCTTCACCGAAAAGCCAGTGATGTAAATAAATAAATCAGTGTACTTGAGAAATTAAGAAAAGTCTCATTGGTACACGCCGACCCCGGGACCGAACCGAACCTCCGCCACTTGGGACGTGAAGTGAAATTTAAACCCCTCTGCCACCGCCGACTGTTCTGTTACTACGCGACATATATAAATATGATTATGTTCAATAATGAACAAAATAAAATGTAATTATAATAATATACAGTAGATAGTGCTAACTAAATTTTCATCACATTTGCTCGCAACATGGTCTTAAGTACATCGCTTTTAAATCCATAATCCAAGATATTAAACACGCGTGTTTTTTACTTTACATTACCGGACTAGTGTTTTATTATGATATACACAGATTAAGTTAAGTGAATCCCTCACTGCAAGTTATATGTATGTAGACGAAGCATTCTTTGTAATAATATATACCAAAATGTTCTCGTGCCAATAATTATTTAGTATCCCCTGCTTCTACTTATGAGCACATATATTAACAAGATACATCCAACTTCCATGTAAATATTTCCTCATCGCCGCCATTTACCCAAGAAAATGAAAGTAACGAAACACTTAATAATACCAATACCATAACATTAACTGTAAAAATTCCAACAAAAACTGTTCGGTATCATTTTGAGAACTGTACTTTCACTTATTTTTTCATTAATTAAATATTAATTCCTAACAATACAAGTCTGTTTTTTACTCGCAAGTGTGATGAAAAAATTCGTATGAAATGTGTGTGCATTGATCATTATATTTTTATTACTAAAAAACTATTAGCATATAACCACTGATTAATTATGTTTTATATACTAGAGGATAATTGAAATAATTATATGGTTAATTAATTTGAACTAATAGCGGTACTTGCTTACTCAAATAAGTTCCAAAGCTAGTCACTATGGGAATTTCTGAAGCGTACAGGTAAATTGCTTAGATCAAAATTTATGTAACTCACCAAAATCAGTAGCAACAATCTGTATCCTATACGTGTTTCTCTTGTCATAATCCAGCTTAGAAGACACGCTGACTACCCCTGTTACGTTATCTATGATGAAGGAATCCAGAGCCCCCTTTTGTATGGCGTATTTGATCTCAGCGTTGGCGCCACTGTCTGCATCAGTTGCTTGCACTACTGCTACTTCTGTGCCTAAAAATAAAGAAAAATGTAAAACATGTTGATCTAATGCTTATCTTTTAATTGATAATGCACAATAGCATCTCATTTCCATATCATTTATAAAAGCATAATAATAAAACTGTAAGTATTGTTATCCGGTATAATCGGGCGATCGTGAGTATGCGAGCCAAGGCATAGCCGATTTGTTGTGCCAGTCCAAAATTTCAATAAAACTTGATGAGTTGTCTGTTTAGCTATCAATTTTCGGGATTAAAAAAGCTCTTTCTTTCAAATATAAAACATTGCGGATCGCTCTCTGATACTGTACTCAGAATCAGAATCAGAAATTTTTATTTGTCCTGCAAGTACGATTTATCCCACAAAGCTTGTGCCAGATATGGTCGCATATCGTAGCATGTTTGAGAAAATGTCATTTGCAGAATGTGGTTTTGGCTCATGTGTCTTAATATTATTTAGAACTATTAACGCGCTACTTCTTAGTAACTGTATGTAAGGCACTCTGCATTGCTACAATAATACACTATATGCTATCGCCCTTAGATCCTGACGAAAAAGGTGATAATTGTGAAATTGAACTTTATGCCAGCAAATAACATAGGCATGCAAGTTACCTATTGGTGCATCCTCCTTGATGTCGGCATCATACGTCTCCGGAACAAACAGGGGGGCGTGGTTATTTACGTCGCGGATGGCAATTTCTACTAAGCAGGTAGTGTTAAATATTCCATCCGTTGCCTGAAAAAATTAATAAGACATCACGTATGTTGAAATAGCATTATCTCCTCGCATTAGACCAGCTTTTTTTCGATGTAACGATTTACTGGGTGTCGGTCATTATAGTTATCCCATTATACCAAGAATCAAATTAAGCCCTAAGTTATATTACATAATTCCTATGGAAACTCCTTGCTTATAGCCAGGGTGATTTGTTGTAGCAAGCAGTATCCAAAGCTGTAGTTTGTCGATGTGACATTCGCTTACTGTTATTTTCTGTGGGAACTTTTGAATTTTCCAAGATACGTTTTAGTAATACGCTACTTTTAAGAAGCTTGTCCTTGTTAGTCTCTTCAACTATTTCTGTGCCAAATATTAGCTCAATCGAATGCTCTGTTGTGTCTTGTAGGGAGGACAAACAAACTAATTTTCGCATTTATAATATTAGTGTAGACTGTGTTAACTGAAAATGTCATCCTTACTAATGAAGATTACCCAGAAACGTACCAGAACTGTTAGCGTTATGTGGTCTCCTAGAGTGCTGTTTAAGACGCCACCAGTTTCTTGCTGCACCAGAATCTTGCCATTCACAGGGTCTATCCGGAAAGGATGATCAGGTGGATTAATAATGGAGTAGCGGATTTCTGACGACACATCTAGATCTCGAGCTTGGACCTGCAATAAAAATATTACATCGTGTCAATGAACATCATGGAAAATAATATACTTTTTTGTCGATCTCCAGTGATTAATGAAAGTAAAAGTTAGTGCTTATGAAAGGTGCCACGTAAGTATGACAAAAACAGTTCCAAATAGCCATGTATAAATTTTCTACTTTCTGTTCGATACCCAAAAGTGCCCCAACACTAAGCCTACTTCGTCAGTCTCTCTGTCTGTCCCTTAAATAATTAATTGTTAAACATAATAACAGTTGAAATATTCATAATAACAGTGGCAAGTAATAATAAAAATTAAAAACCCAAGAAGTTTCTGCATATAAGAAATCTCTGGAAAGTTATTATTTTTCAATGTTTTCGGTATCTGCGATATAGGCTAGAACGCGTAAATACGCCTTTTTTGTGAAAACAATACTGGTTGATTTTATTAGATTTCTTTAAAATATGTATTGGCCTATTAATTTTTAATATATTTTGGCACATTCTTACGGAAGAAAAATGAATAGTAATGAAAGGAAAATTTATATGTTTAAATAAGAAAACATGAAATTTCAAATCGGGTACTCAATTTTTTTTTCATCTGTAACTTAGTGATAATTAGAATAGCTCGTTATCTAGCATTGACTCTAAGTTGCAGCAAATTTAAAAAAAAAATTTACAAAATGGTAAAAACATTATATTTCATACGAAAAAATAATAGTTTCAAAGCGTCATTATAGCATAAATTACTTAAGAAGTACATATATAACGAATATATTTCATAGTAATGTATATGAAATGATGTAATAATTTTTAAAAATTTACATGCACAACGTTAGTATTACAGAAATTAGCTTTCTGGCTTTTATCACCCTCTAAATAGTGATATTGTAGTTGGTGACTTTAGTGCGTGATTTCATATCGCTCATCGACGATTTTTTAATGAACTTATTCATTACCATCAATAATAAAGTAATAAAATGTACCTGCAGTTCAGGTTCAAATTTGATAGCATCTTCGTCGATAGAAGCCTTGTAGACAGGAGTTGTGAATACTGGAGGATTATCGTTGGAGTCTATTAGCGATATCTGAAGTGACACCACTGACATCTGTCCAGCGCCATCGTTGTCAGTTGCCTGTAAATAAGCCATATAAAACTAAGCCAGATTTAAATAAACATTATTAGATTCCTACTCCTCAAAAAAGGTTTTTATATTTTATATCGTGTGAGTCGTGGTTTGAAAGGGTCGTAGCATAAATTGCAATTTTACACCATTAGGTATGTGATATTCAGCCCAGGCGTTGTTTACCTTGTATTGTAAGAAGTAGTCCTTCCTGGTCTCATAGTCCAGACACGGCGGTAGTCCTGGCGTGCTGCATGGAGCCACGCTGATCCCACCACTGCGCTTGTCCACGGTAAACAGCTCAGCTCCAGTGCCAGATAGTTCGTAAACTATACCATCAGTGCCAAATCTGAAATAAAATATTTAATAATCTTAATTATTTCAAATTCATTAACATTAATGTTATTATAAGTTAATTGTAAAAATATTAATTATAAAATTTAGATTCAATTTCTACTGTCGCGCACCATAAACTAAAATTAGTGAACACTTCTCGAGCAAGAAATTTCAGCATTGTCTTTGTCATTTGCGAAAAAAAAGTTATATATGAATTTGTGTCCATTTTCTGGTATCCATAGTATAAGCTTTGCTTAGTTTGGGACCAGATGGCGCTGTGCTATTTGATATTTAATTACGGGCTGCAATGTTCTTTTACGTTAAATTATTTATTTGTTTACGTTAAAAAAGAAGAGTGTTTAAGTTTACCTTCCAGTATCTCTGTCCATAGCCCTAATCATCGTGACGTAGGTGCCGCCGGCTGAGTTTTCAGGAACACTAGCAGAGTAAGCTTCGTCGGAGAAGTGTGGTTCATTGTCGTTAACATCTGTTACTGTCACTGTTACACTAGCTTGAGACGACAGCCGGGGAGGGTTTTGTGCTTCTTCTGCTATAACCTTGAAATTCGACAATCTAGTGTAAAGTCTACGCATTTCTAGGAGTTAGTAATTTTACGTGCTGAGAATTGCCAGTACAATAGAATAAAATACAATAATACCAATAGAATAAAATAAATTTCATAACGTATATCCGTATAATAACTAATTACAATAACACATTAAGTGTTATTACACACACAACGCTTAGTCCATAAACTTATGAATAGGCCTTTAGTTCAATTTTAGTTCTATGAACCGACAACTGTGGAAGAAGAAAACTCTGCCACTGATCGAAAAGCGCTTTGTTAAAATCAAATGTCAATAACATGCTTATGTTCAGCAGTGGAAATCAATAGACTAGAATTATTTTTAGTAAGAGTAGGACAACGTACTAATTTAAGGACACATATAAATACGAGTGCGAAAAAATCTATAAATAAAAGGTTGTCAAGGATGAAGTTCTCACCTCTAATATAAATTTTCTTTGGTTTGGATCTTCATAATCCAAGGTGGAATTGAGTCTTAGCGTGACCGAAGCACTTCCAGTGGCTTTCGAGGGTTCTACCAAGAACGCCCCGAATCCATTTGACAAACGAAGAGTGAACACGGAATTGGTACCCTGTAATTCCAAACATCATAATACAAAACGCACACGGTTTTGGGAAAACTCTTCGCAATTTCTGCTGATAATATTAGTTTAGATAACAAGTAAAATAAAATACATCTAATTTTAGGGAATTTATTTTAATGTACGATTACTGTCTTGAAAATAAACAAATGGACCGCACTACTTTCATCTTTGTACGCGACCCCTTTACACCCTTACGCTTACTTATTTTTCGAATCATACTAACAATCTTATAGCACGTATTTCGATTGCAACTGAAGGATAAGAAAATGGATGCCTATAAGCATACCTAACTGTATTAGCAGATAGCATTTTAATAGAGAAGAGCCAATGATAAATCTTGTTGTTTGTTTGTCTGTCGCATTTTATGAGCCTGTATAGTAGAAACGACATGCCCAATCTACGGATACTATCAATTTTAACTTTATTTATGGATTCCGTATTTCCTCCGAACATTTAAGGCTGTGGCATACCCTGGCAAAAGCGTGCCGTTTTGACCAGTGTACAAAGACATATTACACTATTGAAGAATACAAAGAGATAGTTCAACGTACAATAGGCGCTAGCACGAGACCGCATGTTAAAACACCAGATTTCCTCGGTTTTAAATTTAAATATTTATTTAGAACTTTGAAATTAGAAAATTCACTTGGTCATATTTAAATATATTTTATGAAATAGGAATCAAAAGAATATGACTCTTAGTTTTCCAAACAATTTGAATGAAAGCCCAAAAATAGAGTGACAGAATTTATGTTCTTTCGAATTGTTTTAATAGCCTAATTATCATAATATTAGCACATCCACTTAATTAATGTTTGAACTATAACATATAATTTATTTACGTCAAAAAGTGTACTCAGGAATGTAACAGAAAAATCAAATTTTTGCAAATTTAACTCGTTTGGGTATGCCATCACCTTAAACAAAACTGTTCTTAAGAAGAGCGTAACTTACAAGATCAGTGTCAGTGACAATCATATCCAAGTTTGGCAGTGGCGTCCCCACTGGTAAGCTCTCCGGTATCTCAACGCTGTATTCCTTATGGTTGAACCTTGGGGGCTCATCGTTGACATCCTTGATGGTTATGGTTATTGTTGCCATTGAAGATGTCAAATTAGATATGACAGATGTGCCATTTACGACTTCGTTAGCCTGAAAAAATAGTTGATAATAAGAAGGCTAGTAGATAACAAAGAAAACTTGAAATAACTTGTGTTAAAGCCTATAAAACTGATAATTAAATTGACCGTCCAAAAGCGCTGTTCGAATGTAAAATCATTATAAGTTTTAGTTTTGTGAAAGTCAAATAAAAACCGATTAATGACATACCTATATAATCTAAGTAGTATTTCGAAACAGATAAAATAAAAAATCCTTTAAAAACTGATGGTCGGTAAAAGAAGTATGTACTGCCTTGTTATTTGCACTCATGATTAAATTTTTTGCCATATGATTCGGACGTGCCGTATAATCTTTTTCCTTTACAATAATTGACAGTTTAGGATTGTTTTTTGGTTAATGTTATACGTACATAATTATATGTAATTATAACACTTATTACTTTTAAAATTTGCTGTTATCTTCATAATAATTTTGAGAAACAGGCTTACCACGATTTGATTGATTGAAGTCTCGATATTTCGGCACAGTTACATGCGCCATCTTCACGGGTGAACTGAGGAAGTAACAGCTATTCCTCGTTCTATTACGACGACTGCGACCCACTGCATTGTCTTGTTCAGCTGGTACGCTACTTTTGTCCACACACTGTAATTCGGTACGAATCCGACGAATTACACTAACGGTATAGCTAGTGTAACGGCTAGCTAGGCTCGCTTCTGGCTTCGAATGTATTTTGCACAAACTAACAACTCGGTTCCACGTACTTGACAATTTAAACCCGTCATGGCGATAAATGTTTTGTATTTGTTGATTTCTCTCGCTTTTCGCACGATTCTTGGTGTATAACGCATTCTTAGGAGTAACGGAATGGTTAGGTACAGACTCTATCCAGATGTTCAGCAGTAGCCGACTTCTGAGTGTCACATTTTTTTACTGTGCGTCTGTGTGGTTCACTAACCCGATATGGTTCTTTTGGTTTGTTATGGGAGCAAAAATAATAGATCCAGGGTTTATTTTAAACTGAAAAAATCTTTTGGCGAACGCAAATACTGTGTCATTTTTCTGAAAGCTCATGCTTTTGATATTCGGTAAAAATGCAGGTTAACTATATTCTGACTGTGATTATGATCCTTTTTTCGCGGAGGCTTTATAGATTTGATGTCGTAACTAGTCAATTATGTATTGTGTGAATTTAATCTAACTGGGAATATTCTTCAAGTGTTTCATATATCGTTGCAAATCGGATTCCCTACTCTTCAGTATTCCAAAAATACCATCTACATATCGTTTTCACATTTCTAATGGTAATAGTGCTGACTTGATAGGTGAGTTTGTAAAATATGCCATCCATAAATTGGAAACGACTGGAGCCACTGGAATCTCCATGGCAAATTTAGACACCCTAAAGTCTGCAGTTACTAAACATCTGCTACAGTCTGGACCATTAATCTTTTTGCTAGAACGCCGTTATACAATAACGTGACCATACGTCCCGGTATGGGCGGGACAGTCCCGGTTTCAGGAAGTCTGTCCCGGTGTCTCCAGCAAAGCCAACGTAGTCCCGATTTGGCAAGCACACCCAACAATACTTTAAAATTATTTTTTTCCGATTGCAATGCGTGGCACGACGCCTCGCACGGGGAGGCAGATTACGACAGAGCGCACCGCCCGCCCGTGCGTTACTCCGCCAACGTATGTGAGCATGACAGATAAATCCCTTCCGCCCACGCTTACCGATTTTCCGTAAACGACTGCAATGTTTTGTTCTAGTTCAGTTTAATGTGTATTACTTATACACGAATAATGATGCGAGAAGCGATAGAAATTATTAAATATCAAAATTTCAATCGCGACGACGGGATTAAAATTAGCAAGCTCGTGGAATCCAGTGGTTAGTTTATTCAAAAAACATTTTAAGCCAGAAGTGAGTACACCCAGTGACATTATCAGTGTCGAATGACGAGTTACAGTGTGTGGGCAATAGTAGTATACCGGCCGAAAAATAAATGGAACGGGATTCAGTTGTCGTAAAAGAACCAGGGTAGAAAGACATTTTACAAACACAGCTTTCTATCTTAGTTCACCCGTGAAGATGGCGCATGCGACTGTGCTTAACAGTCAAATTGTGGTAATACCGTTTCTCGAAATTATAATAGAATACTCATGTTATGTAAAGTACAACCACAATATTTATGGTATTTGTACGCCTTCTATGAGGAAGGATATTTTTATGTATCCATATTCACAAATAAATGTTTATGTATTTGTATTTGAATACATTTTTTAACGGGCTACTTATTTGTTTTATATGTAGTGTTTATATCATCAGTATTTAACTGTTACCATTGGCTTTATTTCTTGCTTATCTACTTTTCTGACAGTTTCAAAACTACTCTACTTACTCTGACAGTTAGGTTCAGAGGTGAAGATGGATCAGCTAATGCCTCTCGGTTCAAAGGCTTTGCCGTTCTCAGTTCTCCTGTGATGCTGTCGAGTAAAAAGTAGTCCAAAGGATCTGAAAATTGATGACAATCATACATGAAACCACGTGCGAGTAAAACATGCAACTTGTTAAGTATCTAATAACTTAATTGAATACGTATTGTATGAAAAAACGGTAAAAAGAAGGATTACAAATATTTTGGTTGTTCTGAAATATCTGTCTTTAGTTTAACGGAAAGAATAGTTACGGTTAACATCAGAACATTTTCATAATAAAGTATCGAATCTAAAGAAGTAAAAAATTAATAAAAAAATTACATTAACGAGCCGAATTAATATTTTATTTAAGTTGGTTTAATATAATTAATATCAAAAGGAACATGTTTTTTTTAATTTAAAACTTTACAAAGTATGAGGGTGTGATGATAATAATAATATTTATATATACTAATAATTTTATAAACAGGAAAACTATTTTTTTGTTTGTAATGGATTATCCATTCCTCTGGAACTATCCTTTTCTTCGGTGTAAGTAAGTAAGTATTACATAGTAGTTTTAGTTTATTAACTTTATTAATAAGTCGCTGATGACGTTGCGCGGGTCAGCAAGTTCTTCCAATACCGCGATAGAGCCCTAACCACCCTTTTAAATTTTTTAATAGATGATTAAATAGATTTACTTGTCACAAGTTCCAGCACGACGTCTCTTGGCTGGGCTCTGTCAGCATCTCTAGCCTTTACCGTCAGAGCCAATGTGCCGACTGGAACGTCTTCCGATAACGCTGCGCTGAGGGACCCCGTGAACACTGGAGGCGAATTCTGAACGTCCAATACCTTGATTTCTACGTGTGCTGTAGAGTTGAGAGTTCCATCCTGAAAAATTTAAATGAAATTTTTTTTGTATAGTTTGTATTGGCTTAGAACCAAATAATTATATTTTTTATTTAAAATTCTATAGCCCATACAGACTAAGAGCAGTATTATCCTTTACTAAAATGAAGGTTTTTTTCTCTGCTAATGGAAAATTAGAAACCACGCCTAGGTCTAGATCTAGAGTTTCGAGAAAATCTATAAAACTTGTGCATGATAAGTGATACAAATTAAATATGTGACGTATTTAACATTTAATAATTTAAAGAAATGGTATGTATAGTTATTTATTAAATTAACAACACAAAACATCAAATATTGTAAGGTCTGTATCATGGATACTCACGGAAGCATACATCTGCAGTTGAAAGAACTGATTTTCATTGTAGTCTAAAGGTTTCCTGAGAATTAAAGCTCCAGTGTATTGGTTGGCAGTGGCCTGAAGGCTCACTACATCGAAGATCTCACAAACTTCTGGCCACTGAAAGTTAAAACCAAAAGTTTTTTTGAACATCATTCATATTTTAAATACAAAAGGGAAATGCAGGCAAACATGTGAATAAATTAATATATTTGTGGTAGTTTCATCTTTTTCATTAGTCTACAACTAAATAAAATTTTATGTAACTATTTACAAAATAATAATAATATCATACTTCATTAATTTAACACAGGGAACAGTTTAGACTTAAGTCCAATCATGGACAGCAATCAAGTTAATTAAAGTCACTAGGAAGGGAGTCATTTATTTTTATTAGCGAGGGTGCTTGTGCCGTATGTAGACACCATACTTTGCTATTTTTAATAAATGCAAGATAACATATTTTTATGAGTAAACATCTGCAAAATTTATAAAAGTATAATAATTAGTTAGTTTAAAAGCTACCTATTTTCATTCTGCTGTTCTTTTAGAATTAAAAGAGTGTAATTTAACAACTCAACACGGGGCGGAGTGGATATATGCCTAAGACATATTGATATATCATAAAGGAGACTTGTTGTTTGAAAACAATATGCGAACAACAGATTGATAAAAATATTTTATAGCTTGATACTTCAACACACATTGTTTGTCGCATAGTGAAAAAAAAAGTCAGCCGAAAAACTGCATAAGGGACTACCTATTATTTTGATTATTATTTTAGTAATAACATAACGAGGTCTTTTGTATTCTTCAATATTAACCAAAAGGTAAGTTCAGCTTCATTTTTCTTATCGTTACAAAAACGAATACTTAAGCTATAAAAAAAAAAACAGTAGGTAGGTAGCTAACGTTATTTATTACATGTAAATATTATAATGTTATTTATTATTTATTTATTTACATTTACTTGAATCATGACATTCATATTCTGGTGATTTCTTTAAAATTCCTTATTTTTTAAGTAGAACTTAGTTCAAAATGTTAAAAGAACCATACTATCAAAAAAGACGAAAAGACGGCATAGCATGAGAATTGAATTTAAGTCACTCACATACTAAAATACAAAAAGAACGGATTAGCCTGAGGATCGATCTCGAGAAGGTAATCTGTGTCTTTAAACCGCTGGGCTACGACTGTAGAGCATCGCGTCCCCTATCTGCGTCGGGATGACGTGTTGCTACATGGCTACGACAGATATGTTTTAAAACTCAGACACTCTCACACAAGGTAAAGTAGTATTGCATAAAATATTGTGAAGCTATTGTTAATTTAACGGAGATATTATTATTATTGTTGATATTAACAAATATTATAATAATAATAATAAATATTTTTGGACATTACACACAGTGCGGTCTAGCCCCAAAGTAAGCAAAGTTTGTGTTATGGGTACCAGACAACGGATATAAATACATATATTTTACTTTTTTTTTTGTAAATACATACACATCATACATAAGTACACCCAGACTCAAGACAAACACAAATGTTTAACACATAAATGTTTGTCCAGTGCGGGAATCGAACCTACCAACTAGTCTACGAGGGAGTCAAGTCAAGAGTCAAAATGTAAATGTGTGATGTTTTGACCCCTAAGCTATGCATGTATTATTACTGTAATAAATTGATTTTTCAAACTTCAAAATCAACAATTAACAATTAACAAGCTTACCCTATCATTAGGCACGCAGCCAACTTCCAAGTTGTCACCAACGGAATCTTTATCTTCTACCAGTATATTCCGTAGTAACGTTGTTCCTATTTTCTCATCTTCTGGAACATCTACTTCATAAGGGCTCTGTGAATAGAAATGGTCGTATTGATAGTTTCGTATTAAAATATTTACCAGCAATATAAATAAATACTTTTATAGCAAAGATGAAGTCAAAAGATTAACCTTAAGCCAGGGTTTAAACTCCATGTAAGTTTTCTAGGACTTTATAAGTCACTAGGTATTATACAAAATATTTACCGGGATTTTTTTATTTTACAGAACTTTCAAATTGAAGTGTAGATTGGCTAAATTCCTGCCAAACCTGAATTATATTACACAGTTCGTCAATAACTACTTGCAAAGTACTCCCAAGTAGTAAAAGTCCTAAGTAAACTTTATTTTTATTTTCCTTATTCAGTATTATTTTAAATTTAAAAATTACAAAAAACATTCGATTAGTACTCGACAAGTAAAACTTACAACAATAGGCTTAAATATTTTTTATGGTTGAAGAACTACCCAATAAATTCTATTGCGATTAATAAACAGACTAGTAAAGAACATTAGAAATAAAATCACGCATAAAAATATTACAAACTATGAATCTTGAAGTTTACGAATTCCTTAAATTTCTGTTTTCCCCTATAATCAATCTTAAAATGTGGCAATAAATATCAAAACATATAATAAATGCTTATCTTGAACCTTGGATAATAATCAAAACCGGTCGGGAAGCAATTATATTATATATAGATATTTGTTTTGCTTTTCTAATGGTTATGTTAAGGAGTGTAAAAAGTTTATTTGGAGCCGATCGAACGAAGTATTAATTCGTTACTTTAACGTAAGTTGTGTTTGTTAGAAAGAATAAATGCCAAGTAAGGAATGTTTAGTACTCATACAAACTGAATAAATAATGCTAGTTTAAGAGTATTAATGGATATAATAATTTACCTAATTCCCTGCTACAAATAACAGGTTTCAATTAATTTAAGACTAAGTTAAGGAAAATGTTATGTAGTAAAGTGTATTACTCAGTCAGTGATTACCTAAATGACAGATTTGTGTAATTGTTAATTATTTATTGACTGTTAGTTATTTTAATATATGACATAAATATTATTCTATTGGCAGATTTATAACTATTATTGTTACAAAATGATTGATGTATATATTTTAATAATATGTTGTTAATATTGAATTTTAATAATGATAATAATAAATAATTTATAATTATGCATGTCAAAAAATTTGTACGCCAAATAGCTAGTGATTTACGACTTAGTCATGGTACACTGTATCAGAAGAAGTGGGTGAAATGGGCTTACCACCTGTCAACGCAGGACAGCAGTAGTGAGAGCCTGTCTCCCAAATTATGATGTGGGTTTGTATCGACACTGATAACCGGCTTCTGGGGTTGAAAACCGTGAAAGTATACATACTTACGTTTTTAAATACAGGTGGGTTGTCATTCTCATCGAGAACTATGACAGTGACCGGAACTTGGACGAGGTTGTTGGTGGCGCCAGGGACCTCGTCTTCTATAGATACAAAGAATTTTATTCTGTCTTCAACCTGAAACATAATTAACATTTCTTTGAGGTAGGAAGTTACTATAATGGGTCCGAAAATCGGAATTGCTGAAATTATATTTTCTTTACATTGTGAGACCTGGCTAATGATTAGCGACTATTTTCACAGTAGGTAATAGCAGTTCCAAAATGGCATACATTTTTTGGCAAAAATTAGTTCTGTCAGTTTTCAAGGGTGCTGAATTCAATCCCTGTACTAGTTTTTTTTTATTCAAGATGATGGAACCAATATGGCGTCCATTTTTAACCGACTCTAAAAAAGGAGGTTATCAATTCGACCCGTATGTTACATACATACTGTCAGAATTGCACATTTTTTTTTATGTTAGTCTATAGCTTCTAAACATGTATGCCAAATTTCATAACTGTATGTATGTTTGTTATTAAATATGTCAAATATATCAAAGAGTTAAATATGTATCAGTCACGAGGAAAACGTGTCGGTGTTGGCTTAGCGAAGTAATTATAAAACATTTCATTATGCATGTAGTTTCAATGTTTCTGTGCAGTTAGGCTCTAGCTAAAGAATCTCGATGAAAAGTTCAAAAAGTGACTTAGCAATTTAAAAATTAATCGTTAGATGGCAAAAATCACGTATCATAGTAGTATTGTAAATTCACCTACAAATATACAATAAAAAAAAAGAACACAAATAAATAATTGAGTAAAGATACTCGAACGAAAAGTTTCAATTACAACTGAAATTTAACTTAATTTTAAAGTGAAGAAATTAAAAAGTAATTTTAAAAAAATAGAACCGTCTTCAAAACGGTAATTTTTGTAATTAATACTTAAAAAGTTAGAAATAAAAGTTTTATCCTTTAAAAAGTCTAAATTAAATATGCCAACTGTTTTTGAGGTCGGTGCCGCTCAGTCAGAAGCGACCGCACGTAATGACATGAGTCCTCACGTATATGCACACGTAATGACATGAGTCGTCTCGTGTATGCACACGTAATGACATGAGTCGTCACGTGTATGCACACGTAATGACATAAGTCCTCACGTGTATGCACACGTAATGACATGAGTCCTCACGTGTATGCACAACTGCCCGTTCGAAATGCGCTCTCGCTGACATCAACTTTGGACACGTTCGGCGCTTATCGCCGCGGTTCGGGCGGCAGGTAGAGTATATGGCGTGTTCAGCAGAATTGTGCCGCATACTACGACTACCAAGTGACAACGTTTATTACCTACATAATAGGAGCAAAAAAAAGAAAGGATAAGAAGTCGCACTCCTTTGATCTCCAAAGTGTGTCGTGCACTGCCGTGTTTTTTATGTTACGTAACAGGTTTCTTTTTATATGTAAGTATATATGTCATATAAATTTTTAACCCTAAAAATTCCTTCAGATTCAAATATTTTATTTGTAATAACATCATTTTCCTCTTGTTTCGGAACGAAATCAAGTAAATAAATAATTATTTAATAAGTGTTATATATAACTTTTTTAACTCTATGGCCGCTCCCTGTTGTTTTTACCGGTCTATAATAGTTGCTCCTCGAGAACCTTTTTTCCCCATTGATTGTCGGATCTATAAGCGTTAGGGCCTGAACCTTTCCCCTGCACTTCAGCTTTTTTCTAAATGAGATAAGATCTATCACTTTTGTTTGGAAACTACTACGCCTACGATCAATATTTTTGGACTATAACCCTTAATTGTTTGTCAGTAGCTGTTATTAGAAATAAAGATATCGATGACACCTATTATTTCTGTGTAACACTACGATCAATGGTTACGGAGATATAGCACTTTATGACTATCTATCGTGATGAGATCTTTCATTTCTGTAAGGAAACTACTAGTCTAAATCAATGTTTGCGTAGATGTAGCCCATTATAGTTGGACGAATATTATGGCAAAACAATTTTGTTTAAAAAAAAAATTACAGCATTTACCCTTAAGGCGCAGTACCTACCTAACTAGCGCCATCAAAAGATATTCTTTCTCTAGGGAACTCTTTGTACATAACATATTTCAAAAATTGTTACAAATCAATTAGTTAGAACTAGTTATAAGCTATTTTTAGAAGGTTATACATCGTTTCTAGAATATTTTTATGATAGCGTTTCTGTTAAAAGTGTAAAAACGCTATCTACAACTCACAGATACATTCCAGATACAATACATCCAATTCTAAAAATAGCTTATACCTAGTTCTAAATAATTGATTTGCAACATTTTTTAAATGTGTTTTGTAAAAAGGCGAGTCCATCGATATGACGGGCGAGTCGCGTATCAGCTTCGTTAAATTATTTTCGGCAATCTCTCGTAAACTTGAAAAGAAACAATAGAGTACGAGCTTTGATCTTTTACTATTTTTAATTTGTAACAATCTCAATAACTACTATTTAGGTTGCTATGATTGTTGATCAAATGATTTATAATTCAAAACAGTCTTATATACTATAAGTTTAAATTTCTTATTAATTTAATTGTCGTAGCTAAGTATTCATTGAATTGTTTTAAACAAAGCACACAAGATCTAGTACTTCAGTGTAGTAGTGAGGTAAAGCAATAAAGGCATAGAATTCGCGTTCTGTAATCTGTCCTAAGGACTACGCAATAACCTGCCAAAATTGGCCACACTTTAGAAAGAGACAAAGTTAACCTGTGGTTTCCCTTATGTTAGACAAAACACCATAGTTTCGCTTCGTCTTTGTCGCATTTTTGTAACCAATTTTTTACATCTGGTTAGGAAATACGCTGTCCAGTTCTCTATGTATATAGGTAAAGGTGAATAGAAATAATGTAAACGTAAAGAATCGAAGAAATTTTTAGTATTTTGCTGAACTTCCGGCTGACCGTGAACCGTCACCATTCTCTGTGACCGCTAAAAACATAAACGGGTCTTAAACTAGTTGGTTTGCCAAAAATAACAACTATAACTATATTATATGCTCATATATGGTATAAGTGAATGTTTCACGCTTGGTCCGTTGTTGGACCACTAGTGGCACAGAAACATTGTCCTGGTGGATAGTAGTACATTTTTAGTAAGTCACTGAGCATTTTGACATAAGTTGTGCAAAAAGCACAATAGTAAATAATTACATTTCATTTTTGCGGTGTTTATTGACTTTTTACCGATAGCAATATCATTAACTCTGAACGTATTGTAAGGCAAACAATACCTATAAACATAAGAATAAGTATAATAATACGCAGTACCGTAACCGTACGTTTCTATACCTAAGAATGAGATACGGAGCTTATTTTTCTAGGATTACAGACTCGTATGTCTTATTTAGGAACCTTGGGTTATTCGGTGTGGAAACGCATTATGGTAAATTAATAATATAGGTACACTAAGCGCCCGCGGTTGCACCACCACACAGACTTTTTAAATTGACTAAAAATACTAGCAACTGACTGTTGAGTTACCGACTGCAAGTTTTAAATACTAGTACTGTTTTAGGATAGTTCAGCTAAAAATGTTATCGGAAGTGTCACTCGCACGTTGAGTGCATTTAAAATTGACGCTAAAACGTCTCGAAGCGCACTTAGAAAATATTCGTATTGGTATAGGTTATTTATCAGAGGTTTATTAACGGTTTGTATTAATGTTTAACCACCTATTTACGAAAGAAATATGAAGACCTTTCAAATTCCTTTTGTTTGCAAATAACTTTTTTTTGCTGTCTTGTCTGTATTTATACACTTTTATCGCATCCTGTCGTAATATGCAAAACAGAGTTTGATGACATTCCGTTATAATTACCTCTCTGTCTAGCGGCTGCACCAGAGTGACGTCACCGGTGTCTGGATTCACAGAAAACTTGTTTGTCCCAACCAACCCGTACTTTATCTGTAACAATTGAGCCTACTGTGAACTGTTGGCTTCTGTGTATCTCAGGATGTGTATAAAATTGGATTGTGTAGAATTGCGTCACTGCAACAAAGAGAACGCACTCAAAAGTGAATGTGTTGAGTCCTGGGTACGCAGTGCAAGTGCGACGAAAATATTCCTAGTAACTTGTAACTCGCCAGCCTTGCATAATTTGATCACACGGTGCGAGTAGGGTAACCATCCGTCCGGGTTTAGCCGGACATGTCCGGACATTCTGCCTTTCGGACTTGTCATTTGTGGCATTTTTTACAAATGAATAAAATTCGACTAGCTAAACATTCTCATACATGACTTACCTCAACTTAAAACAATCAAGTTATAGTTTAAAATTTTCAAATACAATGGGATTTAATAATTTATTTGATTACCTATGTGACTATGTCCGGACTTTTTTTGTAATATAAGGCTTTTTATCAGGACTTTTAAAATATTATAATGGTAACCCTAGGTGCTATCTGTACTACAGTAATTCGTACGGCGAATTCGAATTGTGTAACTAAGCTGTTAGATTTGAGTACTTGCTTTGCTACTGAACACTTGAGTAATCGAAAAAAAACTTATAAGTTATAAGCCTTAATAATTGATTTAAAATGTTTAGTTTATTGGGAAATGAGGTAGTGAACGACTGGTTAATTTAACTAACCGGAAGCCCCTCAGGGTCCTTCCCTTGCAGCTTGAAGACCACCTCTCCGACAGGGGTGCTTTCTGACAGCAGCAGGTTGTCTATCAGTTGGGTAAAACTTGGCGGTAAATTTGTGTCTCCTGAAAATTAAAAAAAAAAAACATATATATATTTTATAGACGACTGAGGTTTGTGACTACAATTTTGGCATTTTTTTTATACATTTATGCAAAGCTAAGACGTCTGGTTACTTGATTATTGAGTTACCAAATCAGCAGAGGGAAGAACGTGTAAGGAGGGCTACGTGGACATATCATTAATCATGTTAAGAAAAACTTTAGCCTATAATAGCAAATATTTTTGGAAATTAAAGATTAGTTTCTGCTTTTTCAAATAATCACGTAGTTGAAAAGGCAGTTGGACTTTGGATACAATCAGATTACGTATTTGGATCACCTTCAAACGTTGCACATTTTTATAAGTTACTCCAAAAACTACTCTCTACTACTAATCCAAAAATTTTGATTCACATTACTGTTTTACACAGTTTATCTTATTTATTCACCGTAAAAAGTTGAACAAAGTCAAAAGGATTAGCGTAGCCTAAATTTTTTTGGGGCTTTGTTGTCACATTGTTTCATAATGTTATTGTGAATTAGGTCCATTGGATCGCATTTTTCTGAGAAGGAATCGGGCATTCTAGGGGAATAGCGTTAATAGCGTGCAGTAAAAAAAAATCATTTTAGGGTTCCGTGGCCAAGTGGCAAAAAACGGAAACCCTTACAAACTCGTCATGTCACCCATCCGTAGGTATGTCATAGTATAGTCGGAGTGAAACTTAATTGTTTTATTCAAATTAAGTTTTTACAAACACTTTTGAATCGTTTTGAAAGTTATGAAATATAATTTTTTGTAGTAGACAGTATATAGATATAGATTTTTATAATAACGCCATCTTTGGTTAGATTCTGATGCAATTTTACAAGAAAATTGTAAGCCGCCATACATATTGGTTATGAAAAGCTAAAAAAAATTTTTTTAGCGGTAGCTCTCCACTCCATAAGTACATTGAACCGAGGGATTTTTCTCTTGTACCTATAATTGGGGTACCATTGAATAGGCCTTTTTGCAAAATGAATTTTAGGTTCTTGAGAAAGTTTTTCTCTACAATTAATATTTAGCGAATTATTGGCTTTCAAAACTTAAAACATTTGTGTCTAACTTTTGAACCGCGAGATCTACAAAAATTACGATGATTGAGCTTTATAAATACAACAATTAAAAAATATTTGAAACAAAATCGGTTCATGAGTTTTTTAGATATCCGCAATGATTCACATTCTACGGAACCCTAACTAAATGCGTGTACGATACACATTTGGTCGGTTTTAAATTACTATAAATACATACCTATATAAGAATGGGACTCTTTAAAACACAATGATATTGTATTATATATACATTGGTATTTAAATAACTTCATACTGCTATTGTTCTAAAGATGTTGAAACAATAGAAGTAAAATTGCTTATGTATAAATGTATGTATTTAATAAAAGCTTTTCATAACCAATCTGTATGGCGGCTTACAAAAGACACAGTTTAGTATAATTGCATCAGAATCCAACCAAAGATGTCGTTAATATAAGAATCTATAACTATATACTATGACATAACGAGTTTGTAAGGGTTCCGTTTAACAATACATAGGACTAATATAAAAGACATAATAACATTCCTTATTGTGTTCATTTGAACATATTTTGTAATGCCACTCGTTTTCAACATCAGTTCTTTTCACGCGATAATTAAAAGACACTAGTGAAACAGCTAATAAAAGCCAGTTCAATATTAACTTCAGAATTTTCGGGATTCCTAAATCACGCCTAAGTTTACACACCACAGTGGTAGTTTTTGAAGCAAATTGCGAAAAACAACGTATCAGTGCAATTTGGTATACATTTACATAATAGAAAAAGAATAGCTAAATAGAAATTCATGTTCAATGATATACTTCCACGCACACCTACATGCGTTGCTGCTAATTCTCAATAAAACAAAGAAAGATTTGAGTTCCTCCTTTTTTAGGTTTCCTTACCAAAATATACCTCTATGATTTTTTTTTTCTAATAACTGTCTCCTTTTGTTGGCCGCAGATAGCCTAGACAAATACACGCGGACTAACTTTTGCTGCGGTTCTGCTTGCACTCTGCTGCCAAAAATTTTGGCGGTTTGCAAAAGGGTGTCCTGGACATGAACCTCAGCTTGGGCAACCGCTCTTAAACTAATTCTGACTAAATTTACTGCCGTTTCGGAAAAGTAAAGGCGTTCTGAAGAAAAGTACCGGCAAGAAACTCTTCAGCCGTACGTATTCTGTATATACTCTATGAAGCGACTAAGGTCTTTCTGTTGGCTAAGTTTTCCCTTGCAACTAGTAATTCTGAAAATTTGGTAAATTTCTAGTCCTCATGTAATTAAGGTATAAAATACCAAATTCAAAAATGAGGAATCGGAATTTCAAAGTACATCTCATGTTGTATAAGTTTTTAAGTTTTAATCGCATAGTAATATAGCAGCTACCTAGCACCGCCTTTCATATTTTTTTATTTCCTTGTCGTACAAAGCTTATTTTCATAATAGGCTCACCCTGTCACGTCTATCACGAAGTGGTAGGTGAAAAGAGGCTGTCCACCACTTTGTGATGTGAGTAAGTGGTCAGATTAAAACCGTAAAGTTATACATGCAATTTATAGAATTATAACACTAGCAAAGTAATTAGAGCGCCCCTTTAATCTAATGACTTCTAATTATAAGCTTTTTTTATAGTACTAACTTGGCAAACAAGTTAACGGTCCGCTGATAGTAAGCGGTCACTGCAGGCTATAGCAGTTATGTATTTAGAACGCGTTGTATTCTTTCCAGAATACATCTGTGTGTTTTATTCCTGCAAAAGTGGCATTTTAACCATTAAACTTAAGCTGTGAACTTAAAATGCGTTTCAGAAACAATAGACAAAGTTCTAAATACGACTTATGACTAGTGTTATAACTTGTAACATTAACTTTTTAACTTGTATGTATTTTAAATATAAGGTTTGTATGAAAAGGCAATAAAAATATTCATAAACGGTGGCGCTAGATCGCTGCTATAGGTCCTTTAAGTCTTTATCAGTTTGACTTACAATAAAAAAAAATTACAAAAAAGTACCATCCCATAACTTTCACACAATCACTGTACAATCAAGGCTACACATACTTCATACACAAAATAAATGTGTTTAAAACCGCAAATAAAGGATTGCATGACGACAAACCTTTTTTGTTAGATGTGTGTCAGATATTGCACGAATTCTACAGTCGTCTAATATTTACATAATGATACATAAGACAACCAAAACTACAGTACATTTGTAGGTACCTTATATAAAATTTATCCTACATAAATACAGTGTGGTGACCATCAATGTTTTATATATCTGCCCACAAGTACAATAATCTGTATATATTGTGTTTATTCATCAATGTCCATAAAACTACAAAACTCGATTAGCTGTTTTTAGAAATCTGGAAGATTAACAGAAAAAAAAACGTCTCAGAAATGTTTTTTTTTTTATTCCTTTTTAATTTATCCAAACAATTACTTAAAAAAAATAAACAATAAAACAACAAAACCAAATCTTCAATAATGACAGTGGTTACCCATTAAGAAACGACACATTAGGTCATTCAGCGTATCAAGCAGAAAAATGTACAAACACAATTCGGTAAATGGATTCTAATGGTAATGTACGGAGCCATCATATTGTGTGTCAAACTCACTATTAACCGATGTATTTTAAAAGGCTAATCGAGTATTTATCTAGCTACAGACTTTAATATGTGCATAAATGGAATGAGCATTAGCACCTTCAGATAATTGTGAGTGTTGCACTAGAAAATGTTACTCATCTTTTCCGTAATAGATGTTAAATACTGTGTGCCCTCATTGCACCTCTAAAGCGCTCGATGTAGACAAAACTGTGTGCCCTCAATGCACCTCTAAAGCGCTCGATGTAGACAAAACTGTTTTAAAATATAAAAATTAGGCCATTGCACTACTAGCGACTTAAGGTGTTATCCATGAGCTGATATTTTATTAGTCTAAAAAGTCAAATAATAGAACCGATAATTTTTTTGAACATTTCTATAATTCATGAAATGTTCATGCCACTTACTGAATCCGATATCTGATATTTGTTCACATCTCCTTGCCTTGGCCCCATCCTGACTTACTACTTACAGTTTGTCAGGAACTGACAATGGGGTAATGTCCCTGGTTTTTTATTTTACCGCCTATTACTTTAAATCTGGTAATTCACGACATTTTGGGACATATGTATATAAATTTTACTTAGTCCAAGTACACTGCATCACAAGCAGAGTTGTGGCGAAGAGCTCGCTCCCTGTCACCCAGGAGTAAAGTGATTGGTGAAAAGAAGCTGTCCATCACATTATGATGTAGATGTGTATGCAGTCGCTAGTTAACCCTTTCTGGGGATAAAAACTGTAAATATATAAATACATACATAATTTTGTACATGAATGGCTATATCGGACCGACAAGTGGGGGCAATGCATACATTGAGACATTATAGCTGATCAATAAATGGAATTGTGGACAAATGCGAACTATCTAGAAAGCCAGCTAAACGACGCGACATCCTGCATCTTATGAGACCGAAGCCCTGGGCCTTACAGCTACTACATTTAGCTTACATTTTCATTGTTCTTAACGATGATGCCGGTGACTCGTGACTTGTATTAACAAAGCTGATAAGGTTATCCGTGACTCTTGTGTTGATACTGCCTAGCCAAAAAAAGTTTTAAGATTTGTTCAGGGTAGGCTAAGTTACGTTGCACGTAAATATCTGCCAAGCATCGTTCTTTAACATTTTCTCGTTTACCTGATGACGATGCAAGACAAGTCCATAAAACGATCACGTTGAGCCACGAACTCGGCCCAACGTGGCCCATGTTGCAGCTTCTGAAACAAAAAAATAAATTTTTAGGACAATATTATTATATATCTTTTTTAATCTGGCAATGGCAAAGACTAGAAAACTAATAATATCTATTACTAACCGAACAAGGATTTACTGAAATCATTTGAAATAATAGTACATTGTGTATTAAGGGTGATAAGGAGAAAATTATTAACAAGAGGCTATTTAGAAACTTGGATGGATACCAAACTACGCATACAAATACTTTATACTTTTTTGTAAATACGTACATTATACATGGAAAACAGCCAGGCTCAAGAAAAAACACAATTTTTTATCACATAAATGTTTCTCATGTGCAGGGATCGAATCCGCACCCCTTGGATCAGCAGATAACAGAACCATTTTGGTCGTTATTAAGATTTGGTGACCTTCCTCCTATTACTTTTATAATTTGTTACCAAGGTCTGACCATGATCAGCGACTGGTTTCTGTCCGCAGACAACCTTATGTCATTAGCATTATGTATAAAAAATATTATTTAATTTGTACATATGAATATTTTTTAATCTCTCCTTTTTTTTAAAATTAACATTGCAGGTATGTTTATTCAACTGTATATATAAAAGGCAATTGTTTCTGACTGACTGACTGACTGATCTATCAACGCACAGCTTCAACCACTGGAAGAGTCGAGCTGAAATTTAGCACACATTGTCATATAGCTATTATTCTGTAGGCGTGCGCTAAGGAAAGATTTTCCAAAACTCACCCCCTAAAGTGGTAAAACGAGGGTTCAAAGTTTGTATGAAGCACCTAGATCGCGAGGTGATTAATCCATTAGTTAATTGGTTTTTAGTAGTTAAAAAAGTTAAGGTAAAAAAAGAGAGAGAGAGAAAACGTCAGATGTGACTGTGTTTTTTTTTCTATAATCAAGGATTTGCCGTAAGAATCCTACGCCGATAACCAAATTTATGTTTGACTCTTAACAGGTATTATTGTATAGATTATATTTGCCTGTTGTTGTAATGTTAATAGTATTCAAAAAAAAAACAAACAAAATTCAAAAAAAAATATTAAATTTTAATATTTTCCAAATTGCTTTCAGGGAGTTAAAAATGAGGATATAAACTATCATTATAGGTATATATTAGAGAAAAATACTGAGCCGTCTTCTATCTGGAGGGGCCCAAACTTGGTATGTTTATATTTAAATACTTTTTGGATTTTAAGAAAAAAAGTAACCCAAGGGTAATAGTGTGGTATATTTTTAGAACCGGCTCATCAAGCCCTTTCATTTGATACCCCACACGATGGGTTTCTGAAAAACCACCTGTGTGCCAAACGGCTAAACTCTACATCTATTTGCGGTTTTTTTTTGCGTACACCTAGGGCTATTACTTTGGGGCTGAACGGCGCTCTGTGTAATGACCAAAAATATTTTTTATTATAATTATTATGAAATACTGACGCGAGGATTCAGTTTAAATCACGGTTACAATGAGTACAGTTACAAAGTCTTTGCAACGTAGCGATAGGTTGATGCGTTACTGGTTGAATGCGGTACAGCACCCAAGTCAAAGAGTGAAAGATGCAATGGAGTGTGATAAAATTTATTTTGAAACATGATATTTTCTCTCCGCCCACCTAATGCTAATAACCTTAACTCCATATGGCTTATGTTCCCAACAGATCTGACACAACATACCCAAGAACTAGATCTGTATAACAATACCATTACGACATGCACATTTACATCACAGCGACACACTTATTAATATACGGTGTGATAGACGGCCGCGACCGTGCGAACAGCCTCGCGGGTTGATGGCACCGCGCTTTTTGTTTAACGTTCAACTATTGTTTTATTTGAATGTTATTACTTTATTACTAATCTCGCTTTTTGTACCTAATTATTAAGTACCACTAATTGACGACTTCCAAATTCAACATTAAACTACGAAACCCTAAAAACTTCTTCTATTATCAATCGACGAATGAAGTGAACGTATAACAGTAGCGACATCTAACACTGACAACAATGAGATCTTTAAAAAGTAGAAAGGTGAAGCGCGAGACGGACTCGCATACCGTGGGTTCCGTACCGTATAATTTATTATAATTAACAAAAAAGTGCTTCTATGCGGTCATCCATCCAATGATTGAAAACGCCCGATGTAGCTTAACTTCGCAAATAAAAACTTAACAATTCGAAAAATTCCAATTATCAAATGTTGCGGGGCCTGGTCTTTTTCCGCTAAAATAAATAAAATAGAAGCGACACACACTTAGACGGTTGTTATTAGCTTACACTATAATCACTGTAAGTTTGAATCTTATATAAAATTTGCTTTGCAGTTTTCATGCAGCAAAAATACGTGTTTTTGTGTGGGGATTTAAAAATTTTACTTTTTGTTTTTTTTAAATAACTGTTAAGTAATCGACCGTAATACATGCTAGTATGTCTGTCACCTCTTTACGCTTAAACTGACCCATTTAGATAAAATTTTGGTATGGAGATAGTTTGAGTCCCAGGGAAGGACATGGGATAGTTTTTGTCCCAAAAAGTTTAAAGATCGCGCGGGAATAACTATAACCGTCCTTAAACGAACTATAGCTGCAGGTATAGCAAACTTCTGCAGTAGTATAACACATATTCTGTAAAAAATCTATGAACCTGTTATGTTATAAAAGATATAGTTCTTTCAATGTCGGACAGGCGCCGCGTAAGGTTAGCAATAGGGTCTCGTTGGCACCCTTTGAGTACAGAACCCTAAAAAAATTACAGTATTATCAAAATAATTACAGTGGTGGGCGCACTAAGTACTTTAGTAATATCCATTGTCGCGTAGTAAAACAGTTCCGCTAAAAACGGAAAATGCTTTCTACAACACAGATATATACATATGCATTTGAAACAATACAATTTTTTTTCTATAAATACGTTTGAAAAATACTTTCCATACCTAGTATAGTATTATACAGTTCATATCAAGAGTACATAAAAAATCGCTTTTTTATAAACTGTACAGAATCGAACGGATTAGATTGATCTTTCAATAGTATTTCGATAGTTTTAAGATAGATATTGCACAAATAAGATAGATATTGGCACAAATAAGATAGATATTGGCACAAATAAGATAGATATTGGCACAAATATAGCATCTTGTTTAACATCAAGTTACCTTCTAACAATGGAGATCCGTTTCGAACGATTACCAAATAACATTTTATGTTCTGGTTCACTTTCTAATTTATGAGTGTTGTTCGTACGTCATGGTAATATGCTTAATGATTCTTCTGAATAGAGTATTGTTATTTGAACAACTCCTCTTGCTACTGGTGATATACTTACAAAAGTGCCTTGAAAACGACTTTTTTAGTTTTTTTAACCGAATTTAAAAAAAGGATGTTCTCAGTTTGGATTGTATGTTTGTATGTATGTATGTTTGTCCGCGATTATCTCGCGTTTGACTATATCGATTTTCATGCGGTTTTCAGAAAAGTATTTGTTACATTCTGGAGAAGGTTTTGATATATGTACAACAAATGGATACCCATGGTCCCATGGTCATCAGGTAACGATATATTGGTGGGATCCTGGAGAAATCAAGGGAACTCTTGAAATTTTCATAGGTACACTTAAAGCGACTTGGGTATTTTTTTACATTTAAAGTTGGAGTCGTGCAAGTGAAATGTGTTATAAACTGTTCAGAGAGATAGACACCAACTTCAAACTGTATTTTAATCAGATTTTCTTTAATAATTATTTACTACCTAATTTTTATGGTTCTGTACCCAAAGAATCCAAGATTTTGTGCGTTTGCCCGACCTTTAAAGTGCTCCATTTTTTGAATTGTAATTCGTACAATGGGTCGTACGACTCATACGTACAACTGATATCCTGACCATAATCCCATTATTACAATAGTGAATTATACAAGTATGTCTTTCTTATAACTATGTTAACCTAACCTTAATTTAACTTAACCTATTCTTAAGTAAGCTTCACTGAGTTCATGAGAATATGACTTCCATGTTATGTTTCCAATTATGATTAGATTTTATTTAACGTATGGTCATAGAATAATTAATGATTTAAAGGGTTATGAGATAAATGATTCAGGAAATTTGGTAACTAGCGCCGCTGTTATATATTATATTTTGATTTTCCTTTCTCTCAAAAGGCTAATTACAAACTCGAAACGTTTTATAAAACCAGTCACAAGCTATTTGGCAAGCGATTTGTATTTTTCGAAGAAAATTATTGTAAAGATGTTTTGGAATAATGTGATATGAATTTTTAAAGACCTATACCTAAGAATTTTGGACATTACACACAGCGCCGTCTGGCCACAAAGTAAGCAAAGCTTGTGTTATGGATACTAGACAACGGACAACTAATACACATAATTACTTTTTTTTTGTAAATACATACATATCATACATAAAATACACCCAGACTCAAGAAAAACACAAATGTTAGTCCAGTGCGGGAATCGAACCCACTCTCTGCACAGCAGCCAGCCACACTACCAACTCGGCTGCGTGGGAGCAAGCTATAAGATTTAACCTAGTAGTCATTTCTGCTAAAAGTGGCCGTTTTAGCAAAAATGCCTACTTGTCCTGCTGATAATGCAATGAACCGGCGACATAAGTAGCTGTAGTGCTCGCATTAAGTCAGGGTTCCGTAGAATAAGGATTATTGTAGACATTTGAAAATCTTAGACTGATTTTGTTCAAAACAAATTTATTTGAAATTATTTATAAAGTTCCATTATCGTGTCTTTTTTTTAAATTTAACACAAGAAAATAAAAATTAGAGGTAGGTGACACTAATGTTTCAAAATTAGAAGTACAACTCCCAAAATATTGGTCTTTTTCTATTTCTTATTTACGTTAATGATCTCCCATATCATTTAAAAAACCATCTTATTTGCTAATGACACCCTATTTACCTTTAAAGAAGGCGAGAGACGCCAGAATTGTTATGATGAATTAAATAATGCCCATTCTGAGATTGTTAATTGGTTTAACCGTTTAACGCTGACAATTAATTAATTAATGAGAAAAAAAATGTGTAAAATTTTCATTACCAAAGTCAGATTCAGACTTGTATTTATTAGGAAGCAATTCACACTTGTTGATTCAACAGTTTGTTTGACATAACCTAGAAAAAACTTGGACTGCAGTGTATGCGATGAAGAAAATAGGATCATTGACCGATGATGACACTGCAAAAATTGTATTTTTAGGGTTCCGTACCTCAAAAGGAAAAAAGGAATTCTTATAGAATCACTTTGTTGACCGTCTGTCTGACTGTCAAGACCCTTTTTCTCAGTTACTCGTGAAAGTATCAAGTTTAAATTAATACCAAATACTTAGGTCTACGGTCACTTAAAGCTATAAAAAAATTAAGCTTCTAAGTCAACGCAATAATAAAAAAAAACCATTTTCGTCGTATATTTCGGTATTCACAAACAAATCAATACCTACAATAATGAAATTTGAACAAAGCAAGGTCTTACACCACAGGTATAGAGCAAAAATCTTAAAAATTGGTTATTTGTATTCGTAACGCGTAAAAGTTTGACTGTCTGTATGTTTATGTTAAGACCCTTTTACTATAGAACGCGTGGATGTGTCAAGTTGAAATTAATATCAAATACCAAAG
Organism: Apoda limacodes; assembly: GCA_946406115.1. Lineage (NCBI taxonomy): Eukaryota > Metazoa > Arthropoda > Insecta > Lepidoptera > Limacodidae > Apoda > Apoda limacodes. The sequence goes on from OX291554.1 coordinate 4,121,528, forward strand.
TCCTTCAGTAACTTAAAGTTGTACACAAATCAAGCTTCTGAATCAATACAATAAAAAAAAATTACCCAAAATACGGGAATTTTGTAGTACACATAAAGAAATAAATCTGAAAACCGTAAATTTGTTGATAAAAAATATTTTATTTTTTGCGATTATAAACTTATTTGCAGTTGGTAATGTAAATACAATATTTAAGTTACAAAAAGGGTAATTGGTGCTATTTACAAATTAGGATCTAGGATATCTCTGATCTGGTTTAGGGATATAAATATAAATATTTAACTTTAACGTCACAGTACATAATATATGAATATCCTTTCTACTAATATTATAAATGTGAAAGTTTTATTGGATGTTTGTTACTCTTTCACGTTTCAACCACTGAACAGATCGAGATGAAACTTGGCATACATATAGGTTAGGCCCTGGAATAGCATATAGGCTTTTTATCCCGAAATTCCCGCGGGAATAACTATAATCGAGCTTAAACGAAGTATAGCTATAGCTACAGCTTGATATAGCAAACTTCATTAGTGATATTAATGAGTAAATTACAGTCGCCAATAACCGTATTTAAGGGCAGGCTTCAATCACTGGACGGATCGGGATGAAACTTGGCATACCTTTAGATTAATTCCTGGAATAGCACATAGGCTACTTTTTATCCCGAAAAATTCAAAAGTTCCCGACGAATAACTATAACCGAGCTTGCTATAGCAAACGTCAAAGTATATAATTAATGAGTTAATTAAGGAGCTCCACGCCGATAACCGATTAAGGGCGAACGGAGCTTGCAAAATCTAGTATTTTATATGTTCATAAAAATATTGATTGTTTTAGCAAAAAAGTGACATTCACAAAGTAAATACTAGAAGCTAAAGTAACCCGTTGGTAAGTAAGTAACTGCCAACCTCCATCTTACCCCTTTAGGGTTTAAAATTTAGCAAAACCCTTTCTTAGAAGAGATTTACTACAAGTAAGGAACCCACATGCCAAATTCAGTTTCTAGATCCAGTAGTTTGGGCTGTACGTTGATATGTCATTAAATCAGTAATTCAGTCATTTTCTTCTTTTATATATACAGATAACTATCCGTGCGGTGGGCCTGAAGATGCTTAATTACATGCCGCATAGGTAAACCAAATTAAAATGAAAATAACATTAAATTTTATGGCCTAAAATAATATAATTATATGTTTAGAATATCGATAAACATTTCTTTGATACTGTGTAAAATTCCGGCCTCTGCCTATTTCGATCATAAAATAGAGCCCGTTAATGGTCGGACAAACAGACATACAGACAGACAGCGAAGGCTTAATATAGGGCTCCGTTGGAACCCTCTGGGCACAGAACCCTAAAAATGACATAAATAACACATAATGTGCACAAAATTATGTCTTAAAGTTATAACTAATGTATACCGGCGCAGGCGCAATTACGTGGTGAGTGCGCAACATAAGTCAATTTGTGCGTAACTGTAAAATAATAACCGATCAACTCGGTAACGGTCACAGTTTACACCGAGGCCGGCGCAGTAATGCACACAAGTACGGGCTCGATCAAAGTAATGACCCCTTTTAGGTTCTAGAGTTTAAACTTGCATCACGTCGACTTTATCACGATAGTAGTGATAAGCTATTGTTAAGGATCCGTAACATAGTGGCACACACTGAACCCTTATTGCTTCGTCTTGTGTCTCCGTCCGTTCCTATAACTCAATTTTAGCTTTCTAATTTCTGCCATCTGAGGACCAGTTTCAATGAAATTTAACAAAATTGAGAAAAATATTTGAACCTCTAATTTTTTTTAACCTTATGTCTAAAATCTAAATAATAATTGGGTTATAATTGGGTACTCGGTTTTATAAAGACTTCCACCGAATATTGTTTTGAACAAAATTTTTTTTGTATCCTTAATAATTATCCATACTTGTCGGTTTGGTGTCTCAGCGGGTAATGAACCGACTGCTGAACCAAGGGGCGTGGGGTCAATTCCCGCACAAGACATACATTTATTATTTGTGTTTGTCTTGTGACTGGATGTTTTCTATGTATAGTAATTATGTATGTATTTACAAAAAAATGAATTTGTATACGTTGTGTGGTATCCATAGCACAAGCCTGGAACCGGCAAAAATCAATTTGGACGACTATTTTAAGTAAAGGGACCTTAAAATAATTCAAAAGAATTAATCTTAAATTGGTATTAAACTATACGTACCTACCTACATTTATTTAAACTTAACATAGATGTTCTTAAACTTGTAAATATTCACCTCCACTTTTTTTTTCTGACTGACTATGCAGTTGGCTGTTGCAGCCATTACTGCTTCACCAGGTTTTTTTTTGAAAAAACTATCATGCAAAATGCGAGGGGAGCCTCGGCTTGGGTTTTCGCTCTTGGGGGCGTCCCTTCGACCGGCGTGAGTCTCGAACCCGAAGGTGAGTCACTGCCAGGAGGGGAGTTCCCCGTTACGCGGGTGTGGTTGCGATTGAGTAGGGGCGAGAAGCGCCCAGGCACTCTTTGATACCTCGTGTATTCGTTCACCCGGGGACGTCGGCGTCGTGTGAGGGGGTAGTCCCTATTCGGGAAGATCGTAGAGACTAATCTCGCTATCCGGACAGCGAGATTTTCATCTGGGGCCGTTAGTACGTGCCGAGGCTAGTAGGTCGAGTAGCTGTTATCAGGATAATTTTTGTATTAAAAGCCCAGCTTTTCACTTCATTTGGAGCATAACGCTTAGAAGTAGCTCGATTTCGTAAGCACACTTTTGAGCTTCACTTTAGCAACATTATTAAAAACTATTTGTTCCATTGTTTTTCAAATAGCTTATTCTTGTTACAGTTGGCATAGTTTCAAATATTAATTTAATATCAAGCGTACCTATTTAGGTGTACAGGCTTTACAAATGTAAGCCAAACGTCACGTAACTTGGCCTATTGACATAATAACATAATAAAATAATGCTTAAATAGTATCTGATAACATAACATAATAATATTTAAAAGCACTTAATACTCTGCAGATTAACTTGGATAATAAAAACAAGGCATTTCTGAAATTACCACATATACTGTAACAGAAATGGCTATCTGCCATGTAATCTGCGGTCAGAGACAAAATATGCAAAAAAAATTATAATTCTATGAACCTAACATGGAAATTGTTACAAATTTAACAATTTACTGTTACGAGTTTAAAAATGCTAATGTAAAATATACGTTTCCGCGTGTAAAAGGATATGGAAGTAATTGTATAATTTCAAATATCTGAATAGAAAGCGACATAAAAAAAAATATTGAATAAATAGTTGTACTTGTTAATATTCTTATTTACTAATATTAATGTATTTATCACCTTCCACATCACCAACCACTTTAGTCCTACGTGACAGGTGGTGAGCCCATCACTGCAACACTTCTTCTGATACATTGTAACTAGACTAAAGTGGGTTATGGGGACATACCCTCGTCGTAAAGCACCATATTTCGACAAGTAAGTGGCTAATGTAAGAACAGGGAAAGAAAGAATAATATACCCCTTTGCTAGTTCTTAACGCACTATAATATTCCCCTAGTGTTGCAAGCGCATTTGCAAGTATCCATAGTCTGCAGTGACCGCTTACCATAAGGTGGGCCACCTAAGTATTTATTTCACATTTACTGATTCATCAAAGCAAAGCAACACTCAGGCAGTTAGAAACATCAAAAGAGGTGGGTCGGAATCGTTTTTCTTTTTAGTCCAAAACACAGTCATAAAAATTAAAGGTTTCTATTCAGGCATTTCTTCTATACCACTAAGTTAGCAAATAAGCTCATTACGTAGATTTCTATTTGAATGAGGAAGGACGAGTTTCAAAGTTTTTGTAAATTAGGATGAATTAAGGAATCAAAGTTGTTGGAACTTGAAGGGCACGCAACAGTTGCTACGGTTGCTACGTTGCGCGTCGCCCGGGTGTTGTTAGTTACCTAGGGAATTTATTTTGTAAGTAAAGAATACTTAAGTTTTTGCCTTCAATATCTATAATAACAATATCTATTAAAAACTAATCAAAAATAATAGACGAGAAAAACATCTAGTTAGCCAATCGAAATGCTAATTTTAACCTAAGCTGGCTTGTCACGAACCAGTCCTGCATTTTAAATACATATTAATATCCTCGATGATGAAAGCTTTGGTGAGATATGTTTGCAAAACATTAGTCTGTCTATACACGTTGAACATTTTGAACACAGGTGTGATTTTATAAAGTTAATGCTTTTACACTGTGTTAAGAGGCTATAATATCTCGTTTGTTGGACAAGGACGACGCGATATGTAACTGAATGTGTGTATGAGTAATGCAGCTACATACAAACTTATTGATGCAATCATGTTTTTTATATGTTTTCGGTAAAAAGTATTTTTTTTTAATAAAGGTGGTTTATTGTGTACGGATTAGTGGTAACTGTTATTTTATAAATCATGTTTTTAGGCTCAGGTATAATATAAATCATGGTGAGGGTGACCGTTTAAACGTTGATTTAATATTTTACTTAATACTGAACACTTTCACTTTTCACGTGTATTTTCTTCTTAGTGTAAATATGCGATTTTACATTGTCGGTGCGTATTTGACATCATAAATTAATAAGTATTATTTTTTAGTAATTAATTACAGAACCCATAGACAAACGGGTTACACTCAGACTTGGCTGGTTTGTTCAGCTCTATGTACCTTTTTTTTCTTATTTTGTACGTGCCCATTCCCGTTTTAGTTGACTATACTTTTTCACGTAACGTATTTTTCGCAAGATATTCTGCAATAATTTGTAAAAGAACTCCGCAAGAAAAAAATTCATTGTTTCTGTGAAGTGTACGAAACTATGAAATTGTTATAAATTAAATTTAGGCTAGTTATGTCAAGAGATAGAGAAAAAAACGGGTCAAGTGAGAGTTGGAGTCATGCTCCAAGGGTTCTTTATGAACTACTGCCTTTCGGTACACTTGTATTTTAGACAAATTTTAACGCCTAAATTACTGTGTTTTGTAAGGTTAAGAAACCACAAAAGTCAAAAAGTGCAATATTTTTTAAGAGTTGTATTTATAGTTTTCCCTTCCTTTAAGGTCTTGCTAGCGAACTTAAAAGAACTCTATAAAAGGATCATATCGTAAGAAACATCTAAACTAGGTAATTATGAATTTAACTAATATGATTAATAAATTTAATGATGGCGCCCGTGGAAAACATTAAGCAATTTTGGGTTTGAGACAAAATAAGGTTATGTTGTTTAAATCTGTGAGAGCGACAACTCCGACTGGTCTTGTAAATAAAGAATCTACTCTTTCATAACATTACTCAACCAGCTGTGATGCAGCGCAGATACGATGCTTGCTAATTCATTCATTTCATCATATTTCTTAATACCTTAGATACAAAATTGTAGCAATCCTTACCGAATATGAGTTAGCTTAAACTATAATGTCAATCAATATAGGGTAATTTAATTGAAAACAAATAATTCAATGCTACGTCCGCCGTGCGTGCTTGAATAATTTACTATCTAGCTAATCTAAATTACCTCTTTTGATATACAAAAGATAGAGCTGGCGGGAGCTAGCGGAAATCAGCTGTTTGATAATTAATAGCTGGGAGAAAAGTTTTGGACTGTGTCTTTCCAAGCAGGTTTGGTCATGTCACAGTTCTAGCGAGAGTTGTGGATGTCACAAACTAGGCATTATTTTGTTTACACCATTTTTTACACTTTGGTTATTCACATAGGTTATAAAATGACGTAAATTCGAGTGTTTTTGCATGATAGTTTTTTCAAAAACCACACTCAATAAAAATCTGTTCAATTCAAAATTGTAAGGTATAGAATGTAAACTTCAAAATAGCTTATATAGTTATTATTAATAGACTGGTATATTTTGATATTCGTTTCCATGTCTTCCATTCTGCAACAGAACCCTTAAAATGAGCCAGAAAATTTAAATAATTTAAAAACCATTATACACTTTTATGTACTCATAGGTTTTTTTAATAATACAACTTTTTTTCCAACTTTCGTGAGCAGTAAAAATTATTGGAACTGTTATATATTTCTAACAAAGTTTGCGCTTAGTAAAAAATCGGCCAAGTGCCAGTTGGACTCTCGCACGAAGGGTTTCGTACCAATATCCATAAAAACCGCAAAAAAAATCATGTTTGTTGTATAGGACACTTGGGGGGCACTTAAATTAAATATTAGTTTTATTTTAATTTATTTATTTTTAAAGTGACTATATAACTAAATATTTTGTTAATATTTTAAGCGTCAAGTTGTTGCCGTTATCAATTTTGAGCAAAAAAATCACGTTTGTTGTATGGGAGCCCCCTTATATATTTATTATATTTAGTTTTTTAGTATTTGTTGTTATAGCGGCAACAGAAATATATCTTCTGTGAAAATTTCAACTGTCTAACTATCACTGTTTATGAGATACACCTGGTGACAGACGGACAGCGGAGTCTTAGTAATAGGGTTTCGCTTATTACCCTTTGGGTACGGAACCCTAAAACGTTGTCGACGCTCAATGAGTCAACTCACTATACAATATTCATTTCTCCTCCTCCTTACATAACAAGTTAAAAAATGATTATCAAAAGCAATTAACTTGTCTGAAACGTAATGCAACAAATAGAGAGCGCATTTAGTAAGTGTTTGTTTGGTATAAAACTCGTTAATGACACTTTCTTCACTCTGGTATGAACCATACCAGAATCAGAAACCCTGGTTTTAAGGGTTCCGTACTGTGACGATACCATATTTATGACTTAATATTAATCTAGACCGTTAATATTAATCCAGGACTCTATAATAGTACCCCAACCGACATAACTAGTTTTATACCTAAAAAATATTCTTTTTTCTTAAAGTTAATTAAGGCCGGAAATCCGTCCGGAATATAAAATATGATGGAGGGGATTGAAATGTGGGGTGAGAACGTTGTTCCTGTCTTACTACTTATAGTTCGTCATGAATCGGCAATGGAGGTGTTATTCTGTCTCTGGTCTTTTTTGAATACCGAGTTGTCCCGTGGTGATCCTGACCAATAAATGAATGATGTTAATAGTAGTGGAGCACTTACGTCTCTCCCCCTTAACCACATCTGCGGTCTGCCTCTCACTTAACCTAAGCCTAGCCTAGTAGGTAGTATGATTCAACTTACCAAATACTCCGGATAAATCAATTGTTAACACCTTTACCTACTGACCCCTAATTGAGTAAAGATCCCACGATCACGTCGCTGATAACACACGTTTACATTAGATCCCGCACTATTAGTTATGATAACTGTCTTTAATCACATACCTAAGTGTCCAAATAATGTTCATTCCGTCTGTTGTAAACCTATTACTTACTTACTTACTTACTTGTTCAAAGGATGTTTGGTTTTGCTATTTACAATTCTTATCCACTGTAAACAAATATAAAGTAAGCTTGCAGTATCGTTCGTGCACCTGTAACTGTACATTGTAAATCTTGTTAATTAAGTGTTTCAATACAAAATATGTATTTATTAGTTCATTTACTATAATATTATGTTTCGTTTATAATTTTACAAAGATTAACTATTGGACGCACGCATTACAGTATGTAATTACTTTGTAAATCTCGTTGTAGTTAATTTACTTGACGATACGAAAGTGTTCTTAGAAACCCATTTAAATAAAAAGATTTTGAATTTGAATTTTAAAAACAATTTAAAGTCTGAACCGCTGTACCGATTTCAATGAATTAGGTCATAAATGAAAGTTATTGATCCCTCGAGCGTTATAGAATACATACAATATTCTAGTTGAAAAAAAATTATCAAACGAAACAAAAACTTTAAAAGCTGTTAATATTTAAATAAATAATTACATAAATAAAAAAGACTGCAAAAACATTAAGAACCTAAAAGAAATTAATAATTGTACCTAAAACATTTAGAATATTTAACTAAAGGTAAGCAAGTGGTATATATTTAAATGCAAGTAAGTACAAATACTTAGTAGGACAGAATGATCAAGGCACTCGTATTACGAGTCGTATAGAGGTTATCATAAAATGAGTCCCGTCTGCTTATAGTTAATAATTGGGAAATTTTAGATGCACTTATATACTTTTTTAGGGTTCCGTACCTAAAAGGAAAAATGGAACCCTCATTGGCTCACTTAGTTCACTTGCTCACTCCGTCTCTCTCAAGAAACTTTTTCTCAGGAACGCGTGAAGGTATCAAGTTAAAATTGATATTAATTTCTAAGGTCTACGGTTCCTTGAAGCTTTAAAAAAGTCAAGCTTCTAATATAGCGCAATAAAAAATACGGCCATGTTTATCATTCACTAATAAATTAAAACCTATGGGGTACTTCCCTTTGTTCTAGAATTATGAAATTTCACACAAAGCAAGGTCAACAAAAGCAAAAGATCTCAAATATAGGAAACAATCCTAAATTCGTAAATTTGAAGTTATGTGTTATAAATGTATTAAACTAAGTTTGTTTGTCTCTGACAAGACCCTTTTACTCAAGAACGCGTTAAGATATCAAGTTGAAATTAATATCAAATACTAAACTACGTCTACTACTAGTCTACAATCACTTAAAGTTGTACAAAAATCAAAGCTTCTAAGTCAATGCTATAAAGTATATGCCCAAAATACGTTGCTAAAGTTCTATCCACTAAAACAAATGATTGCTTAGTTAACACTTAATGCAATAAGAATGTTTGTCAAGTTAATCCCATTCTCAGTGTCAGTGAAAAGCCAGACGTATATACTTGAGAACAATGCTGGGAAATGGGCTACCCACAGCCTCAGCAGTAATAGCAGTATTGGTTGTTAAAATAACTTCTCGCTTGCCGAAGGTCTGTGTTAGAAATTAAACCCTAGAAAAATTTACTAGGAACTCGAAATAAACAAAACAGTCTTCTCCGTCTGTCCAATTATCTCTGTCAGTAAGATGCTTCGTTGCCACGTAAATAACCAACAACACGAAAAGTAGGATGTTTTACTAAAAAAATATCAACTTCATCCTACTAGTATTGTAAATGTGAAAGTATGGATGGATGGATGGATGGATGTTTGTTACTCAATCACGCTTCAACCACTGGACGGATCGAGATGAAGCTTGGCACACATATTATAAGTAAAGTTCGGGAATATGACATAGGATACTTTAAGTAAAGTTCTGGAATATGACATAGGATACTTTTTATCCTGAAAAATTAGAAAGTTAGTTCCTGCGGGAATATCTTTAACCGAGCTTAAATGAACTATAGCTTGGTATAGCACTTATCATAATTAAGAAGTTAATAAAGGAGTCCCACGCCGATAACCGAATTTCAGGCGGGGAAAGCCACTTGCAAAATCTAGTATTTAATAATTGCGTATGAAATGTATTTATTAATAGTCTGGTTCCTGCGTAAAGCAATGCCACTTAGCATTTTATACTACCAAGGTGGCAAACAAGCCCACGTCCCCCTGATGGTAAGTGGTCATCTAGCATATGGACGCTTGTAACACCACTCACGCGTTGCCGACCATTCAAAAATCCAATAACTTCTTTCTTGAAGAATCCTATACTGTAGTCCTTAGAGAAAACCTTGTCATGGGCGATGCACAGGTCAACCTGAGCTCAATAAGCCTGGTAGCCAAAAATAACCTCCTGGCAGGTGGGCCGTTTCAATGGTAAAGTCAATAATGTAGGATTTTGTCGTAAAATGTGACGCAATACTTATTAAATAATATCTAATATAATTATATAATAACTCTTTTAACGTAGATACTAAGAACGTAAAAAAAAAAAATTAACTAGCCTTAAATATCTTTTTAACTAATTTCATAGCAAAATAAAATATTGAACATGGCGCGGCGGTCGTCGACGACACCAAGACATGGAAAACGCAATTTACCCTGACATTTAATTAAAAATTAAAAAAATCAAAATATTATGTATTATGTTAGATAATAATAAATATAAATAATTATTCATTAATTTCAGGCATCATAACACTTCATATTTTACCAATTTTGTAAGAAATTCCTAGAGAAAAACTGTACATTGTATTAAGTACCCAAGTACAGTAGATTTTTTTTTCGTCGGAGGTAGCTCTGCCATTCAAACTGTTTCCCAATCGGGAACAAGTAGCCTATGACTGAATCCAGGACCCGACCTACGTCTTCGCCTTAATTAGTACAGCTCTTAAGAAATCTAATAACGAACATAAAACTGTTTCACAATATTTATTTATTAAAATAATAATTATATGAAAATGCTAAGCCCTGTTGATAATTGGAAGCTAAAAAAAAAACCTTTAATTAATTTGGTATTAATTTGTTTTATTTGCAACAACCATTACCACAATTACATATTACAAATAATTTTTAATTATTTAGTTAATAAAATATATAATGAAACTGATTTTAGAATCTACATTAATGCATTATTATTATATATTTTTTAATTTACTAGTTTCATATAGAAATTTGAATTGAATTTGATATACCTACATTTGCTTTTTTTAAATACCTAAAATTTATTATTTCAAGTATTGCGTCACATTTCACTACGGAACCCTACATAATTGACTTTACCAATAAATCGGCCATCATCGATTATTATAGGTCTAATTTTGACATATATATCAACCATGCCAAGTGGCATTGTTTTACGCCGATTTTTCATACTTTTCCCAATATGAACCCGACTATTAATCAATGTGTTGAAGTGTGGGAAAGAACATTTGCTTGACAATGTTAAATTATGACAAACAATACAAAAAATAGGATGCTTTATCAAAAAATACCAACTTCATTTTTAATAATATTATGTTTTTTTTTTTTTTATACCACTAAGGTGGCAAACAAGCTTACGGCCCGCCTGATGGTAAGCGGTCACCGTAGCCTATGGACGCTTGCAACACCAGGGGTATCACTTGCGCGTTGCCGACCCTTCAGAAATCTAATAAATTTATTTGTTAAACCAATGTGCCCAAGAAGTGTGGGAAAGAAAAAATTTGAGAATATGATCGTCAATACATAACAAGGAAAGTGATATAAAATATTTTGAGCAGTGAACGATTCAGTTCATATACTTTTTTGTTCAATGTTCAATCACGTAACTTCGAACATTACCATTGTTTCTTTTCAAACAGAAAATCGAAAGCCGACTCATGAATAGCTCTCTTTGACCACCTGGTTGAATGCGCCACAACAATCAAACGCCAGGCAAAATAAGGTACTGGTAACATTTTTTGTTCACTGTTTATTTTAAAAGGCAATGTTGAGGTTAAACTAACTGAAGTGTGTCATAGAAGTTCATCATTTATGGAGATTTGAAATATACTGAAGACCAAAACACACTTAGCTGACTTTTGGTCTTTTATTTAGGGCGCGCCAGTTTTAGGATAAAACTGGTTGCCTGTAAAGTCGGTATACGGGCGAAAGTTTTACGTGACAATGATTTTATGTCTGTCTCTCTCGCTCTTAGGCGGGCGCGTGCCTCTCACTCGCTCTCATTGTGAGCGCATAACGTGAGCGGAGCGTAACGCAGTTTCTTGAAGTGTCACCCGGCAAACCAATTTATAAGACGTTGTCACGTCAAAAAAAACCATTGTTTTCGTTACTTTTGTCACCTGTATTTCGCTCGTTCAGCATTGGTTTCAAAAATATTAAAATTTTAGTATCATCTCTAACAAACTGTCGAGCGTTCGTTAACGATATTTTTGTCACTTTTGTCACCGAAAAACGAAACTTTAGACCCATGTCTGGAGGAGGGGTTTTGGTGTTATTCTGTCGAACTGCCTAACATATGTATTTATTGTTTATGGTAAGTGTGTGGACGTCAACCGTTCGTTTTGTAACCAAAAGTTTTGTTAGTAACGTTTCAAAGCTACAAGAGCGATAGGTGTCGGTGCCAAAACTGGCGTTATCAGAAGTGTAAAAGTATCAAACATAGGAACTCCTAATTCCAAAACGATTTTTTAGTGTAAAAGTTTGTCTGTTTGTTTGTTTGTTTAATTGCTTTGCGTCACAATGGAGCGAACAATGAGCTGAATTTTTAGCCATAGATTGTTGAAAGGATAAAATAGATATCAGTTACTGCAATAACTATATAACCAATTCCCACGTTGGCGAACTATAGCTACACCTATTGCTTACTATAGCAAACCAATATTCAAGCGGATAATATATATATAATTAAGGACTTGTCGTAGAAAATCCACGCTGATAACCGAATTTAGCGCAGGCGGAGCCGGGTCTGCGTCTAGCGGCCCGGCCCGGCTTCGCACAGCTGGACCTTATTTTTCAAACATTTTGGGATAAACGTAGAGTAAATGTACCTTTATGCATGACATAAGTAGTTTTTTCGGGTTCCGTACCCAAAGGTTAAAAACGGGACCCTATCACTAAGACTCTGCTGTCCATTTGTCCGCCTGTCACCATGCTGTATCTCATGAACCGTGATAGTTAGACAGTTGAAATTTTTGCAGATGATGTATTTCTGTTACTGCTATAACTACTAACTAAATATTTAAGGGCTCCGATACAGCAAACGTGAATTTTTTTCTCGATATTGTCAACGGCAAAAGGTAGACGCTTAAAATATTCACAGAATATTTAGTTATATATTAAATTAAAATAAAATTAATATTTAAGGGGGATTCCCATACAACAGACGTGTTTTTTTTTTGCCGTTTTTTTATAGATGATGGTACGGAACTCTTCGTGCGCGAGTCCGACTCGCACTTGGCAGGTTTTTTGTTCCATCATCAATAGTTTCCGCAGCGCATGCGATGAAGAACATTTTATGGAATTTTTTTAACACCTTGGGTTACATTATTGAAGTTTTAGTAAAGAATACGTCTTTTTCCTAAGTAGATATATTCCTTGGTATATATCTTGTAATACGTACGCGCGTAATAGCAAATCCTGTTGCTAGTTTATTGCTAAGTACGTCTTTATAAGGAAATAAACTGTGTTATGTAAAATAGTTAGTTATCTAAGTTACAAGTATTACGGTAAAGTTCTAGATTTTTACGTCTTCTCTACCGCCTCTACCCATTTTAGAAGATTTTGAGAATAAATTTTTAAATACACAAGTCAATACAAATTTGGTACCTGAGTTCTGTGTATCCGATTTTGATTGCTTATACCTAATTTATAAAATATTTTAATAATAATAATAATATTTTTATCTCATAAAGTTTGCTAATTAAGAATGGTAACCTCTAAGCATTTGGCAAAATCGTGTATTTCTACATAGTACAAAAGCAAAAAAGTTTTTTTTATAAATTGAGTTTTTGGTTATTATTTAATGTAAAAATCATAGAATAGTCATTAAATAACCAACACAAAAAAAAAGGTTTTTTTTCGGTATATCTTTATGCCATTAGCGTTGCTAAGCTCGCAATAACAAGGACATAAATTGCGTGTTGCCGACCTTTCAGAAATGTAATCTCTCCCTTCTTAAGGAACCGCATATTGTTTTTAAACAACTTCAAAAAAGGAAGAGTTTCTCAATATATGTATGACTATAAATGACTCATTGAGCCTGGAATGTGGACTAGAATTTTACCAATGAACGTTATTTCGTTTAAGACAAATAGCGTCTCCTTATCTTACAACTTTCTGCATTTGGATTAGTTTCATGCTGGTCATGTCGTCAGATAGACTTTGGTGGTTCTGTTATACAAACACTTCGGCACTTCCGCACTTCGGTGTACTGATAGTCAATGTAGCAACGCTGTTGGAGAGTCTAACAACACCCAGGTGTCGATAGAGTAAATTTGACATACTTTTACCGACCATAACGTTTTACTGCATCGTTTTTACATTTCGTACATCACACATAATGAGATGAATGAGACGTGTCGAGCGATCTTTGAAGAAGATTGTCATTGGATTACGAAATGATTTCATGCAATATGATAAATTATTCCAACTGTTTTTTTGTTTTATTTTAATTATTGACTCCTATTATGTATCGAATATTTTATATATCAAGATACCAAAATTTCATTACATTCGGTTTATTGCGCGAGTCCGACTCGCACTTGACACTTTCGGAAAATCCTTTCTTATCGGATGCCTACGTCATACAGAGAACACAACCTCCAAGTTTCGGGTCTCTACGATCAGCGGTTTAGGCTGTGCCGTCAATCAGTTTTTCAAGTCAAAGCATATCTTCCTTACTTGTGTATGTCACTGTACTCCTCCTAAACGGCTGGACCGATTTGAATGATTTTTTTCGTATGCCTTTCTGTGGCGCCCTGGATGATTTAGATTCACAAAATAGCCCGGCAGATGGCGCTGACGGGGCAGCCGTTGTCCTGCATCCGACTGCAGCTCCACCTGCCGGACTGATTTGTGAACCTAAACCATACAGGGCGCCACCCAAACGCATGCAAACAGTCATTTTAATCAGTCCAGTCGTTTAGTAGGAGTACAGTGACATACACACGTACAGTAGAATTATATATATATAAAGTCAGTAAAACCCATTTGGTGCTAAGATTAGAGCTTACTGACTTGCGTGAACACGGGTTCAATACTCAACACTCGATAATTTATTTGCACATCATGGTTAGTTACAGTGTTTTCTAGTATTGTTAGTATCGCATGATTACCCTGCTAGCATGTAGCAAATATTACATGAATAATAATCGTTGTTTATTTAATTTATAATATATATCTAAATAATGCTAATTTTTTTATAACATTCGATTCCACGTTCGATTCCCGGTAGGCGCAAATGTTTCGACTCTAGTTTGTGCCTGATAACCACTCACCTATGACGTGGTGAACCTAGTAGGACGTAGATGTTACGAACGCTGTTTGTCGGGGATAAGCGTAGTGAAGTTATAATATTATATTGTTCATATTTCGTAAAAAATAATAATTTTATATATATACCTTACAAGATGGACGAGCTGAAAGCTAGCGGGAAATATGAACATCGAATTTAGTAACGCGCCCTAGAGAAAGTGGAATTTGAATTGATAATGATAATTTTATTTAATTTTTTTGGCATATTAAACTAACCAATTACACAATAGGATTAAATTAATGGATATTAAGGGGGTTGTAAAGATAAATTACCCATATTCATAACTGTGTAGTATAGGTGCACGAGAGATTTAAATACAAAAAGCAGACAACTGATTTAGTAAAGGTGCAACTGATAAAGAGAAATCCTTTGCCCTGCCCTGAATGATTTTTAGCCACCCATTTGCACAAACCCTCGGGCACTCCGTAAGATGGCAACTTCGATAGAAGACCCCGGTGCCAGACCCGATCGAACGCCTTCGCTATGTCTAGGCTACATGCTAATGCCTCCCCCCGACTCTCAATGGCTAGTGCCCATCGGTGTGTGAGATACACTAGAAGGTCACCAGTTGAGCGATCGTGGCGAAGGTCACTGATCAGGTCGTGTTTTTCTAGGTATCTCAAAAGCTGTGTTTTGATCACACGCTCCATCACCTTGGAGAGGAGAGAGGTTATAGCGAATAAAAATAAGTAGTAGTAAGGAAAAGTGTTGTGTATTTAGAAAAGGCTTTAATTAAGTTTTTTTTATAGCACTAAGGTGGTCTGCCTGATGGTAAGCGGTCACCGCAGGCTATGGAGATATGGACTCTTGCAACACCAAAGTCATCACTTGTGTGTTGCCAACCTTATAAAAATTTAATCACTTCTTTCTTAAAGAACCTAATATAGTAGTCCTTAGGGAAAACTTTGGAAGGTAGCTTATACTACAAAAAGTGTTCGCGGGAGAAAATTCCTCTAAAATCGCACCTTACGTAACTATTTAGAATGAATCACATGCCGATGACAAGCAATGCGATAGTAGAGAGAATCCGTGGCCATTCGAACTATACCAAGGAAGAAACTCTCTCCTCAGACGTAAGGCTAGTTAGCTTGAGGTCGTCGACAATTCTCTCAGCTCGTCGTTGAACTCTTGCCCCGAGGTTCAGTGCTTTGTTCTATGCAGTACCAAATTTTTTTGGATGTCAGCTTTACCTTTTCCTTTAAATGATCTTAGAAGTCATTACTGGAGGTGTGTTCTGGAATTGTAGGAATTGACGAAATTCATAGAGACGAAAATTGCCTAGCGTTAGTACCTGACATAACACAGGAGCACACTGTTTAAGCACCACTACTGGTATACCATCTAGCCCACTCGACTGATGAACGTCTAGAGAAAGCAACACCCGCCGGACCATTTGCTGTGTTATGGAGATTTTCGGCATGGTCCAACCGTACCACGGTATAGTAGGTACAGCGTCTTTGTTGTTCATATTCGAGTCTGTTTCGATCTGTTTAGCACTATGGCCTTAGTCACTATAGGTATTGCACAGTGGTAATAAAGAAGACCGGCAAAAGTTTCCTTCGGCAGTTTTAGCAAGCAACCAGAAAACCTGAGGTGAACCTTGCAAGTATTTTGCTGATGAATTGGAATTTAGATCTGGCAGTTGCTTTCTTACTGTACCGCGAGGCATAAGATCATTTGCGTTTCAAGTCAGATATATTCGTATCCCTATATAGCCGTGGTCCAAGCCTCATACGCAGTTTGCTTGAGAATGTCAGCTTCTCTGCAAAACCGATTTTACCACGGTCATTTTTTGACTCCGGTTATAATAAAAATACACATTTTTTTATATCAATGGCCGCATTACTTTCCTGTTTTATAATTCTGCATCTACTAAACTGCATATTGCAACTGAAATATAGAAATATTTCTACATACTTACATATTGCGATCATGTAAACTAGTCCACTGAGTGAATAACTAGTTCAGTTGATAAGAATAACCACCAGTAGATTGAATCTACTTAAATATATAGTTCATTAACTTTGAAAATCGTACAATTATGCAATTCTTTGCTTATTATTTAATTATTGCCTGACTAACGTTAAACTAAACAAGTCATATTTAATGTTAAATTGTATATGTATGTCGGTATGAGTATGTATTCATAATGGGACCCCTTCCTTACCCTTTTTTTGTATGTATTTAGACTTTTAATTTTGCACGTTTAGAAAATAACATAAATAAATATCATGTTTGGTAAAATAAATGAAAGATCTTTAGTTGCGACTTTGGACAAAAAAAAACAATTTAATTACATTTTGCCAACATCTCCGCCCGTCCCAAATTCGGTTACCGGCGTGGAACCACAGCATAATTAATAGAAGTGAAACTCCTTAATTATGCTAATGAAGTTTGCTATAGCAAGCTATAGCTGTAGCTACAGTTCGTTGAGGCTCGGTTATAGTTATGCCCGCGGGAACTTTTTAATTTTACGGTATAAAAAGCTCAAATATGTTCTACTCTGTATCTCAACTCAACTCATATATCTGCAAAATTTCAGCTCATTGGATGCAAACGTTACAGATATTTCCGTGAAAACTTTTGCATTTTCCATGGTGAAAAGTAGCTATTCCAGACTATAATCTATCTCTGTAGGGTTGCCAACTTTTTTTCGGCCTTAAGGGACAAATGGTCATAAATCTTAAAAAATACTGAATTTCGCTTTTTCACGCGGGACAAATAAAACTCATTGAGTTTTTAGTCAAAATATGTTTTATGGGGACTTAAAACTATACTTTTTTTACAGATTTTACTGCACATAACATATCATTTTGTCTTTTGACTTAATAATAAAAAGAAACGCAGTTTTCGATAATGTTTAATTTTCTTCCATTTTTCGACATCATTCATGGAATTGTCGTAGTCGTGGTGGATTTTCGTAAAATACGGGACATTGGCGGGACATAGAAATTTATGCATGATAGTGATTATGCTAGTTCGACGACCACCCTTGGTTTGCGACCGCTTTAACGTAAAATTTAAAAAATAGTCTAAATGAACCTAGCCAATTATCACCTTTGTTTCAAAACATAAGATCGATCGGTTCCCCTTCCCCCGCGATGTCGTATGTCAACCAATGATTACTTGGTACATCACAGTGAGCCGACAATCTGGAGCCTACATAGACGTTGTACCAAAAGTAAACTAAAATTAGTGAGGCGCCATATTTTAAAACGTAAGTAAAGCGTGTTTATTGTTAATTACATTAACATCTAGATATTATTTTTGTGAAATCAAAATATCTTTATAGTTTGCTTATAACTAATCTTTATTAATAAAAATATGTTTTTTTATTAATAATGGATGGTCGGTAAACTAACACCCTGAAATGATGCTTTCCTCAGCTTGCGACCGCCCGTTCGGGAACTAGCTGTTTTGGTCTAATCAGATTTGTTTTTTTTTATGTTACTGCATGGTATGGTGTGAAATACAAATTAGTTGATTGTTTCAACTAGTTTTGTGTAATTTACACGTCAGATTGCGACCAGCAAAATTCATAGTATGTTTCATAGTCTAAACTCATTTGAATTATGTCTAAAAGATGGTCGCGAACTAATCAGATGAACTGACGTAAGTATTAGGTTTTGTACTAAGTATCTAATTAGGTAATTTCTATACAATCACGCTTTCTATTATGTAACAACTCGTAAAGTAGTTAACGACCGCAGACATTGGTCATCTCAGAGGCCCGTTTATGTTAATTACTTGAGCCAAGTAAGCTTAACGCATTAGTAAATAAGTAATCATCATACATAATACAATACTAAGCACTAATTTATTAAGCAAGTTTTAGTACGTAATTAGGAAATGAATTCTTTTGACTAAAAAAATATACGATTTGGCTTCATGCTTTGTTTCAGAAAACGTTAATATTTTGCTGTTATGTTTGGTTAGCTATAAAATTGAAATACCTAACAAGATTTGACAGTTTCTTTCTCAATCCTTTAATATTTTAGATTACATTTATGAAATACATGGTTTAAAGTTAGTAGAGGTTAACAAATTTACCAACTTTAGGGGCTTATATTTGCAAAGTTTACATTTAAGAAAAAAAAAACACTTAAACGCCGCACAATGGGGTGCGTGAAAGAAAGAAAAAACCTTAGTTTTATGTATTTACCGTTCTTATAAATTTTCTAAAAAAATATATCGTGTTTCACAGAAGACCAACCTGTTAAATGTGTAATTTTATTGAAAACTATTGAAAGCTAATAAGCTAACTAGGTATCAAGCGAATAAATTTTGGTGGTTTTCTGTAAAATATTATTCTTAATTGAATATTTTAGTACTTAAATGTAAAATTAATAAAAACGTGATCGCTATAGGTACAATGAACTGTCTTTTATTTTCAAAAAGTATTTTTTTTTTCTGTTTTGGATTAATCTATTATATAAAACTTTAAATACCTAGTAGTGCATTACTGTTTCAGCAGTGCAGTTCTGTAAGTAGCACATAGGTGCTAACATTACGCACCCTATCGTGCCTGGATGCATAATCCAGTTCCCTTTGCATTTTATATTTTATTTACGTACATATTGGTCACAAATTATACAGTTTTTCTGTCCTCTTTCTCTAGTTCGCAGTACAAATACCGTTCGTTTTACAACACTGACCAAAACGTAGGTATCTTACATTTGTCCTCGTTTCTCTAACAACTGTTAAGTGATCTTGCTTTAAAATATGACCTTATCGTATTTTTCTTGAGCTCTAACTTAATTCTTGAGTGAGACCGGATTTAATTTAATAATAGAATTAATATGCAGTCTTCTGATATGAGTCATTAATGTATTTTGCCGACGTGAATCTCAAGACGTAACGTGCGTGACAAACCGGACCCGGAGAGTGGAAAGACTGAACCTTTGCCAGCAAGGTCGTTGCTTAACCTAACATGACATACCTTAACATTTTAGCATATTTTAAAGTGTTACTTCAGTTACTCATATAAAATTAAGCATTTGAAGACTGTATCTTCGTAGAGATATTAGTAAAACGGTATAAATAGGACTTAATAATATATTCGGTTAGGAATAACTTAGCTACTGTAATAAAACATATAATTATGCAAACCTTTTTTTATTATTATTAATGTGCAATAGGTACAAAAAAATTAATTAAAAAGGTATTATTTATGAAATATAAAATAAAATAACTTACCTTCCGATTGAATGGATGAATAAAGTCACAAGTGCATGACGTCAGTTTTTGCAGTCTCAAAGCAAAAAACTGGCTTTGGAACCCACTAGGTGTGTCTCAAAATTCAGACAAACCATCTAAAAGTTCACAGGCACAGCACAATACCGTTAAGTATGGCCACAAAAACTTCGCAACATCAATCAAAACACACAACACTTTCTCTTGATAAGAAATAAAGTCAGATTCTTTGTATAAACTATGTAGAAATTTAACAATTTCTTTGCAATAACTTTTAGATCTTCACGGAAGTTTTTAAATCTACTTAGCTGTGTTCAGGCATCACGACACCACCGCGGAATTCGTTCGACTGACTTGACATGTTTACGTTACGTTACAATGACACGAAATTTTCTATCCCGCTCTTATTAGTTATCGAGTGCTTTGATTGACAGAGATGGATTCTAGTACCGTAATTGCAAATTATGAACTTAGCATTTCGTAGCGACCTCTAACAGATTGTAAGAAAAGTATTATGCATTCTAAGTTCTCGACTATAGATCTTCAACTCACTTTTATTAGTTGTTTCCAAGTTACAGGCACAGATGACTCTGTTCAAGTATCTTAAGTGAGTTACTGCTGCTGAATCCTTTTAACAGATGGCATGGATGTTTATCTGCTAATTTTATATACTTTCTATATTCAATATTTTTGTCTACGAATTTAGTCACTTGAGCCACTGTGCTTCGATTACTACATCGATATGTGATACTCTCTTACCAAGTTCTTAATTTATTTTAATTTTAAATAGCTTTTGTATAAGAATGTATTTGTATTTTTAAATTAGATGTAAGTTTCTCTTAAAAATAAAAAGTAACTAGTATCAAAAGTTGTTTTTTTTAAATATCCTTTACATTAAGAAATAGTGTTTATTGTTTTGATGGATTGATTAGGTTTTTTTACGCCTCCGTTTTACGCGTATCGGAAAGGCCTATCTTTATAATACTAAAATGTGTTTCGCTATTTATTGACCTGTTAAAAAAATTACGATGTTTGAACTTTAGAAATAGCTGCTAGTTTTATTCCGCGGTTCCACCCGCCCTAAATTCGATTATAACGGTGTAGGTTTTTTTTTTTTAATACCACTAAGGTGGCAAACAAGCTTACGGTCCACCTGATGGTAAGCGGTCATCGTAGCCTATGGATGCTTGCAACACCAGCGGTATCAGTCGCGCGTTGCTGACCCTTCAGAAATCTAATAACTTCTTTCTTGAAGAACTCCATATGACAGAAATTGCCTAGTGTGGTAGGAAAGCGCGATGAGGCGCTTGAGTAAAGGACATACCTCAGGAGCACACTGCTTAAGCACCACTGCTGGTATACCGTCTGGCCCACTCAACTTATGAATGTCTAGAGAAAGCAACGCCCGCCGAACCTCCCGCTGTGTTATGGAGATATCCGTCATGGTCTTACCGCACCACGGTATAGTAGGTGGTACAGCGCCTTCATCATTCATGTTCGAGTTCGAGGCAAAGAGACTACCCAGTAGATCAGCTTTCTCTTTAGCACTATGGGCCAAGTCACCATCGGTCTTTCGCAGTAACGACGTCTGGCAAAAGTTTCCTTCGGCAGCTTTGGCAAGCGACCAGAAAGCACGACTCCCAGAAGGATAGCTCGCAAGTCGCCCACCTATTTTGCCGATGAATTGGAATTTTGCTCTGGCAGTTGCTTTCTTACTGAACCTTGAGGCAGCATTTAATTTGGTTTTAACTGAGAAATGTTCGGATCCTTATTATTACGAGCCGTGGTCCAAGCCTCATATGCAGTTCGCTTAAGAATTTTAGCTTCTCTGCAAGACCTATTAAACCGCAGTCGTTTTTTGACGCCGGCAGCTACTCGCGGGTTAGGAATATAGCATTCAATACCAGCGAGGATTGTCTCAGTGACTGCGGCTGAGCAGACGTCAGGATCTTCTGAGTTAAAGCAGATCTGCCGCCACGGGTACGATGCATAAAATTCTCGCAATCTATCCCAGTCTGCCGACTTATAGTACCACACACGACGCCAATTAGTTGGCCCAAATAGATCGGGTTGTGTGCATGACATTTGAGTCCAAAATAGACAGTGGTTCGAGGAGCCAAGAGGCGCATCCACTGAGACGGAGTATCCGTCCGGACGGGTAATCAGCAGAAGGTCCAATAAGGAACTCGTATGGTCCTTTATATCTGGTATTCTCGTTGGAGAAAATACCAGCTGAGAGAATTCATAGGTCTGAGCAAATTCATGAACAGATATCCCTGCATAGTTATTGGTTCGAGAACTGAGCCACTCACGATGGTGGGCGTTAAAGTCTTTCAAATTTCAAAGGTAACTCCTCAATTGTAGAAAAGAACCGACTTACACTTGACGGTTTTCAAGTTCCCTGTGTCCTTTCTCGGGATTCAAACTATTTCATGCCAAATTTCATCTTAATCGGTAGAGGTATCGGTTTAAGCGTGGAGAGGTAACAGACAGAAAGAGTTACTTTCGCATTCACAATATTAGTATGGAGTAGTTGTTCGTGACTGGCGTCGCCCGGGTTCATTTTTCCCGAGGATTTTGCAAATATTTTTTTAAGTTTCAATCGCAGCATTAAGGCGATCTTACTATATTAGCTAGCTAAATGTATTAATCTTTAAATTTTTTTACGCTTAAATAAAGTGTAGGTTTAAATGTTGCAAATACAGTTTAGCGTACCCTAACTACAATAGGCCCGTGGCCCACTTAAATATTATACACGTGGTATTATAAAGACTGTGTAATTTTTTTTATATTTAAATAGAAAACCGGTCAAATGCGTGCCGTACACTTATTACCTTCTTAGGTTAGGGCTTCGTAGTACAAATAATATAGAAAGTCTATTATAAAATATAGATTTTTCCCAGACTTTATAACACACACATTTTGAAAAGTAAGTGACTTCGATGAGGATTTAATTTGCAAACTATGGCCACAGATTATATAATACTATACTAGTACTGTGGCATATACAGAAAAAATATAATAACATATCCTTTTTTAGTTTTTATTTTTGGGATCCGTAGTCAAAGTTGTAGTTTATTACAGGAACTTCACAGCGGATGAATAAGTGTACAGATATTATTGATACTCATATTCATCAGAATCAGAATAAAAATATGCGACCGAAATGAATTTAAATTTTCCACTAGTGCGGCACACATCGTATTTGAGCCATCATCATCTTAGCCCAACTAAAAATCGATCCACAATATAGACGTCAATTTTAATGATCTTTGGAAAAAGTTTTCTGAACTTTGCACAAACCTACATTATCTGAATCAGAAGTGGTTTTGATCCAAAATGATTGAAGTCCAGAAAGAAAGGATTAATTCTTGCATAAAAAGGTTTATCCATCTATCTGGTGTATTAATTTCGTTTTAAGGGTAAACCCAAACAGAAACCCATCTAGACACGGCCTTATAAATCCACTATTTTTGCATCCATTCTGGTAAAGTTTTACACAATAAAAAACCGGACAAGTGCGAGTCTGGCTCGCGCACCGAGGGTTCCGTGCAAACTTATTATTATATGTTACTATATTAGTAGTTATTACGCTATGGTATATATATTGAAGAGTTAGATCAACTGTCTTGGCGCAAGTGGAAGCGGGGCTTAATTCGCGTTCTTTGTCTTAAATAAGGTATAATCCAGGTGATTAGAAGGGTTTAGTCAGGCTCACTCTCACTTATGGAAGTTGTTACCATATGTTGGTTGCTGTTTGAATACCTAGAATAAAATAAAATACCTAGAATACCTGTCTAGAATGCCTTATACCTTTAACACACCTTTAGTACATTTATTTAATTTTATTCCTGGCTGGAGTCACCCGTATGATCGAATCAAAGACTACTACAAAGACACTGATTGAATTAAACTTTACAGACTACTACACAGTTACTTTATATGATTTATTGGCGGCTGGCAACACAATCATATCGCGATATAATTTAATAATTAATGCAAACTAATGGTAACTTTTGTAAGTACTTATCTGTGACTGATATATCAAGCCACACCCCAAAGTCCTGGGAAATTTAAAATTTTGCACAAAGGTTCCTGCTATTAGGTAGGCGAGCACTAAGAAAGTATTTTGCAAAATCATCCCCTAAGTGGGTGAAATAGGGTTGGAAGTTTATATGGAAATCCGATATTTTGAAGTTAAATGCATAAAACTTTGTATTTAGCCTTTAAGTTGAAAAATAAGATTTAAGTGTTTTACCGTTTTTGAAAAATCAGCCCCTAAAGAGCAAAAAATATAATATAAATTTGTATGAGAAATAAGATTCTTTTAATTTTTACCTTATTAGTGCACCTTTTTGAAACCAGTTGTTTTTTTTGTTAAAAAGTTATTTTTTTTTTTGCTTTTGAGTGACAAATTACTTTTTTTTGTTGTACATTAAATCATCCATAGGTACTACAAGTATGGAATAAAGGAGACGTATCAGGAATGTATGGAGGCCCGATCTGGACATTGTACACTACTAATTTAGAAACCTTATTATATTATAAGTGACTTTTAATTATCAATTTGTCGTATTGCGGTGTGGTTTTCTTGTACAATAGCATTTATATAAACATATTTAGCAACACCTTACTTTAAAAAAAATGGCTTCAGTCAATAACATATTAGCACAGGCTAAGTACGTACGTAGTAATACTATATCTATGCATATTACATAATTGACGTTTTACCTAGCAATGTCATTCATTTGACAACCGGTTTGGCCGAGTGGTTAGTGCACCTGACTCGGAGCCGAGGGTCGCGGGTTCAAATCCCGCTAGGGGCAGATATTTTTGTGACGAAACATTTGTTACCTAGTCATGTTATTTTTATCGTTGGTGTTCCTGGTCACCATAAAACAAGTTTATTACTTAGCCTGTGGCCAGAACTATCTCAGATCTGTTCTGTTAAAGTATGAAATTAGTAAATAGGATAGGAAGGAATATCGGGCTTGTGAAATAAAAAAAACAGCTTACATACATTTTTGAATATTTAATTTAATTAATGTTTAAGGCATCAATATAATCACAGAATCGCTGAATCAAAGACTTCAGCAGAGTTTCCCAACAGGTGGGTCTTAAAATGACAAATCTAAAATTAAAATGGTCAAATCCGAGATTGAGTTCTAGTCCAGAAGTTATTTCTGGGGCAATATTATCAGTCATGTAATATTGAGCATCTCCAATAATTGCAGAGGAACATAGCAAACAATGCGCCATATTTGCTAGTCTGAAAATGATAAATACAACTATTTAGACCAATAATGGTGGGCAGCGTACCAATTACTCAAATGACAGATATCCATTTGCAAGCATGAGCATACAAATCTTAGAATGTGCTCAGACAATATTATTAAGTTAAGCAAGCACAGCTGTTTAAAAGAGCATAAGTACAAAAGACTGTGTGGCCGTGTGGTTTTTGGCAGAGTAGTAGAAAGGATTTTGCCCTACCTGGAGTGACCTACTCTCATCGTGGATGTCAAATAAGACGAGTAAGGAAATACCTGTATTTTATTCTCCTCAACCCGTTTGGCCTGCGTTGGGAGTGTAGGCCAAATCCTCCGTCTGTCTCCGGCAGATGATAGAGGGTTTTGCTCCTACATTGCAGACTTAAAATGACATGATTATGAAGTACTAGTGGCATTTGTATGTATGTCTACAGTTATATGGTACCATTACATTTATTTATTCATAAGAGAGATCCCACAGAAAATAAAGATGTGTTTTAAACGACGAAATCCGCAGTAGAGAAATCTGGTTCAATGAACACAGCCAAATCCAATATAATACGCGAAGCAGAAAGGACCAACTAACAAAGCAGGAGTCGTTCGTAAGTCACTGATAAATTCAAAAAGCACATCGTTTACGGTAAACCAAGAAACTTATGGTAAACACAGAATGACAATTATAATATGTAAATAGTTTGACGTTTAATAGTACCTACGTTTAGAAATCACACGTCGGGATGGTCGATGGTCAGGAGCCACAAAATGTATCTTCGATTAATATAAAAATATTAACCGAAAAGCTCTTTTTATTAATAATTACGTATATGTATCTTTTTTGCAAAAAAATAGACTATATGTTTTTATAATGATTACGAACATTTTGAAATATATAGTTATATATTTTTAGAATGCTTCGTATTAGGTTTCAGAATGAACTTATAATGGCGTACCTGATTGTTGCCTGTTTAGCAATGTGGTATAATACAATATTGTTTTGTACAAAAAAATACTGCATTATATATCGTTATTTTAGTATTTTTCTAATAACCTCTAGATTTTTCCTCGATTTTCTAAAGTGTGTACAAGGTGCAGACCGGGTATGAAACGTCTCCTTTTATACAATCATCAACATAAATCGCGTTTCAGAAGTTTAAAATTAATATCAATTATTTATTTTCTCCAAAAGTTTTAGTTTTTAGTCCATCGCTGGACATACAAAATATACCTGTCGAACATAGAACCTCCTCCTTTTTTGTAGTTGTTCATTAAGCCGAAGGGTAAGACGCCCGCCAACCTTAAAAACGCCGAAATACTTAAATGCCTATTGGAACGAATTCCAAATTGGTAACGCCACTTAATACTCACTACAAACTATTATAATGAATGTAATATATCTTTCCTTTTTCTTAACCGATCCTTACGCAACAAGACTGAGGGAGAAAGAAGACTGAAGTTTCATATTCAAATAAAGTCGTTACTGTGTGTCGCAGGACAATCACGCGCCAAAACGAGAAAATTCGCTATTAATTAATTGTGCTATTTAAAGAACTATATTAAATATTAAATATTCTCCGAACACAATTGTGTAACTGTGGTGAAAGTACTAAAACCAGCGTTAAGTTTTCCTTCACAAGGAAAACTGTAAGTCCTGTTGCTCCTATATTATTTCGCTATATACCTAATATTTTTTCATCACGAAACTAATCATACAAGATTGTGTACGGAATTCGATAACCCAAATCATAAAATATTTCAGTGAAAATTATTATCAGAACGCATTTGACTTTTATACCGGAATAAAAAATCTCATTCAAAATATATGACCACTGAACCAAGTAAACCATTGTTAAGAGCAGCGACACCATTATCGCAACTTCCCGATCGTCGGGAAACTACATCTTCAGTCCAGACCAATGCATCTCACTCATGTACGACCAAATTAACAACTCAAGGTAATTCTAGTAGAGTTGAAGAAAGGCTGCGTTAGCAGAAAAGCAATTTTAGGAGCTCTTGTACGTACCATGGAAGTTGTCAATCTCGAAAATTAATGTGAGCGGTGGGAGTTCGAAGATATTTTAGGAAATATTCAGTCTAGGTGGACAGCAACATATTCCTAACACTACTGGAATATCGACATTAAAGGTCGGATAACCAGAAGATAACCAGGAATATGAACAAGCTTTTTGTTAAATATAAAAAACGATACAACAGTTTCAAAAAGGCCTTGAACAGTATGATGTGGTCTTTCTCATACAAAGAAAAAACCACGCCGTAAGTGGACCAACGTTAAGCGATAATTACCAACAGTGGTTATCGTTTAAGGATTTGTTCAGTTAAACCTACACAATTTATAATCTTGACAGGTAAACTTAGAGGTGCGGTGGACAGTTACCAACTTTGTTGGGACTTTTTAAACACGGAAACCCTAGAGACTCGCCTACCATTAGCGTGTGCCTAGACTTTCTTGAAATTTACAAAACGAAATTTACGTCAATGGAGTTATCGAGGCGTAACAAGGTGCTGCAAAACCTACTCAATAACATTATCAACATATCGATAACCAAAAACGTAGCATGTATAAAGTACCAATTAATAATTTTATAAATAAAAACTTTCCACTTAACCCAGTTATAAATCATTCAAAGACAAAGCCTAGCTATGTTGCACCACAACCGAAATGCATACTGTGCAAGAACCTACATGCATTATTAGAATGTAAGACATATTATATAGTCACTAGCGATAATCGTCTAAAATAATCGAAAATAGTTTACAATATTTATAATTAGCGCGTTTGGCGTAAAGCGCTGAAAACGTGATGTACGCTGCCTGCACCGTACACCCCCGTAGGGGATGATTTTGTAAAATCCTTTCTTAGTAGGTACTCGCATGCGTTATAACTGAATCCTCGGTGCAAAATATAATAAACATTTATAATAAAGGTGTAGTATTCTGTAAAGTTGTATAAAAATATACAAGCGATCACCTGTGATGAAGACCGAACATATATTTATATTCAGATACTTCTAAATAGTCGATTTCCAAACTATTTAAAAAAAAATCTATACATATTAAATGCTTTGTCCTGAATGACTAACGGATCAACGCACAGCCTAAACCGCTGACCGTAGGGACCTGAAACTTAGAGGGTGTGCTCTTTGTATGACGTAGGCATCCGATAAGAATGGATTTTCCGAAATTTCACTCCTAAGGGGGTGAAAAAGGGGGAAAAAGTTTGTATGGGACAATGTGATTCTTTGGTCCAATCTACTTCAAATTTTGCATAAACCTTGGTGTAAACAATTTTGCTGTCGTAGAATCTCTCGCCAAAAACCCATTTGGCGCGATTGGAGTGGAGATGGTAATTATATATAAGACATTTTATACTCATTAAAATATTTATATTATAACACTTACTTATGTACAGAAATAATATTTATACACAACATAAATTATATACAAATAAAATAAAACAAAAATACAAATCTAAACTCAAACAAAAGTGGTTTATCGTTTTTTTTTTATAAAAAGAAAAGGAACAAAATGAATTCAAAGTTAGTGTTTTTAGTGTTTAGGTTATCAAAATAAGCGATAAATTTTATTCAGTACCCTGTGTCGCGTCCAACTAGCAATTTGTTTTTATTTACTTTTTTCAATAATACCAATATAAAAAACTAACGTAACATATTGATACAAAAATTAACAATTTTAAATATAAAAATGAATATACTTCACAGTATTTATCTAAAAAATCATACTTCTACTGCATTTTATTATAAAAATACGAAAGATAACTGAATAGGACAAAAAATATCAACTTAACACAACCACAAAAAATAAAAAATTAAAATAGAATTTATGTAAGAATATGTCTACACAGTAACTACATAGGTAATAGATTTATATCAGCACTGTTTTATTACAGTGTAATATATTTTAAAATACAAAAGTTTAGCGAACGTGTCGACAAAACCATTTAAGAGATCAAAAATTATGTGCCATGAAATTTATCTTGTTCCAGACTTCTTTTTTTAAAAAAATTCTTGTCTGCAAATGTAGTGTAGTCTTAAGTCTACGTACTTTTCTGCAATTGCCTTGGTCAAATTATAGACATGTTCAATTTGGTCTTTAGTATGTGCATCAATTTGATTGATGTATTTTAACGGTCATAAAGGCTTTATCGTACTTTTTGAGAAGCGTATTACCTCCGCTAAGTTTTATGTGATACCTTATTGAACTTTCTGATTGGTTGCAAATTGTAAAAATATCTTTGGAAGCATAGTAAAGACCACCCATTTTTTTTTAAATCCACTAATTTATGGAACCACTGCTTTTCTGTTGCAAGCAAATTATTTCTGCAGTCATCGCAGAACAATGTCTTTAACAAGTGGTACACAACAAATTCGGAGATGTAACCAACTATCTGTTTGGTCACATCATGATAAGGAGTATCATTTAATGTCACAGATGGTCACAGTTATTGCTGTATTTATTTTCAACGTTTCTTTGGGTTTTTTGCTTTTCAATAAACATTTTTGATACCGTTACTTCATTGATGTAATCATGACTGACTGCGCGTGATGTGTTATTGATTTTGTTTGTTATTGATTGACCTGTAAACCACTCAAAATTGGAAAATTTTCAAAAGGGCCACAGTTTCCGCTGACTTTGGAACTTCGTTCCAAGTGAGACAAGAGTTTTTTGTACGCGCTTTTAAATTGGCATGTATTTGGGTTATTATTATGTCCTCCAAGGCTTCGAATCTTACCAAAAAATAGCTCGAGGTGGTCTTGACTAAATTTATACATAGTTAAATAGGATAAACTGCCATCTTCGACAAGTGTTCTGTACAAATGCTTAACACCATTGATACATGTAATAAGACCTAAAACACCTGTGTTAGCCTTGCAGTTGTGTAATGGAACTTCTTTGAATTCAGAAACGGTTCGTTACTGTCCTTCTACCGTAATATTCTTATTAATATGTTACTTTTGTTGTAAGAGAAAGCCAGACAAATTTTGCTTCATCACAAAGTTTCATGACACATAAGGCATTCTGCATATTCAATGGTTTTTTTTAAACCATGCTCACTGAAATTGCGAGAATTGAGAATGTCAAATAGGTCGTTGATTAAAGACAAAAACTTCACAGTGTAAGTTGATTCAGCAAAATTTGGCATTTTGAGCTCTTTGCCACAGAATTCTATGGCATTCGCAACACTCTTGCTTAGTAATTGTGTAGCCAACTTTATCTTCATAATCTCATTTCTGAAGTGAACATGCCTGTGTGTCAATTTGTTGGCTAAGTGGAGATTATTTTCTTGTTTCAAGTTGTGTAAAGCGACTATATATTCCCATTTAATTGTACCCTCTGTATTTCTTTTTTGCTTCTAAATGATTCCTGATGAGCTTTACCATGTGGCATGCATCCAGGAGTACAGCAACATCATAACCACCACTGGGATGCTTTAAAGTAGATTTTATGTCATGATGATTGTCAAGATCGCATCCCAATGCCTTCATGCAATTTATATTAGACCCACCCCACCCATTAGACGTAACTGACACAATTTTGACACCCACTTCTTGACACTTATACAGTGCAGTATTAATTAAATTTGCTTTCATCTCTCCGGTCAGACTTTGAATAAAGAAATATCCAATAGGTAACATCCATCCTTCCTGAAGTGAAACTATTACAAATACAAAAGCTTGGCTCGCTTTGTGATCTGTATCATCCGTCCTAACTAACCCTTCATACTTTGATCCAGTCTAAATTTTCTGTTGTCGTATGGACATCTCATCTGCCAATAATGAACACAACAGTGATTCTGCCGATTTTTTAGACCAGCCAGCCAGTCTTGTTAAGGATTCTGCAGTAAAACCAAGCTCAGCTTCTACATTTTTGTACCACCTAAAAAGCGTGCTTGGATGTGGAAGACATTTGTCAAATATTCTGCGCAAATATCGATACGCACCTGGAGATTAATAATGTACAGTGAGTGCAAACTTACGAAGTGCCGGAGGATACGTGGAAAATGCATGTTTTTTATTAGCCAGTAAAATTGTCATTAGAATTTCATCTTTATTTTTTTTAAGTTGCTACAAACAGATTCATCAATCAATGTTAAGATAAATATAAATTGTTCCTAAAAAGTCTTTCATTCTGCTTCTTTAAATTTCTTATCTGTCTGTCTTTTATGGTAATTCTTTTATGGTATTTCTTTTATGGTAATTCTTTTATGGTAATTTTTTTATGGTAATTCTTTTATGGTAATTCTTTTATGGTAATTCTTTTATGGTAATTCTTTTATGGTAATTCTTCTATAGAATTTTTTAGCTCATTTTTTAGATGTGAAGTTTTTGGTGAGTTCAAAACTGAACTCAAATCAGATAAAGTTGAAGACGGTGACGTTTGGCATGGAATTTTAGGAGACTTTAAATATAAACTCACTCCAGTTAACGTTGATGAAAATTTCGGTTTATTAGCTAGATTTTCTTGACTGAAATTAGACGTTGAATCCATTTCCTGAAAATCAAAATACTGGTAAAAATTATGAAATTTACGCACCAACTATGTAAAAGTATATTACTTACATAGGAGTATTCTGGAAACTGTCTCTGCAATTCTGCCTGCAAACATGATGAAATTCGCTTTCGTTTAGATTCTACCATGTTTTGGAACAGTAATATTATCATCATCAATCTGCAGGAAGAACATAAATGATAAAAAAATAATAGGTAAATGTTTCAAGTCACAAGAGATTTTTACTAACAAATTACGTAAGTGACTTTTAGCCTATAAAATAATTTACAACTAAAAATAAATTGAACTATTTCTTTTACCGTTATCTGTGGAACTGCAAACTTTTTTAATCGTATAAATCCTTTTTTTGTTATATACATGTCAGATTCAGAAAAATGACATTAACATAATATGATTCTTGATTCGGTCGGCTTATAAAAATCATCGCTTCGGTTTTCTGCCACTAAATTTCGCCAGTTTCCTCTTATAATATAGTCTTGTGGAAAGCTGAAATTAAGAAAAAGATAAATTGCAATTTACAAAAATAATATAAAAAATTCTAAATTAAAAATGTATAGAATTGGCGACTCAATTGCTATGTTCTCTATTTACATATAAATTTACAAATTTATTAAATTTCAAGCATATTTTAAACTAAATTTAGCATAAATTAGCTATAATATTAAATTAAAAAATTTATTTTACTGGTGGTACGTTACGCCATCTTTTTAAGCTGAATTGAACTGTGATTTTAACAATTTTTTATAGCGCACTTCGTCATGTTCGCAATTTGACAGATCACGAGTGACTAAATGCAAACTCCGCTACGGGCGCGTTTTAGCGGAGTTTTAGATGTGCCATTAATGGATTGCTTATGCGTCATCCTTGGTAGGTAGTATATCGATGACATAAACAGATACTGTTTAAAATTGGAATGTCTCAAAAGTCACCGTAATATATTAGTATCTAATTTGAAGGTTTCTAAGCCTAAAAAGGTTATGCACTTTTTAGGTGTTTGATTTTTTGTGAATAATAATACTTATCTATAGTTTTCTTTTTCTACACACGCGTAACTATACTAATATTATAAAGCTGAAGAATTTGTTTGTTTGTTTGATTGTTTGAACGAGCTAATCTTAGGAACTACAGGTCCGATTTGAAAAATTTCATTGCTAGATAGCCCATTTATCGAGGAAGGCTATAAGCTATATATCATCATGCAGCATGCATAGACCAATAGCAGCCGAGCACCAATGAAGAATGTTTCAAAATCGGGGGATTTTTTTCCTTTTGAGAGTGTCCGCTGCGTGTGCTGCGTAAACAGTTAAAGTTTCGTAAAAATCATGTATGACAAAATTGTTTCACTTTAAAAGTTCTCGCGCGGGAAGTCATGAGGGGAAAGGGTGGTACGCATTATTTAAAAATATTTTCACCTTCTACGTAATCAAACCACGCGACGGTTTAAAATTAGCGTTAGCCTAAAGCAACTATTACTGACTGACTGATCTATCAACGCACAGCTCCATCCACTGGACGGATCGAGCTGAAATTTAGCACACATATAGCTATTATGATGTAGGCGTGCGCTAAGATAGGATTTTCCAAAACTCACACCCAAAACAGGGGTTCAAAGTTTGTATGAAGTACCTAGATCGCGAGGTTAATCCATTCGTTAATTATTGTTTAGTAGTTATTTATTTATTATTTTTGAAAAAGAGAAAGAGAGAAAAGGAGAGGGCGAGATGGAGAAAGAGAGAGTAAGGGATAGAGAGAGAGAGAGAACGTCAAGTGTAAGTAAGTTTTTGTTCTATAATTGAGGAGTTGCCATAAGAATCCTACGCCGTATACGTAATCCTATAACCAAATTTAGGGCGGGCGAAGCCGTTGGCAAAAGATAGTCTATAATATACAGACGCAACTCCATTGCAGTGTTATATTAGTAAACAGATAGAAATTTGAAGTTCCATTCGTTAATGTCAGGAATACTTTTACCTACATATCAAGAAGATAGATTGTGTAGGAAGGAATTCCTTTACATAATATTATTATTACCTATACGCACGCATAACAACAAAATTATATACAGAAGTACAAATGGCAGCACGCTGTTACGCGCACGCGCCGCCACCGCTTCATTTCACTCTCTATAGCCAGAGGTAAGACACCTTTGGATGCTACTACTAAAATACTATCTTTAGCCAGCAGATTTGCTTGGACTAAACTCAGTTATCGTCGTGGGATTTTTTACGGCAACTCCTTGATTATAGTAAGAAAGTTTGCAAGCTATAGCTGAAGGTAGCTGAAGTCCGAACAGAAATTCGTGTGGAATTCAGTTATACATTATTCCTGCGGAAACTTTTGAACTTTTTGGGATAAAAAGCCTTAGAAAGCTATTGCACCACATTATCTGCAGAGTTCAGAGGGGTGAAAATTTTATTTTATTTTATTTCGTTACCACGGGTAACTTCTCTGAAACGTCCGAAAAAAAATTAGACGTTCATTGCTTTCAAGCTGAAAGATAAGTTAAAAATCAAGTCCCGTGTCTGGTCACATGACATACATGTTACTGTAACATGTGACAACTGTGTAAGTGTTGCGCAATGATGGATAAAAGGGACTACTAAAATTATATTTTCAAATAGGTGTTTATCATGGTAAAATGGCTGATGATATTTTTAATAAAATGCATTAATTTTGAAAAATAATTAGTTTTCAGATATCAGTTAACTATGAAATTAATTAATTTTGAAAAGTCATAAATTGATTTACTTATTTAAACCCTAAACATGCTACGTCTACCTATATGGAAGCAATGTATTTTGTATACATAACCAGGACAGATCGAGATTTTTGGACTTGGGTAATGGTTTAAGAGAGGTAGGGCACTGCAAGTACTCGCTCGAATAAGCCACCCGAACAACTAAGCAGGGCATAGCGAGTACTTGCTCGAATGAGCGGCCCGAACTGGGGAAGTACCTCCACCTTACAGAAAACCGCGGCCATAATAACACTAACATTGAGTAGTGTTGTGTTCCTGGCGGTGAGTAAGGTTGCCAGAGCTCTTTGAGGATTCGCTGCACGGACAGCGGAGGACCGGCGGTGCTTGTTGCTGTCATACTCGGCATAGACGCGGCGTGCTGGTTCGGCGGTCAGGGAGACCTGATGAAACGGCTGACCGCTGGCCGCCCGCAGGTTGAACGGGATCCCGAACCCAGGGATCACTTAATCTCCGCCCTGGGAGGCTGATTCGCCAGCCTGTGTAAAGTATCTGAAGTGGTAGTCGTGCCGGAGAAGGAGACCGGAGTGGACCCGGCTACTACAACAGAGGGGGATCAGGGGCCCTTCCGCCCGCCGTGCCAGCAACCGTATCATCTGTGGCGAGCTTCGGCAGTCTTAGAACCGCACCCTTTGCCCTCTATGCTGTCTGTGCAGTGAATCCTCATCCTTAGTCTTAGTAACTTTTTTTTATATATATTATGGCCAGAAGACAGAAAAAGAAAAGAGTTTGCACAGCGGCTACTCCATCCACATATAATGTGGATTTTTGCAACATCAGGGGTATTCACGCAAATCTTAACGCAGTCCACCACCATCTCGAAACTGCGCAGCCGACCATTCTTTTTCTAACGGAGACGCAGATATCCTGCCCGGCCGACACATCATACCTTCATTATCCCGGCTACAAACTCGAACACAATTTTATGAGTCGTGCCGGTGTATGTATGTTCGTCCGGGAGGATATCTGCTGTCGCCGCCTTCATAGCCTTGAAGACAGGGACCTGTCGATATTGTGGGTGCGCGTAGATTACGGCGGCCACACTCGTATCTATGCGTGCCTATACAGGTCTCATAGCGGTGACACGGACGTAACTCGACTCTTCACGCACCTGAGTTTGACGACTGACAAAGTTCTAGAGCAATATCCCACAGCAGAACTAGTTATTTTGGGAGACTTTAACGCCCACCATCGCGAGTGGCTCAGTTCTCGAACCAATAACTATGCTGGGATATCTGCTCATGAATTTGCTCTGACCTATGGATTCTCTCAGCTGGTACTTTCTCCAACGAGAATACCAGATATAGAGGAACATACGAGCTCCTTACTGGACCTTCTGCTGACTACTCGTCCGGACGGGTACTCCGTCTCAGTGGATGCGCCTCTTGGCTCCTCGGACCACTGTCTCGTTCGGACTCAAGTGTCATGCACACAACCTGATCCTTCTGGGCCAACTAACTGGCGTCGTGTGTGGCACTATAAGTCGGCAGACTGGGATGGATTGCGTGAATTTTACGCATCGTACCCGTGGAGGCAGATCTGCTTTAACTCAGAAGATCCTGACGTCTGCGCAGCCGCAGTCACTGAGACAATCCTTGCTGGTATGGAATGCTATATTCCTAACCCGCGAGTAGCTGCCGGCGTCAAAAAACGACCGTGGTTTAATAGGTCTTGCAGAAAAGCTAAAATTCTTAAGCAAAATGCATATGAGGCTTGGACCACGGCTCGTTATAATAAGGATCCGAATATTTCTGAGTTAAAACGCAAATTAAATGCTGCCTCGAGGTTCAGTAAGAAAGCAACTGCCAGAGCAAAATTCCAATTCATCGGCAAAATAGGTGGGCGACTTGCGAGCTATCCTTCTGGGAGTCGTGCTTTCTGGTCGCTTGCCAAAGCTGCCGAAGGGAACTTCTGCCAGTCGTCGTTACCACCACTGCGAAAGACCGATGGTGACTTGGCCCATAGTGCTAAAGAGAAAGCCGATCTACTGGGCAGTCTCTTTGCCTCGAACTCGAATATGAACGATGAAGGCGCTGTACCACCTACTATACCGTGGTGCGGTAAGTCCATGCCGGAAATCTCCATAACGCAGCGGGAGGTCAGGCGGGCGTTGCTTTCTCTAGACGTTCATAAGTCGAGTGGGCCAGACGGTATACCAGCAGTGGTGCTTAAGCAGTGTGCTCCTGAGTTATGTCCTGTACTCACGCGCCTCTTCGCGCTTTCCTACCACACTAGGCAATTTCCGTCTACATGGAAGACTGCGAATGTGCACCCGGTGCCCAAAAAGGGCGATAGATCAGATCCATCGAATTACAGGCCTATCGCTATTACCTCTCTCCTCTCTAAGGTGATGGAGCGTGTGATCAACACACAGCTTCTAAGATACCTAGAAGTACACGATCTGGTCAGTGACCGTCAATATGGCTTTCGCCACGGTCGCTCGACTGGTGACCTTCTAGTGTATCTCACACACCGATGGGCACTAGCCATTGAGAGTCAGGGGGAGGCATAGGCATGTAGCCTGGACATAGCGAAGGCGTTCGATCGGGTCTGGCACCGCGGTCTTCTATCGAAGTTGCCATCTTACGGAGTGCCCGAGGGTTTGTGCAAATGGGTGGCTAGCTTTTTGTCCGGCAGACGCATACGAACTGTAGTTGACGGTAGTTGCTCTGATAGCATGGACATTAATGCTGGTGTCCCGCAAGGCTCTGTGCTGTCTCCTACGCTGTTTCTACTGCATATCAATGACATGTTGGACATCAACAACATACATTGCTATGCAGATGACAGTACTGGAGACACTTTTTACACGGGTCGTGCAAACATCCCTCGTTCCCTTGTGGAGGAAAACCGCGGAGAACTTGTGTCTCAAATCGAGACCACACTGTCCCAGGTCTCTGACTGGGGACGGGTAAACTTGGTCCGATTCAACCCTACAAAGACACAAGTGTGCGCGTTCACCGCTAAGAAAACTCCATTCACTGTGGTCCTACAATTCCAGAACACTCCCCTCTCCATCTCCAAGAGCATTGGGATCCTTGGTGTCGACATCTCCAGCGATGTTCAGTTCCGAGATCATTTACAAGATAAGGTAAAGCTGGCGTCCAAAAAACTTGGTGTACTCAACAGAGCGAAGCAGTACTTCACGTCGGGGCAAAGGTTGTTACTTTACAAGTCGCAAGTTCGGCCCCATATGGAGTACTGCTGCCATCTCTGGGCAGGTGCACCCGGATACCAGCTTGACCCTTTTGACTCGGTTCAACGACGGGCTGTGAGAATTGTCGACGATCCCAAACTCACTTGCGGTATCGAGCCCTTAAGTCTGAGGAGAGACTTTGCCTCACTGTGTGTGTTCTACCGCTTGTACAATGGGTTGTGTTCTGAGGAATTGTTCGAAATGATGCCCACGGCTACTTTCTACCATCGCACCGCTCGCCATCGGCAGGGAATTCATTCTCACACTTTAGAACCTAAATGGTCGCGTACAGTGCGGTTTCAGAGAAACTTCCTCCCGCGAACGCTTAAGTTGTGGAATGAGCTCCCTGCCAAGGTTTTCTGCAAGGACTACAGTATGGAGTTCTTCAAGAAAGAAGTTATTAGATTTCTGAAGGGTCGGCAACGCGCAAGTGATACCCCTGGTGTTGCAAGCGTCCATAGGCTACGGTGACCGCTTACCATCAGGCGGGCCGTAAGCTTGTTTGCCAACTTAGTGGTATAAAAAAAAAAAAAAAAAAAAAATGTAATAAGAGCAGGGATTATGGGACAACACGCGCGCTAAGGACCACCTGCCACTACGTTCTGGGTGGACTACATCAAGTGTTTTGTAGGTCGCAAATGGGCACAGGTCACTCGGAATAGGTGATGATGTAAGAAGTATAGAGGAGCCCTGTGTCTGAAAACGGATAACATAAACGCTGCAATAAATTATATTAAACTAGCTTAAAAATGTTGAAGACCCCTATAAGTCAGTTGCATTTTCCCAGTGGGGATATCAAGGCGCCGGCTTACCGCGGAAAAAAGTAAAAACAAAACATAGTTCGTCAATAATATCAAACAGATGTGCGCGCGCACCGCCCGCTTTTTTCCGAACATTTCTAATTTGGATGTCGTCGCAGTCAGACGTTTCCTCATTCTTAGAACGAACGGTAGGCCCACGAAAGTACAGTTCGTGCGTTACGCCAACCGAATTAAAAAAAAATTAAAAAAAACTGTCACTGAATTCGATCGCCGCCATTGGTGTTACGTTCGAAACTTTTACCGCTCTGTTTTAATTGTCCGTTTAACAATGATTGATAATAGTGTAAGCTATACGATAATTAATCGATAGCATAATCGAATCAATCGTGCGTGGTGGACGGAAGAATGAATACACTATGAATTTGTACAGTGTAATCAAAATGGTGTTGCCGAAAAGAAGTGTTGCTATTAACAGTGTTTTATTATTTTTGATATTGGGGTGTGTGTTCGATTTTTCCCACGCGTATAGTCAAAGAGGTAAGTTTTTAATAGTAATAAAAATACAAAATTTTACTTGATTCTATTATAGGCTAAGGAAGGAAAAGAAAAATATTTTTTTCTGTTTTTTTGTTTAAACTTTTTAAATTGAGTTTATTGCAGTAATTAAAATGGTAACACATTTTATTCATTGTTCCTATTATCGTCCATGTCACATACGAGGTGCCTATTAATGCATCCCCTGGCAACTACAATGAAGTTTATGAATATGTCGTTTGAAGATATAAATTATTATCTTTAAATTATCTTTATTATACTATATTATTTGCTATATTACATTATTTATATTATAATATTGCAATAGAATAATTTTATTTTTAGAAAAAAAAACGCACGATGCTACGTTAAGTTGGATGTTACATGCGGGTGTATAATTTATATATAGATGCATTCCTTAATTAAAAAATCTTATTTTATTTGTGTTGAAAAACGGAATAGGACTCAGTTATAACTTAATTTGTTTCAAATTCCATACATGGAACAAACGAAAAAAATGTTAAAAAAAAGGGGATAGTCACCTATTATATTAGTTAGGGAACTAGAAATTCTATATATTAATAATAAAAACGCCCACACATAATTTTGTTTCTAAACTATGAACTGCGCAAGCTTATAAAATTCTTTTTGAGACCCTCAGTGCGCAAGTCAGGCTGTCCCAGTTTTTCCCCCTTTTCTTTCCATCCAATTTTCATTTATATACTCCTAATAACTTTAAAATCACAAATTTTTGCAAATTAATTGTTTTAATTTTTCTCAATTAAAAAAGATCCCATAAAATCAAAAAGTAAAACGAGTTCGGTATAGGCCTGGCGATATAGGCCAGAAAGCTATTTTCTGTAATTCTAACGATGTGTATGTAAATGCACTACAAATCATTAGATAATGTCATATACATTACTATGAGATATATATGTTATATACTTCTTAAGTAATTTATACCGTAATGACGCCTTGAAACTTTTAATTTTTTGTATGGAATTTAACGTTATAACCGTTTGTAGTCACATTTATTGACTTTTTGCCACAACTTAGAGTCCATGCACTAGATAATAAGCTATTCTAATTATTTAACCAACTTTCATTACAAACAAATGCAAAACGCTTTAAAAATTTGCACAAGTGTTGAAACAATGGTCACTTCCAGATTTTTTATTGCATTAAATACAATAAATGAAAATCATTCAGTAAGGTAATGCACTAGACAAAAGCCAGTTTTATAACATATATTTTTTTCAATCCTTTAGATGCAATAGTTTAGCCACAAAATTTGCACAAAAACGGCGTTTTTTCGCGCTCTAGCCTGTACCGCAGCCTTAAGTTGAGATTGTATTGTTGAAAGTAAAATTTAAAGAAATTCGAAGAACGGCCTTAGCTATTTGTCAGGGTAGAGCTTATTAATTTTAACACGCTATAGTTGTATGTAATTTCTTTAAATTCGCAAAAATTTAAAATCATTAGAGCTAATTGTCAAAACCTTATTTTGTAATATGATTCGTATTTAGTATCAGCGCAAGACTAAGCTTTGATGAACCTTACCAAGTAGATGGGTAAAAATAATCCAAAGCTTAATTCGGGATAGCTTTATTGTTTTTATGGGACTATCTAAAATGTTTGTTCTACCGATTGATCTTTATATTCTGTGGTTGTTGTTAGACAAGGATGTTCTTTATGTTCTGTAGTTGTAAGACAAGGATGTTCTGTATGTTCTGTAGTTGTTGTTGTATAAGGATGTTTTTTATGTTCTGTAGTTGTTGTTAAACAAAGATGTGCTTTTTGTTCTGTAGTTGCTGTTAGTCAAGGATGTTCTTTAGGTTTTGTAGTTGTTGTTAAACAAGGGTGTGCTTTATGTTCTGTAGTTGTTGTTAGACAAGGATGTTGTTTATGTTTTGTAGTTGTTGTTGGCTAAGAAAATTCTTCATGTACTGTAGTTATTGTTAAGCAAGGATGTTCTTTATGATCTGTAGTTGTTGTTAAACATAAGTTTTCTGTATCTTCTGTGGTTAGTTAGTAGGTACGTTAATTAAGATGGTACTTCTTAATATATTTCTACGTTTTTTTTTTATTTTATTTCCAGTCGGTGGTAAGGAGCCTAGAACATGGGGGAGGGTTTGTAATTCTGCACAAAATGGCGGTTGGATGATCCTAGTGTACTGCGTCCAGAAGTAGTTCGTGTCGGAAGAGACGAACAATCATTTTGATTGATCTTTAAATGTACTGCTTGATAGTCTAGTTTTGTTACTAATCCAAACTTCTTCGATATGTTCTTTAGTTGTTTTTAGACAAGGATGTTCTTTATATTCTGTAGCTGTGTATAGGCACAATAATTAATGATCAAACGAACTTACCCTGTACGTGAAGTTCGATCATTATTACATGAACAGCGTCATTCGACGCGATTTATAATAAAAACCCTCTCTAATGTCTTAACCCCAGCCCAAAGTGAAACAAAAATATAATTAAGAACCATCAAATTAATCATATGCCCTTTGTTAACAATAGTTTACCCATAGCTTTATAGAACTATCATACTGTTTGTATGTGTTTTCTGACAAGGATGATAAAATAATATCGATTGAATTTTGTGAAAGTGATCTTAAATGTAGCGCTTGCCGGCTAATTTGTCGGCAATTAATGATAGCGTTCGATGGAGGTTATGCGAGACCCTGAAAGGAGATTTTAGAAGATTAATATCAGGCTTAAAATATATAGGTTTTTAGACCATTAGACTCTTAAAAATAGGAAACCAGGGTTGTGTTGGCCAATTCGGCACCACGACTATACCCTCAGACCTATCATGTATAATCTTCTGTAACATTTTTAGAATCAAAGCAAAAGGAGGAAAAGCGTAAAACATAAACTTTTTCCATGATATTGTAAATGCATTTACTTCATAAGCATCAGGATCGTTTTTCCAAGATGTATAAATAACTTTGCATTACACCGACTTGCGAACAAATCAATCTCAGGTATACCAAATCTACGAACGATTTCAGCAAAAGCCGTGTCATGTAACTGCCATTCAGTGTCAATAAATTTTTTGCGAGATAAACTATCTGCTTTACTGTTATCTTTAGTATTTATGTATGAGGCGAAAACTACTAAAGCCCGCTTTTCGCACCATTGCCATATTTCTCGTGTAGTTTGATTTAAATGTGGATACTGTACGGAACCAATCCTATTGATGTAAGAGATAGCAGTGACATTGTCAATTCTTAACAAAATTTAACAATTTTTTAATCGTTTTGTAAAAACTTTTAATGCCAAGAAGCAAGCTTTAATTTCTAGTAGACTTATATGTTCTGAGGTGTCTCCATCTTTCCAGAAACCATTGGACTCCTCACCATTACAATAGCCACCCCAGCCACTCGTAGATGCATCAGAGAAAATTTCTAACTTATATTCATTGTACGTTAGTCGCTGTATAATATTATGCCTCAACCATTTTAGGTCATTCTGAACAGTATGAGGAATTCGTATAATCCTATTATAGCTAGGGTTTTGTAACAAACTTAAATACTTATGTCGCTCGAGCTACTTAGTATATCCGCATGCGTATTGAACGGCAGGCGCTGCCGACACTAATAAACCAATCATACGCGCAAACTCCCTAAGCTTGCATGTTTTCTTATTTTGAATTTTTATAATTTCATTTTTGATTTTTAATATTTTAGATTTAGGTAGTTCATCTTACGAGAATCAAACACAAATCCAAGATATTGACATTTCTGGGTAGGGATGATGTTACTTTTTTCATAGTTTATTATGAAACCTAGTTGTTCCAGCAGTCTGATTGTTGACCATGAGGTGTACATTTAGATATTGCATTAATATTTAGCATAAAATTAATTTCATTGTCAAAATCTAAACGTTGTTGATACCTTTTAGGACTAAAGCTTGGTTTAGTATAGTCAATAGGCTCTGAAGCGAAAGGAATTTTGTATCCTTTTATCCATGGTAAAATAATCGGATCATCGGTGATTTTCATCCATTCGTGTAGTAAACGTTGTAATCGGCTAGCAAAACATACCTCTAGTGGCGTCTCTGGGCACGCTGATGGGGAAGCGGTGACGACCGGTTCCCTGCTTCCCGATGTTGAGTGCTGCTCCTCTTATTGACACCACGCGTCTGCTGGTTCGGGGCTGATCAAAACCCTGCATCGGCCTTACCCATTTGTTTGCGTTGCAGGGGCCGCCAGTTTAACTGACCTTGATTTTTATTTTATTTTTTTAAATTATTTTTATAAAATTTTTGGTTTCGAGTGATGGAGTCCGAACTTGTTGGCTGTTTTAAATCTGTTCCAGATTTTTTGATATTTTTTGCCGTTTTTAATTTTTCAGTGATATTCTCACCAAACAGCTGTTTATCTCGTACCGTGTCCAACATAGTTTGCTTCATGTCACTATTTATTGACGAAATGACGAAGTGTCTTCGAGTTTTTGTGTCATTGTAATGACTGTCGCACAAAATGCGGCATGCATCACTCATTGGCTTGAGTAAATTTTGAGGCGAGTAATCTTTTTGTAAAACACTGTTCATAGCTTGAGTTAATGCAGCTAGTGCCGGGCCAACTTGATTTTGTTTGGTCTCCTGCATATTATCTCGACTTTAACGAGATTTACAGCGATAGCTGCTTTTGCCTCAGCATTAAGTTTTGGAGCTATTAACATTTCACAATTTGATGGAACTAGGTACTCCGTCAGTAACTTATCTTTTGTTTCTTTTGATAGACCTTTTAAAAGTAATTCTTGCCACCTATCCGCGATATCTTTGTGAATTGGTGGTCCCAAAATAGTGTCACTTTTTGGGGCATCGCCCAATAAGGTCAAGATTTCTTCGGCCAAACTAGATTCTGGCGCCTTAATTTCATCAGTATTATGACCTGAAATAATAAATTTTATAACGAGTACCCAAAAAAAATTAGTTAAATAATGACTGTAGCTTTGGACGGCTGGCATAATCGCCGCTGGACTATGTGTCACCATATACGTGTAATGGACGTAACCCCGCTAGCTGTTCGCATTATAATCATGCGAAGGTAAAAACCACTTGTAAATGTTGAGTACAATAAGCAGATAGATAGCTAGATAGACACAGCTCCCGCTGAACTGTCCGCAAATAATTTGTGATAAAAACAACCCCGCTGGTTGAATTGCATCACGTCTTTCGTTAACTTGTTTTAACATGA
Organism: Apoda limacodes; assembly: GCA_946406115.1. Taxonomy (NCBI): domain Eukaryota; kingdom Metazoa; phylum Arthropoda; class Insecta; order Lepidoptera; family Limacodidae; genus Apoda; species Apoda limacodes. The sequence continues at coordinate 4,165,825 of OX291554.1, forward strand.
CAGAGATAGCCCAGCTGGCGTCTCGCATCACTAAACCGATTAAATCGATTTCGAAACAAGATTTACGATCAATGCAGGTAGTTTTAAATAAACTTACGTTCTGTTAATTCGTCCTCTGACGAATCTGACGACGAAGAAGATATAATTCGTCGAATACGTTTTCGAAGAACTCCTTTCGAACAATTTCTTTTCCTCTTATTCATTTTATTTTAGACTTTTTTGCCTATTCTTTTTTTTTTTTTTTTTTTTTTTTTTTTTTTATAACGACGTTAGCAAACTTAAGTGTGCGAAGCCTTTGCACACAGAACACAGAATGAAGTGTCGCTGAGTGATATTTGTTAGGCAGATTACAGTAGTGTTGCCACATGGTTTTTTCTGTTTACCAATTTATCTGAAGTATTTGTGTGTGAAGCCAATGCCTAGGACTCAGCTACAATATGTACAAGAAGAAATCGCGTCGAATGAAGCTGCGAAGTGTAATGGTCACTTAATAGAAGGTTTCCAGTTTGTGATCAGAGCAATTTTCATATGTATACCTGTGCATATAATTATATTGAAATATTAATATTTTGCAACGAGGGAAGTTAACTACGCAAAAAAGATTTTGTTAGTCCATTTCAAAATTTTCACCTTATACTTTCGAATTCAGCTGGCAGAATCCGTGATTTCATGTTATTACAGTCGGTCCGAGGTTGTCTTGGGAATACAATTTCTTTCATAAGTAAATAAAATGTATATTTAATTTGTATATACCTTTTTTATTTTACATAACTAAAGCTTGGTGTGAATAAAAAGACCAATGACGGAATTCATCAATATGGACCATGATTACAACGTTAAAGAATAACATTAACAAAAACAGAACGAGACGATTACCCTCAGTCAACTTGTATCGCTATTATCTTGTAAGCCTATTTTCAGCCACTGCTTGAAATAAACCTCCTATGGTGCGTCATTTCTTCTGGTCATCTGCTTACCGCACTCAGCCACCTCCTGCTTGCCTTCTAAGATTATTGCTCCACAGAAGTGGTGGTACATACTTTAAGACAAGTCTTCTCCATCAGCTGTTGGTTTTTTTAAAAAATTTAACAATCTACTGCCGCTTCAGGTTGCTAATTATGTGAGCTGTGTCACTGACTTCCAAACGTCCTTTTCTAGTAGTTAGTTATTTGATATTTGAAGTTAAGTCCTAATTCTTTATAAAAATATCAACTTATAATAAACCAAACAAATTGAATAATCACGCACTGGCAGTAAAATTACTACAAATTTTATTTAAGTCAGAATTCTACAGTGGTTTGTGAAAAGAGGTTTTCCCCAACATTATGATGTTTTTGTTTTTTTTATACCACTAAGGTGGTAAGCAAGCCTAAGGTTTACAGCCCGCCTGATGGTAAGCGGTCACCGCAGCCTATGAACGCTTGCAACACCTGGGCCATCACTCGCGCTTTGCCGACCTTTCAAAAATCTAACAACTTTTTTCTTGAAGGACCCCATATGGCTGTTTATCAAGCCACTGGTTACCCCTGTTTTAAGTGGTTGATAAAGAGGAGCTGTCCCCTACATTATAATTATAACGTTACGGTTTTCAACCTAAAGCAAGTAAACGGTGGCTGAATGCATACTCAAATCGTAATGTCGGGGAATTGCATTTTACCACTAACCGCTTAAGTCCTGCAAGACGGGTGGTCAGCATATCGCTTTAACACTCTTTCTGCTACAGACTATTCAGATAAAACGGCTTCCTATACATATAACCCATGAGTAGTAAATCACCAGCTTTAATTAATAAGTGATAAAATAAGAGATTAAAGACGGAATAATGAACCCCTTTGTGAATTCTTGTAAAAAAATCAAAGTGGACTATCTTTTGATCTGCTTGAATAAAAAATTCAACAAATTAGTGAATATTTGTTAATCGCAACATTTCTTGTTTCTGGCTCAATTTAAATAACAGATAACTATGATAATTGAGAAAACGTTTTCACTTTCCATTTCATGCAATGACAAAGATAATAACATTAATTTAGGACTAATTCTGCATCTAACAATCTGCATCGAAACCTTCTACTCTGAAAATAAGACGTTTCCCCGTCGTTCTAGCCATAGCCTATAATATAATAGCGGGAAATAAATCATAGACAAAACTAGATTTGCAAATTACGGGACTCAATCTAGCGTAAAACAGAAATAATCTGTCTAAAACAGTTACTTTGTAATAGAAACTGAGTTTCTAAATTTTGGCAATCACGATTTATTGCTCCTCGATTAACCTAACCTCTTTTTTCAACCAATAGATACACAAGATTACCACCATCAATAGATTAATAACATAAAACAAGAATAAACAACCATAACCTGCAACCTTTTTGGTAGTCCTCAATATTTTATGAGGCAAAGTTTGTCTTTCGGCATTTACCGTTTTTTTCCGTATCTTTGATTTTACCAACTATTACTTCAAAGCTTTATTCTTGATAAGGGTTTTTGTCTAGAACTCGAGAAATCTAGGAAACTAAACAAATAGTGTTAAATGTTAATAATGATTCGGTTAATTCAAATAGTGTGATGTTATTAACATAATAGTTAATAAGGGCATTTTTTGTTTAAATTGGAAGCAATAGGATTGTTTTGTTAAACAAGTTTTTATAGTTATCTAATATTTACTAGTAATTTGGTTGATTTAATTTTACTATTTATATTTAATTTAAGAGGAACTGGTAGGGACCTAATATATATATATAAACAAAACTAAGTACTTCCCTACTCGTTACTTTTTATATTGACCGGCCAAGTGTAGTTTGTTTAATTTATCATTTGTTGTTGATTTGTTATTTAAAAAGTGCAATTTCCAAACTAAAAAATTACCATTTGATTTAATTGATCTCATCCATAAGTATTTTTAGTAATAAAGCCAAAATTTGAAAATAATATCGTAATTTCTAAAAATTTTAAAAATTTTCGAGATACTCAAGAAATCCTGGTCGAGAATTCTCGTGGCTCAAGAAATAAAAAAGGTCGAGAAACCAGAAACCCTAGTTTAGATGCACTGTATCAGAAGCGGTGTTGCGGTGATGGGCTCACCACCTGTCCTTGTCATGCAGGACTAAAGTGGTTGGTGAAAAGATGTTGTTCGTTATATTCGTATTGTACAGCAATTATCTACGTCCTTTATTGAAAAAAAATAAAGACATATGCGTATTACAAAATATTGTTTGATAAAATTTGCTAGTAGTACCGCCTTTTTACTAATATTAGGTTTTAGGTTATATTTATTCCAACTACATCGCGGGCATCAGCTATTTTAGTTTTTTTTTATATTCCACTAAGGTGGCAAACAAGCTTGAGGTCCGCCTGATGGTAAGCGGTTACCGCAGCCTATAGACGCTTGCAATACCAGGGGCATTATTCGCGCGTTGCCGACCCTTCAAAGATCTAATAACTTCTTTTTAAAGAACCCCATATTGTAGTCCTTAAAGAAAACCTTGGCAGGGAGCTCAATTCAAAACCTAAGCGATCGCGCGAGGAAGGAAAAATCTATCAACACTAAGATAATAAATGCGGCAGTGAGTTTGTTTCTTAGTTGATTTGTTCGTTTGTTTTTTTGTCCCTTCTTCACGTCGCAACGGACTATTAATTTGACACGGAGATAGTTGAAGTGACGAAGAAGGACAAATGCAGTATCCCGGTAATTTCAAAAGTTCCAGCAGGAATAACTATAACATAATATATACACACAACATAACTATAAAATATTCGCCACAAAAACTGACTATCGGCTATCAAAAGTTAATTTGTCTCTTATTTATGTCTGCTCAACGTTATATTTATGTAAGTTTGTGTTTTTGTTTATGTAGGATGTATATGCACAGTATGTGCAGAATTGATATTTGTTGGTTTAAGTGTATTAAATTTAATTTTAGGTCAATCTTAGTTTATAAACGTTTGGGTGCAAACCCGTTAGTTTATAAATGTATGCAAACAGTAAATAAATAAATAAATAATCGAATCTTACGTAGACAATACCATAGATTGCTATAGCAAACATAATTACTTATATACTTATCCAAAATATCAAAAAGGTTTCATAGAAATGTCATGCCTATAACCGAATTTAGTGCGGGCGGATCTGCGGGCAACAGATATAATTTAATAAAACCACAAATAATCCTACTTAAAAATATAAGAAGAGATCGGTCATTTTGATGTCATATGTGTAAATAGATATGTGTTTGAAGAGTTATACTAAATAATTTGAACACATAATTAATTTTAAAGTGCAGTAAAAACGTCTGCCCTTTTTTAGAACAATAGTGCCAGACACTTTTTAATATTAATTTTTGGGTCAAAATAGTAATTACTTTCCTGGCTTGTCAGTTAAGTATTTCACTTCAAATGTATAAGTATTTTTTAAATTTCGATTTGTCTTTTGTCGTTTAAATTGATTTTTTCATACTTGAATTTAAAATCACTGTTTGCATTGAACAGTATTTGGTAATTTTTGTTTGTCTGAAGTCTGTGTAAATTTTGTTTTCGTTAAAAGATTTCCATTTCATCAGTCATGGGATAGGTGACGTCTCTAGTAGCACATTCGTCTGAGCTATAAGAATGATTTTGCCAAGTCTGACTTACTGGTTTTATGAGCCGCTTAAAAATTCTGGCAAGTGAGTGACCCTTACAGGAGAGTCCTGTGCCCCTGCAGTGAAGACGTTCAACAACTAACAACACAGATGACTTTTTCTCTGTGGTGTATATTTTGCCCATCTCCTTCTCAATCTGACTTATATAGTTTGTCTGAAAGTGGCAATGAAGGTATAATATTCTGTGCTTGGTCTTTTTTTACAGCTTATGTTAGAACATCAAAGCTGGTAATTAATGAAGTAGTCCTGAAAAACTGCTTCAGTTTTGCGGCGAAAGGCTCACGTCACACCCTGTCACGCAGGACTAAAGTGGTCGGTGGAACGTGGCTTCCCCCAAACATTATGGTGCAGGTGTGGATTCAGCTACTAGTTACCGGGAGATAAAAAACCTTGAAGATATACATAGATATTTTTCCAATTTTTAGTGTTAATTGATTTATTCGCAACTTTTTCCTGAAATATAAGGAAATTCCAATACAAACTTTTTACAACCTCCTATTTCAAATAATTATAAATCACCATGATCTATATTGCTCCTTGCTTAACATATTAATCTAATAATAATTTTTTTAGCGGATATATATAAGATGTATTGAAACTTGCTGATTATATAATGATCGCCTAATTAGGAAATCCGCCACATGAAGCAAAATCATATAGGTCGATATCCCTTGTACCTGTCATGTCTAAACTCTTGCTTGAGCCAAAATTAGATATCAGATCGTATAAGTTTGGACTTGAAGAAAAATACGCTCCACTATAGCTGAAGACCATAGGATTATCAACGTTATTGAAAAAATAAAACAATAGAATAAAAAAAGTCGTTCTACTGTATTTATCGATACATAGCTCAAGCTTCCGATAATGTGCGGCATAAAAGTGTAAATCACAAAATTAAACATTGTTTCAAAAATATTTTTTAAACAGAATATGTAGAGGCAAGAAGAACCCTTTTGGTCTTAAAAAATTAAAGCTATTGTACCACAAGGAAGTGTTCTAGGCCTCTAATAGTTTTGCCGGAAAATACTGAAATAGTGGCATCAATCATGATGAACATAAAGGTCAAATAGTATTCAATTTGTATAAATAAAAGAAGAAATTGACTGACTGATTTCATGATATATCAACGCACATCCCAAACCACTTAGAAGTTTTTAGAAAGTTAAATTTTGGATTTGGTTTCCTTACTTGAGTATTTTACACTAAAGATTTTGCAAAATTCATCCCTTAAAGGAGAAGAATGGAGCTTTAGAGCTTTGTATACAAATGGTTAAAAATTGGTATTTGGCTTAAGGTTAAATATTAAGATTTACGAGTTTCACAGTTTTAAAAAAATCATCTTCTAGGGGACAAAGCAGGGAATAAAAATATAAAACTTTTTATCAAAGTCAACGCGGACGAAGAAAGCATAAATAGGGTAAAGAATTACAATCAATTCTTTTAATAAAATAAGAAAAATAAAACTTATAATTACATCCTATATATCGAACAATAATAACAAAATGAATCCTAAACTATCACAAAAATCACATTGTTTTTTATCTTCTCAGTGCTTAAGTTCAGTGTCATTGCGAACGTTATGAAATCTTAGATGCCTTTGTAAGAAATCAAATAAGTACAAAACTATTGATTTGACGTTGACTTGTACCTAGTAACGGTCAGGTGACGTCAGAATCGTTCAACTGAATAAGTTTTCGATTTGTTTCGTTCCGCATTGGCTTTATTACGTTGGCTTCTGTTTTCACTTATAAGCAACTTTAAGACTGTTTAAGTTATTTGTTAGAAATTCTTAGAATTGAAAAGGACATTGGACACTGTTTAAAGGCCGGCTCCATCGTGCAGCAGTTAATTATTAGTTTAAGGTCCTACTAAAGTTAAAGTGGTAAAATAGGGGTTTCATATAAAAAATCCGTCACTTTTAAGTAAAATCCGTTTAAAATTGGTTAGGTTGTAAATTAAAAATATTATGTATTAAGTATTTCACTTTTTTCAAAATTATTTCCTAGCGGTAAAAATAAGGTATGAATTTTGCAGGGAAATCCGGTTATTTTATGAATAAAATCATGATATTAAAACAGTGATGTATCGACCTTCACTTTTAAATAGAGAATGAATGGTGCAGCATTTTTTGAAAATTATTCCTAAAAAGTTTGAATGAGAGTTTGACGGAAAAAATTAGATCGCTCCGGTAACACTGTGCAGAACCAGCTAGTAAACTATAAATTTAATAAAAATTGATACTGAAAAATATGAATAGTGGTACGTAATAGAATGCAGCAACAATTGGTTACACTTGTTAAGGTATTCGTATCGGTTTTCTGACATTTTTTCTTTGTTTCTGAGATTCTGCAGAACGTAGTTACAACTTAAATCACTTTCACGGTAACATATTTTGTATCTTATTATCAACTAGTTGTTGCCCACGACTTCGTCTGCGTGGGTGTGGTTTTAGAAGTTTTTTGTTTCGACTAAAAACCCGTTCATGGTTTACTCGTACAGTCGTTAACAAAAACGATTTTCAAATTTATAAATGTAGGTGATGGCATTAAGTTAACTATTTTTCCTGTCAATTTTCTGTCATTATTTCTGTGTTCAAAAGGTGTTGTGTAAGGCTAGGAAGATAAGTCGAATAGTTATTAGGTACAATAATAAAAATAGACTAGTTGTACACACATGTTATGCTAAGTGCCCACAGATTTATAAATACTCAGTTTTTTAATTTGGAAATGTTACGTACATATTCTTCACAATTAGGTTATTAATAAATAATTCTTGAGAGCAATTAATTCAATTACTAAAGAATTTGAGTAAGAAGGAAGTAAGTTTATAAAATGTACCTATTCGTTAACTTTTTACCTAAAAGCTGCTTGCTCACAATCTTTTAACAAAGTCTTTGAAATGAAATAAAAATATTTATTATTTTTTATATTGAAGATCAAAATAACAAGTTTCTCGTGACTAAAATTCACGACGATTGCCTTGATTGATCCGTCGAGTTCATAAACCTACTGACCTATTCAATTGGCCGGCATACAGATCTATCAAGCACATCTCCAGTCTTGTCTGTCACTCTTTGCATTTTTCTCGATGACAGCTACAATTTCTGTACATCTATGTGTTATCTTATACCAGCGGTCACTGATATAAACCATATTTAGGTTGTAGGAACTCCTTTAAATTATAATTTCAGTCTTTTGATGTCGGGCCTTTTAAAATTTTATTTATATTTAATTTTGACGTTCTCAAATTGTACCCTTTGTTAATATGCAGCAATTTGCAGCTAAAATAAGAAAAAAAGCTAATACACCATACGTATAAAAAACATACCTATTCATAATTGAAAGGACTAAACTTACCTAATATTTAAAAGAAACAGTCTCTTTGTTTGTTTGTTTGTTTGTTTGTTTGATGGTCCTTCACGTCGTAACGGAGCACCATATTGACCTGATTTTCGCGCAAATATACTCTTAGTTGGTGAGGTTTTATCCTGGTCTAGAGTGTTCACGGAAATAGATTAACATTAACATTAACATTAACATTAACATTAACATTAACATTAACATTTACATTTACATTTACATTTACATTTACATTTACATTTACATTTACATTTACATTTACATTTACATTTACATTTACATTTACAGGCGGACAATATCTTGAACGTATATAATAAATAAAACTAGTCGAGTGTAGTAAATAAAGCCCGGAATTTTGTCAAAGATCCTGATTTTAATGTAAACTAGCGGTAAATATTCGTATGAATGTCCTGAACAAAGCTATATTACTAAGGGCTGCGAATATTTTAATTCTATTATTATCAGGATTTTAGCTATTTTGGACTTATCCACTTTTTTTATTAAACCCTTTGGTTCTTGTAATTTTTACCTAATCCCGATGTTTTTGAGGTTAGTATCGATAAAAATGTGAGAAACACCTGGTATTTTAAGGCAAACATTTGATAAATTCGATTCCCAAATCTTTTTATTGAAATTGGTTTTTTACGAACATTAAAGTTAAATTAACTTAACGATAAGAGAACTAGGTAACAACAATTTGCTTAACAAACTAATTGCAATACTGGTTTAGTGCCAACATCAATTTGTAAAATTACAAACAAAACATAATATGTAATAATAATAATTTTGGACATACATACAGGTATCATAGCGCCATCTGGTCCCAAACTAAGCAAAGCTTGTGGTATAATTAAAACCAGACAATTGATACAAATGCTTATTTTTTTTTCATAAAAATAAAAAAATAAACGATTTTGTTCAGGACACTCATGCATTAGGATCTGCTGACGAAATTCCTTGTTGTCCTTTTTTTTTTGTCTTAAAGGCCTTATTTCCTTGTTGCTGTTGGACAAATACATAGAATCAATAAAGAATATGCCCTAAAAAACAACACAATTCAGAATGGAAATAGCTTATACCCTAAATGAATACATAGCCTACAATTTATCTCAGAAACTTCATAAGTTTCCATAAAAATAACTATGAGTAACAGAATAAAGTGCGAGTGGAGCCGCGGGCAAAAGCTAGTCTTAGATAAATCAATCAATCAACAAATCGTCAAGTTTTCACTTGTCATTTCCATGGCGTAAACAACAGGGAAATGACTGTTACGTATCAGCACTTACAAAAGAAGGTGAAAGATGTGAATTACTTACTATTGTTGATGTTTCCATTTGTGAATGTGAATTGTGGTTATTTGTTACGATTATTCGCTTTTCAATGATGTTTTTAGTAATTTGTATTTTGCGTTTTTGTGTTGCATAGAGAACGAATAATTTAAACCAACCTTTGCACCCGACTCCGTCCGCGGCACGTTTGGTTATTGACGTATGATTCCTACAGGAACACCTTTTGTTTGCTATAGTTCCTCCATGTGTAACTCAGTTACTGTTATTCCTGCTAAAAGTTTTTAATTTTCCGGAATAAAGCAGCCTATGTAGTTGTCCGTTTTCTTAACTATTCCAAAATTGCTATACCGAATTTTAGCTCACTTGATTTCTCCAGTGCAATGCTGAGAAAGGATAAACAAATAATTCACTTTCGCATTTATAAAATTAGTATGGATTGATAGTAGCGATAAAATGTAGTATATTATTATTATTTTTTTTCTGCATCAGTCGACGATACCAACGACATGTTTGTAGAAACTGTCCATAGGGTTGGGTCTAAGTTCTTTAAAACCCACCGTACAAAAAGAACAAAAAGACTCTTGGACCAGACTCATGGATGAGAGACGAAACCTTAGGTTGCAGTCTTCGGATGATGCAGTGTCATATCGGCGGCTTAATACACAGATCTTAAAATCATTTCCACGCGACAAACGCCACTTTAATACTTTGCGTATTGAAGAGGCAATAGAACGGAACAAAGGTTCCAAATTGTTCGCGAGAGATCTGGCTATTGGGCGAAGCCGTCTGGCAAGGCTGAAGACGGAGGAAAGCAGCATTGTTTCGTCTGGTCCAGAGGTCTTGGAGGAGATCGAAAAATTCTATGGATAGTTATACACGTCGACATCGAAACCAGTTGGCAGTCGAGCTAAAGACCCTAGAGCTAAACTGACTCGACACCATACCGAGGACCTCCGGGACATCAGCTTGTACGAGATTAGTATGGCTGTCAAACAGCTTAAGATCAATAAGGCACAGGGTGATGATGGAGTTACGACTGAGCTACTGAAAGCGGGTGGAAAACCGGTACTAAAAGTCCTTCAGAAGCTCTTGAACACCGTCATACTCGAAGGAACTTATACAGAAGTCAGAAGAGTATAATCGGCCCCTTTGCTAAATGTTTGTGGACTATGAGAAAGTCACAAGAAAGCATTCGGTGGAAACATGGGCAGTGCTACAGGCTCTACAGAGATGCCGTATTGATCATCGGTATTTCGAGGTGCTAAAATGCTTGTACGATAACGCCACTATGTCAGCCCGTCTCCAGGATCAGAACTCGAAACCGATCCAACTGAAGAGAGGTGTGAGACAGGGAGATGTCATATCTCCGAAACTGTTCACAAATGCGTTCACAAATGCGTTGTATTTAAGCTTCTGGACTGGGACGGTTTTGGCATCAATGTTAACGAGTAAATTACCCACCTTCGATTTGCCGACGATATTGTGGTCATGGCAGAATCGATGGAGGACCTTAGCACAATGCTCGAAAGCCTTAGTAAAGCTTCCCAACGAGTGAGCCTCAAGATGAACATGGACAAGACGAAAATCATGTTGAATGGCCATGTATAGCACCCACTCCAATAACTGTTGGGAACTCTACACTCGAAGTTGTTGACGAATACGTATACCTGGGACAAACTGTTAATCGCCGAATCCAACTCGGTTGGGCAGCGTTCGGAAAACTGCGTACTATTTTCTCGTCCCAAATACCCCAGTGCTTGACGACAAAAGTCTTCAATCAGTGTGTGTTACCTTACGGCACTGAGACGTGGCCGCTTACTATGGGCCTTACACAAAAGCTCAAGGTCGCTTAGCGGGCGATGGAAAGAGCTATGGTCGGAGTTTCCCTACGTGAGCGAATCAGGAATGAGGAAATCCGTAGGAGAACTAAAGTCGCCGACATAGCTCACCGAATCGCAAAGCTGAAGTAGCAATGGGCAGGGCACATAGCTCGAAGAACCGATGGCCGATGGGGTAAGAAGGTTCTCGAGTGGCAGCCAATAACCGGAAACCGGAGCGTGGGACGGCCCCCCGCTAGATGGACAGATGACCTCGTAAAGGTAGCGGGGAGCCGTTGGTTACAGGCGGCACAGAGTCGCACGCTGTGGAGGAAGTTAGGTGAGGCCTATGTCCAGCAGTGGATGTCAATGGGCTGATATGATGATGATATAATGAGTTTTTTTTATTAAAATCAATTTATGTATTCAATAATAATATCATTCTGTTGTACTAACTAGGTACCCCATACATAGATGTTAAGAGTATACGATTCGCGTCTCCTCGCAGCGGGCTCCATACGAACCAATTTCTCATTTCTTTTTGCCATTTACTGATCAATCACTGTGAAATTGAGCGAAGCGATGGCTGATTCATGTGTCATACTCGTGAACGGGTGCCGCATGTGGAGGCTGGTGTGCTCTTGCAAACTTCTTTGTATTTTTAGTATTTAGTCTTACTTTTTTGTTTTGTTTATCAATACTGTAAGACATTTATTATTTCTTAGTGATGAATACATAAACTGTCTTTTTTTATATTTTGCAATTAGATACTTTTTTATGTTGTGCTTGTGCTTTATATTTCATGTTTTGTATGTTTGTAATGGAAAGTGTCCTTTTATGATAGGGAGGGCATGTTACAATATTTTAATTGGACGCTGTAAGAGAAAGGGAGAAAAGAAATGCCCTTGCTGAGTTTCTTGCCGGTTCTTCTTAGTACAAGGTCTCCCGCCCTATTAATAGACTTACGAACCGATGGCGTAGTGACATTCATAAGTGCTCAATTATTGTAGCCTAAACTGAATTAATTATATTGAATTTGAATACGAATTTGAATTTGAAATTGTTTAGTCATAATCCCAAGCCGAACACTTTGCCTGTGGTTTACCAAAGTCTTGTCAAATGTTTTTATTAACGTGAAATCCTTTTTGAAACCATTTGTATGAAAAACAAAAATCTTATATAATTTCTGCACTATAAAATTTAATAGTAAACTGGCACACTGCAGACCTCATTCAATATTCATTACAAGAAAATCCCTTTAAAATTTCGTGGTGTTTGATCAGCAAGTATCAAAAATAGCTGAGAAATTGGTTTATATGAAGCACGGTGAGAGGCGCTCCGAATCGTATTCTCTTAATTGTAGAATTTAATGACCTTATATTAATAGTGTTATGTAGGATTGGAATGTATCCGTCACCCACCATACTCCCCGGACCTTGCTCCAATCGATTGCCACTTTTTTCGAAATTTGGATAATTTCTTAATTTGAAAGAAATTCAATTCAGATGAGGCAGTCCAAAACACCTTCAAAGATTTGTTGATTCTGGCTCCCGCAATTTTTTCAGCAAAGGAATCCATGAACTCCCTATAAAATGGCAAGAGTGCATAGATCACACCGGTACCTACTTTGATTGATTAAATAAAATGTAAAAAAAATATTTGTTTTGCTTTTTCCATATAAAATATCAATTTCATATGTAAGGACCTAATATTTTAAATTTCTTTGGAGGTAAAAAAACCACTTGTTTAGGAATTGCATTGTAAGTCTACTAAGTTATCTACTAAGTACTAATCTTGTATATTGCACTGCAATTTAATTTCAACAGGTGTCCACTTGCACTGTGCCCAAATTTCACCAAGGCCGTTGGTCGAATGCATTGATTGAATGAATTAAAATTTAAGTGTCGCGTTCCATTTTTTCTCAATTAAAAATATTTTTTGAGTATAAAACCTGTAATATTACACTACATTAATAATATTATAAAGAGTTAAAGTTTGGATGTAGGAGATAATCTCTGTAACTTCCATCCTATTTAAAAAAAAAGCACTAATATTGAGAATGGACTTAGGCTACGTTCACACGGCGCAATTTTTCTCGTATACCGTATACGAGATTCTGTCGAATATCGTAGTGACAACAAAATTTGTATGGCAACTCTGAAAATCGATCACACGGCATCTATGCGAGAAAATCTCGTATTCGAGACATATTTTTTTCCGTATACCGTAGGGTTTTGCCACCGGGAATATTATATAATATAATAATATATATATAACATAATATAATGCGAGATTCTCGAAACGATTTTATTGAATGCGATACTCAGTGGCGCTTATCTTTACGTTCACACGGACAAACTGGTTTCTCGCGCGGGGAGAGGCAGCAAGCAGTTGTGTTTGTGATGTCTTTGGCGAACTGGATTGCCGATTACGATAGAGTTATTTATCATGCCTATCGAGGATCGACCCATAATATGGGATAAATCATTAGACAACTATAAAAAAAAATGGTGTGCTCTCAACGACTGGCGGTGTGGCGGCTGGCAAAGCGTATCGAATAGATGCTGTGTGAACGGCGGCCACGAAACGTACGGGAAGACCGCATACGTGAAAAAACCGAATGGACCTCGCACCGTGTGAACGGCCGTCTCGTATACGGTAAAACAGTATGCAAGAAAATATCGAATCGAATAGTCGCCGTGTGAATTACAGTGTGGACAGGTCGAAAATATCAATATATGTAAGTCAAGAAAACATGTTCTTTTGTTAAACACGGACACGAAGCAATGGTGAAATCTGATTTTCGGCACAGGCTGAACTGATGATACAACCGATCTTAAGCAGTTTTATTACAAAATAAGCAATAACATTAAAATCAATAAATAATTAAATAAAAAAACCCGACTGTAAAAACATTAAGAAGTAATCATAAATTAAAACATATTTAACTTTATAAATATTTAACTGCAAGTAGACGGAACTTATTTAATTGTTACTAATATAATTTAAGCAATCTGTACACCATTTGAACTTGCACTGAAATTAGTCCCAGCTGCTTATAGTTTGATATTTGGTATATTTTAATTTCTTTTTACTTTTTAATATTTTTTGCAATCGGATTTTTTTATTTATTTTAATTTTGTATTTATTTTCAGCTTTTTAATGTTATTTTTTTGATTTTTTACTTGCGCTTGCCTATTTTACTATAAGTGTTACATTATTTAATACACGCCTTTTAAAGCCCTTTATTTAAATACCCAAGTCGAGGGATGCCCAAAATTTTTAGCCTTCAGATTAAAGCGCATAAAATTCACCATTCTGATTTTTTTAGAATTTTATTTATCCATTTTCACTTTCACAATTAAGACCAATCAAAAAAAAAAACGCCGGTCAAGCTATCAAATCCATTAAGCCGTTTAGGCTACAGAGCGTGCCAAAGAAAAACACATACATACACTCGAAAAACATTTAACCCCTTCTTCTGGCGCAGTAGGGTAAAAAGATCGACTATCTTACATTTTTGGAAAAAAGACATGATCAACACGCCACGGTAGGGTTCAATAGCCGCTACATTGTTGTTTGAGACGGTAAATAAACTAAACCATAATTATATCTCGTATACTATACAAATTTTGTTACTCGTGTTTTTAGGGTTTGGTAGCTCAAAAGAAAAAACAACAGAACCCTTATAGGATCACTTTGTTGTCCGTCCCTCTGTCAAGCGTTTTGTTCACCGACATAATTTACATTATGCGCTTTATGTCAGATATCCAACTAAAGTGAATGAGCGGAGATATGAAGTGAAAAAAATGCACCTGATAAAAAATGGTGAATCTGGCAGTAAGTTGACAAAATATAGGTATGGTGTAGGAATTTCTACAATATCAGACATTAAAAAAATCTGATT
Source organism: Apoda limacodes (assembly GCA_946406115.1). Lineage (NCBI taxonomy): Eukaryota > Metazoa > Arthropoda > Insecta > Lepidoptera > Limacodidae > Apoda > Apoda limacodes. Next base: position 4,180,834 of record OX291554.1, read on the forward strand.
CCATACAGAAATATTAAATTACATAGAGTACTATGTAATTTATTATCATTATAGCTCGCAATTTTTTATATCATATTGTCTTAACGACGGATCTGAAACCCATTACATACACACATATACATACTTAATAAAATTTAAATACATACATGCATATTATTTGATTTGGTTTTGAAATGGTTATCCGGATTTTTGATTATACAGAAAGGGGTATTCTGTTTATTTGATAATCGGTATTTTACTGTATTCAATTTAATCAATATATCACAAATAACTAAATTAAATTAAAAAGTTACTCTTAATTTTTTAAAGGTTTTTTGGTGGACCTTCAAAACCAGGTACCAACCTATATGACAAATTGTTTAGTTTTATTGACTAATACTACTGATAATTTTTTACAGATTTTTAATATATTATATTATAAGCATCTTTCATTAGCTATTATCACCAAACACACCGACGAATCACGACAGTTTTTTACAGTTTACATAGTTATTGTGCTCATTAGAATTCTATTCTATTGTCAGCCTTCTCAGAGATGGTAACATTTTTGTTACCATAACCCCACTTTGAACGGCTTTATCTACCGAACGCACCAACACTATGCGCGAACAGACCGCCTCGACCCCACTCGACAGGAATGGTATACACGCTATGAATACTAATCAGCCTTCCCGGCGATGGTCACCAAAAATGCTCTTATGTCTTAGACTATTTTGCTCAGGAACGCGTGGAGGTAATAAGCTAAAATTAATATCAAATAATAAGGTCTGCAATTTCTTGGAGCAGAGAAAAGAGAATCTGACATCTAAGTCAATGCAATCAAAAGATACGGCCGTTTATCCTCTGTTTATGCCGTTTATTTTGACGCAAGGAAATCAAAACCTTTATGATACTTTCCGTTGACATAAAATCATAAAATTTGGAAAGAAGCAATGCCATCGAGAACATGTAAAGGAAAACATCCGCAAAACAATAAATTTATAGTTACATCACAATTTTATTTTGCGATTATAATTATTTGTTGTTGGTAAATGAAACGCGACCTATGTCGATGTATGACGAGAACAGTTTTCCAGTGGCAAATTTAAGTTTGTCCCTCAATACAGTTTATTTTTTACCGTACCCTTGGTATGCGAGTCCGACTCGCACTTGACTGTTTTTTAAGTAAATACAGTCTGAGATATTATTTAGGATTTTTCGGAGCTTAGGGAAATTTGACTTCACCAATACGATCCGAAATCCAAATCAAAAACGCACCCTAAAAAATTAAGATGCGGTTTAACTCAACGTATCTCTAACTCCCTTTAACCGACTATCCTTAAGGTAACTCAAGACAGTTTCTCGACTTTCACTCGAAGGTCGAGGGTTTGACGCCCGGGTTGAATGAAACATTGGCAGCGACTGTTCAATTCACACTGTCATTCGCCGCTGCACCGACACAAACCAGAGGCGACACAACTTTACGAACGGCAATCGTACCCGGTACCTTCGACATGGTAGTCCAAAGTTCTACTACTGTTATTAATAATAGACACAACCAATTAACTGTTTTTTATATTTCAACTATACGATTTTGAAAAAGGTAGGACTATTTTTCTTTTCGTCGAAAAAACGTTATATATGAGAAGTATTATTTTAAGTGAAGAAATGTATAAAATTTGGAACAAGATGAATTACTAAAAGAACAAATATAATATCAAGAAAAAAATATATAAGAGGCAAGTAATAATTCAAATATTTTTGAGTGTTTTTTTTGCTGACACAATATTTGAATTTTACACTATTTATTATGTGGAATCTAATGACACCTCATATATAAAATTCGTCCGACCGTCCACATTACAAAGCATGCGAATGAAATATACATAAATACATATATACGTGCTCAAAAAACAATAAACCTTCGGCAGTCGGGTAATTTACCTCAAAATATCGGAATTTCCAAACGAATTTTACGCTCTAGGGGGTGACTGTTACCTTTATTTTTAACAGACTTCAAAAAAGTAGGAGGTCCTCAATTCGGATGTTTATATGTTTTTTATGTATGTTATGTAGACGGATTTGTAAAATTCGTTTTTTATTTAAGAGGGTATACTTCGTAGGTGGTCTCATATTAATGAAGTGCATTTAAAACTTTATCTTTTGGTAAAAAAAAACAATCTGTGTAAATTGTTGAAACTTGTAAAACGCCTTTTATGTTGATGATTGTATAACATTTTGTTACCAGTATTGATGTTTTTAGTGTACGAAAAAAGCAATTCGTCGTTAAAATGTAAAAAAAAAAAACTTTTATCAAAAAAGAAACAAACGACTTCAAAAAGATGCACTAAAAAGTTAAAATAATTACTAATGTAATAGTAGTAGTAGGGCTTCTATGTACCCAGCAGTCAATAACACACTTCACTTGCATGAAACCAACTTCAAACTTTAATTCAGATCGTATTTTTGAAAATAAGTAATTATTTTTACCTTTTTAGTGCATCTTTCTGAAGCCGGCTGTTTTTTTTGTGAAAAAGATTTTTGAGAAAATGCTATTCCGACCCTAATAAAAATATATAAGAGCGAGACACTGTTTTCGTTTGTTATTTCGTTCCGTTGTAACGGAGCATCCAAAAGAGCTGACATAAACAGGTAGATCAGGACGGAGAGAGAGAGAGATCCATATTAAGAGTTACACCAATAACCGACCGGCGCGGGCGAAGTCGCAGGCAATAGCTAGTATTCAATAAATATAAGAATCACCACAGAACTGTAGATAACAAACAAGATACAGTTGATTTAACAACAGTATCATTTTCATTCTCACTTTCATCGACGTGTAACCGCAACCGAGTTGAACGTGCCAACTTTATAAATAATGGAACAAATTGCAAGATGCAAGTGCAACCTTGACGGCCGACTGTGCAAACTGTGGCAAATCCATTTTGCTGATTCTCACGAACCCAAGCAAGCTTTTACAATCCTTTTTCAGGGTTCCGTACTCGAAGGGTAATTAGGAACCCGTCCGGCCCTGTCACTAGGCTGTATCTCATGAACCGTGATAGTTAGACAATTAAAATTTTCACAGAAGATGTATTTCGTTTGCCGTTATAACAAAAAATAATAAAAAATAGAATAAAACAAATATTTAAGGGGGCTCACATAAAACAAACGTGATTTTTTTGCCATTTTTATAGATAATGGTACGGAACCCTTCGTGCGCCAGTCTGACTCGCACTTGGCCGATTTTTTTTGAACCCGACGATAGTATATCATTTCTAATATTGTGGAAAATAAATTGTTAAAATTAATCTTTATTTTTAGCTAGTATAATTTTTAAAAGTGAAATGTAATAAATCAAAATTCAAAATTTATCGTAATTGTCGTAAATAGAAATCTTAGTTAAACTATAATTTCGGATTAATCGATGAGTATTTTCGATTGGAAAAAATATATTCATTGTGTTTAGGCTCCTGTGTAGCTATTTCTTTAAAAATTCATAACTAATTCGAAGTTACGATTCGAGGTCTCAGAAACATTAAATAAATCGATTAAAAATAATGCTTTGTTTTTGAAAAAATTTCAACTCCAAAATGGACGATTTCAGTTCGGTTTGCGTCTATCAGTTTACCCAAAACGCATGATTAGGAGAATCTCATAAAATCTAGGATACTAGCACAACTATTGAAATTACTTTGTAAAATAACATGATTTGCTAGTCTTATTTTCTTATATTATTATTATAGTCTCTGAGATATAAATAAATAGATATATACTTTATTGCACCCCAAAAATGAATTATAAACAAATTAAATCTTATCGTAAACTATTAGTATACAATCAGGCGGCCTTATCGCTTATAAGCGATCTCCAGCAGACAACCTTTTTTTTGACAAACCAGATAGAAAAAGAAAAATATACAGAAAAGGTAGGAGATGTATAATTAAATTAATACCTAGGTATTAATATTAACATAGTACGTAATATAATATATAATATTTTAAAATATAGATAACAGTCAAGTAAAATAAATACATATACATTAAATATAATATCATATTTATTAATATATAATACATATAATATATCTATAAATATATACATAATACATATATATACACATATGCCCATATATTTGCTAAGAAACAGTTAAATTATTGAACAAGATTGCTGTAATATGATTTAATTTGATTCCTGAAAATATCAATAGAAATAGCCGACAAAGTAAAGCTTATTTTGACACATCGTCACTTGGCGCAGTTTAAGCCCGTTGTAGGTAAGCTTCTTATAACGGGCTAAGTTGTACCATAAGTATAAGAAATAATACGCAATTCTTATGGATGTGCGTTCTCTACTCAGATTAAAGTCGAACAAAAACTAGACAAATTTGTATATATTTAACTGCTGGTCAGAGCTAACCTGAAATAACAACAATAAAGGCCCTATTTGCATTAATAATGAACCACAGATTATGCAATACTTTAGAAAGGTGGTTGCAACACTAGTGTAGCCCCACGTGGTCACCCGTAGCCGTACGCCGTGGAATGCATTTTCACTTCAAACTACTATAGCTTGTATTTCGATTTATCTTTGAGGTCTTTGTAACTAGATAATTTAGACTTTTTTTTTGTCATTTATTTCAATTTGACCCGGGGATTTCGATTTTACCTTGCGTGCTAAGTGCAGTGCAGTTCGAGCCCCGCGTATACCAGTGAGTATTATTATTCACACCACATCATGAGGAAACCTGCATATGTCAAAAAACAAAACATATGTGAAGTCCACAAACTGCACTGGGCCCGCTTGTGCCTTAGTGAGGGTAGGCCGTGTCCCAACAGTGGGGACGTATGAGGCTGATAAGGATTTCAACTTATAAACGGCAAAGTTAGGACTAATTTAGCGATGTGGGTAAAGTTTGTAATCTCTATCATCAATGAAAATCGACTTAGTGGCAATAAGGGAAACTGCTTAAATATATATTTCATTGTTGACATCTCCAGCAATGTTCAGTTCCGAGATCATTTGCAGGACAAGATGAAACTGGCGTTCAAAACACTAGGTGTACTCAACAGAGCGAGGCAATACTTCACGTTCGGGCAGAGGTTGCTGCCTTACAAGTCGCAGGTTCCCCATATGGAGTACTGCTGCCATCTCTGGACGGTGCACCCGGATACCAGCTTTTTCGAGGAGGAATTGTTCGAGCCCACGGCTACTTTCTACCATCGCACCGCTCTCCATAGGCAGGGAATTTATTCTAACACTTGAGAACCGAAATGGTCACGTACAGTGCGGTTTTAGAGAAACTTCCTCCCATGAACGCTTGGGTTGTGGAATGAGCTCCTTGTCAAGGTTTTCTCTAAGGACAACAGTATAGGGTTCTTCAAGAAAGAAGTTATTGGATTTTTGAAGGGTCGGCAACGTGCGAGTGATACCCCTATTGCTAGATGCGTCCATAGCTCATGGTGACCGCTTACCATCGGACGGACCGAGTGCTTGTTTCCCACCTTAGCAGTAAAAAAAAAAATAACTAATTTTCTACCTATTTTCAGCCCCCGCTCTATTCTACTATTACGAATGTATTAAAATTAGTTAACATAATTGCAATTGACATTTTTTTACAAGCTATCATCGATATTACCATCTACCGATATATCGTATTGTAACATCAAAGTGAACTAAACACAAAACGGTGAACGAAAAAGCTATCTACCGAAACATCATCCTCAGTATGTCGTTAAAGACCACCGCTTTTATTGAGCTTTTTCAGCAGAATAATAAGCTAGCCTGAAAATATGCGTGCATTGTGTATTATGAACCATCTAAAAAACACATGCATTCACCATTAGTTACGTGAAAGACAAGGGTCATTTGGTAGCGGTCCGGAAATGAACTACTGCACCGTGCGGCTGCGCTGCATCATATGAGTGTACACATTATTTAGATTATTTGTTATTTCTTTTATTGTTTTGTATTTTATATGCGCTATAAAGTATATTATTATGTCGGATAAAATAGTTTATGTTAAAAAAACTTATAAAAAATCCTTTTGCAGTATTTGATATAATAAATTCTGGGTATTCCAGGTAATGAAAATCCCATAAAATACGTATACTAAAAATATCTCGTTATAAAAAGGAACTTCGTAAAAAAGACATTCATACAAACAGACAAAATTGTGTTGAGTACACGAATATTTGTGTAAAAAACCCAGTATCATAACAAATTGGTGTCGCAACGCAATACCCGATTATTAATCAGTCGACCAAAGAATCGTAAAAATTTATCGGCCGATATTTCATACAAAGTCGAGGCACAGAGGCCGATGCCGATTATAAAATCGGGCGGTACGCACCTAGGCTTACTTGTGTTATGGTAATTAACCATGTTACATCACTAAGTTATAACCGTAGCTTGTCCCACACGTGCAGGCTATATCATAAGAAGACTTGCTGCTACAAAGTAATTGTTGTTATCATAAATGAATTAATATAGTATTTTTATTTGTAGTTAAAAAACTCAAGATCGGTTAAAAATAGGCGAAGGAATCGCCTAACCTACATAAAAAAAATAAAGTCGACATGAAAACGTAGGTTAAAAATGCTAAAGGTAATGCAGGTCTAAATAAATAAATAAATAGAATATATATGATCTATATTTCCTTGTAATGAATAATGAATAAATTAAATGTAAACATATAACAGTGTCAATGTAACTTAAAGTAGCAACCAAACGAAAGTAAAAGGTGTCAGGTTCAATGGCAGGGCGGAAGCGGCGAGAGAGAACGAGATAGAAAGCATATGACCGCATCAAGGAATACCTTCGTTTTTGTTTCAATTCAAATTCAATATAATTTATTCAGTTTAGGCTACAATAATTGAGCACTTATGAATGTCACTACGCCATCGGTTCGTAAGTCTACAGGGCGGGAGACCTTGTACTGAGAAGAACCGGCAAGAAACTCAGCAAGGGCATTTCTTTTCTCCCATTCTCTTACAGCGTCCAATTAAAATATTGGAAAATGCCCTCCCTATCATAAAAGGACACTTTCCATTACAAACATAAAAAAACATGAAATATAAAGCACAAGCACAACATAAAAAAGTATCTAATATAAACAAAAGACAGTTTATGTATTCATCACTAAGAAATAATCAATGTCTTACAGTATAAATAAACAAAACAAAAAAGTAAGACTAAATACTAAGAATACAAAGAAGTTTGCAAGAGCAGACCAGCCTCCACAGGCTTTGTTTCAACATACGGACCTTAATTATTTCAAAATGGTCCAACTGCCCGTAAAAAAAATGTCGAGGCAAGAAAATAAGTTAGACGCCCATACGGGCAATGTCGAGGTAAAAAATAACTACCAACTTAAAAATACACAATATCATATAAGATCTATGCATACTAATATTATAAATGCGAAAGCAACTCTGTCTATTTGTCTGTCTGTGTGTTACCTCTTCACGCTTAAACAACGTTTTAAAAATAGTTTATGTCTAGTTTTATATTTTCAACATTTAGATTTTTGTGTAATTCTCTTTCTTCAATGAGAAAATTAATGAAAGAAATATCTAATGTCGGCGCTTTAGTTAGCTGCTTATTCACCCCTTAAAAGGCTCTATCTCTCTCTCTCTCTACCTAAAAAGGTACGTTTTCGTGTACTTATCGTCTTAAATAGTTGTAAGGGATTAAAAAGCCATTGTTGATATTATAAAAAAGAAAAACATATTTAGTAAAAATTTTCATTTGGTTCTCTATTCAAGAAACATGTTTTGCTTTAAAGTAAAAACGGTTATACATACTAGCTCCAAACTAAAAACGATTATAGTGTTATACAGTGAAACAACAACAGATACAACATAAAATAAAAACCGGTCAAGTGAATATCAATGAAGCTACGGAACCCTCACGTTTCGATGCACGCATTTGACCGGCTTTTTTGCTAGTTTACGTGTTATCGATTCGATGCGGAAATATGTTTATTGAACGAGCGACCGCGAGCGAAGCGTCTTCGTTTCAGCTTAGGAAAAATGCTTTCTTATGTCTGTCCGGATGTTCTCCTCCTTTGCAGATTCTCTACAGGTTACATTTCTGAACCTATTCTTGTGATGTTTAGTAAGCAGGTTTTATAATTATATGTTATTTATTGTCGATTCAGTTTTTAAGACTTTTATAAAAAAAATATTTTTCAGCCATTTCAAAAAAATATCAAACATGGCTCAATGACAATATGCAACCTATCAAAAAGTTTGTCCGTCTGGATTGTCGCCCAAAATATGCTGCTAATAAATAAATTAATAAATTTTGATTAAACTTTCAGTAATTGAAAGTATTTCTTTTAACAACCTGGTCTATATTTCATAGTGATTTCTAAGAATGAGTGATAGTGAAATTATAAATAGGATGATGGTGATGAGGATGATAAAAAATATTTGCGGACAAAGAGATTTTTAGAAAAGATTGTATGGGAGTGAGACTTTTAGAAAAGATTGTATGGGGATGAGACTTTTAGAAAAGATTGTACGGAGATGGGATTTTATGATGTGTCGTTAGTTCAAATATATTTTACTTAAAATTTATTAATTAGGAACTTCTCATAAGTCTAAAGTCTTAAGTCAAAAATTATCTGCAAAGATAACACAAAGTAGTTTTTTTTTTACTGTTTAGTAGGTTTTTATAAATGTTTTTTTATGAAGTTTTTGAATTTTAAAGTTGGTACTTGGACATCATTCATATAGATAAGATTCATTTTTTTCAAATTCAAATACTTTGCTTCTCAGAAATAGGATATCATATAATATTTTTTATAGTCAATAAACAACAAATTACTTTCGTAGTCAAAGTGGTCCTTTGACGAGAAAAAACGGGTGAAAGAAACTTTCTTTAGGGATTTTACTGTAAAAACGTGTACATTTGCCTTGAAATGAATTATCTATTTTTTAAAGCCTTAAAGTATTACGATTTAAAATAATGCTATTTTTTAAAACTGTCATTATTTTTATGAACATAAATAAAATATCAGTAGGGGGTCACCCTTTTATTTATTTAAAAGAATGGGGTTCAAGAAGTTTGTGATTAGAATTGTAAATGGTCGCCAATGTGCAAGTTATCCCCATCAATGGCGTTGCATTTATTTTATAATTTTACAATGTAAAAAAAAAACAGGCTAGATTGCACCAGTCAGGTAATTAAAAATTATTTGTTCAGTAATACCTAAATATTTTATTCAATAGCTTAGAGATAAATAGAAAAGGAAAACTAAAAAAGAATAAAAGAAATATGCTCCAAAGAAAAAGCTCCGCTACGCCTAGTTACGTGCCTACCTTTTATGTCGCGCTAGTGATGTATTCTTTGTCTTTAAAGACGTATCGATTATGTGAGAAAAGATTCTACTGTTGAAACTTGAGAAGAAAGTGATTTTAAACAAATTGTTTTGACGCCTATTACATAAAAGATCTTTTTTATTTAAGTTTGTTGTATTCAAATACACAAATCTTCATAGAATTAAGAAATACGTTATAAATGTACATACATATAAAAAATAAGTTGCAAGTTTTATTCTTAGCTCAAGGTTAATCTTTTAACTGCATCTTTTCTTTATTCTATATTGATGATATTTTAACTAAAGACACTTCTAAAAAACTGGCAATGTGCGTGTCATACACGCATTAAGTTTAGGGTTTCTTAGCGTGAGAATTATAGTGGATATCTAAACAACTTATGTAGGTATCGATTTTGTTCAAAATATTTTTCAGCTCTATTATCGAGATCTTTTCTGAATTTTAAGATCACGCGGTTAAAAAGTTATGTAGTAAAGTGTACTTCCCACACACATTTTTAAATTCTTGAAGCAAATAACTATCAAAAGAGAAAAAGTTCCTTTAAAATCTTGAATGCATTTTTAAAGCCCTATCTTATGATACCCATATCTTATAATACATATGATACGGCTACCAACACTACTTAAACAAATGACGTATGTGTGCATGACGTATGCGATCGGTTACAGGATCGTCACAGAGTAGGCATTGTGCATGAAGTTCTATTACTTATACTTTACTTAAACTTGTCTTGAAACCTGATACCTGATAGGCTTTAAGGCTTGGCTATGTATCGAAGAAAGAGGTTCCGGCAGTTAATTTCTATGATTTTTATCCGAGACCTTCGTTACTGTGGTGGTATTAGGGTTTTCACTTTCCTTTTTTCAAACTTTTACTCGAGTAATTAGTTAAGCCATAAATTCTCAAAAAGATCCAACTTTCATTAATTATGTAAGACGCAATTTTATCACTACCATGTACAGGTCGACGATCATAATGACATCAATTTAAATAATTACGCATGTGATTAGAATGTGGTGCGGTCAAAATACGACTAGGAAATTTAATAGAGCAATTATTATTTTCGAGACCGTTTAGACTGACAAATCGCTCTTATTCAATCAATCAAGACCGGAGGGTGCGTTGAAGTCTCTCTAGTCTCTCTTGACGATAGGGTGAAAAAGAGGACCATTCAATCGAAGGTCCTCTCTGATACGCGTTTTAGGTTGTGTGAGAATGTAATTTGAAGGCCTAAAGAGTATGACAGAATAGGTCGTAAATGTTTTAAAGATTTTGAATTGATTAAATTTGATTTGAATTGATTTAAAGATACCAGAAAGCCAGAACCGACACGACTAGTAAAAAGCAAATTTATTTAATTTTAAGAAGGATGAAATAACTTTTATGAAATTCCCCCTACTAGAGTTGATATGTCGCGAGTTCTAACTGCATACAGAACCGGTACCGGTTCCATGATTTGTAATATCCCGTTCCATTCAGAAACGGAACCGGTTAACCCGGGTATACCCGGTTCTATCGCTTGTTTTTGAAATACGGTTTAAATTTTTATATAAATTAATAATAAAAATAATTTTAAGAAACAAACTTTTATTTAAATGCTCTTAACTGAAGAAAATAAACTAGCACTATTTTTCAATGTTTTTAATCAAATCGAAGGCGCATCAAAATTTGCAAAGAAACCATTCCATATTTTCACGTTAACAAAACATTTGCAAGGATTTTGAACTATTTCATTGCTTGCATAACGTGAATTTCATTATGAATAAAACAGATGTAATCAAAAATAAACTGGCAGATCACGATAGAAATTCACAGAATACACAACTCCGCAAATTGCCGCAAATGAAAAAAAACTTAGGCGTCTCATTTATCACTGAATTACCGACTGAATCGTCTTTCGTTCAATCAAATCGTTAATTTCGCTTAACTGACACCCATAGTTTTAATTGCTACTTAAGGTGATCGTGAGAACTCCAGTGGATTCCGTTTAGAACCAAAAATAGACTGCAACTTTTCTCCCCATGTTTCTATATTGGTTGCATAAGGGTATATTTTACCCAAATTTCCAATTTAATGTGATATACGAGCTATTTGCCACCCAGTTGTGCTACTTGGGTACACTTACACTCACCTTACAAGTAACAGATTGGCCACGACGTGATTCATGTTTGTTTGACGAGTTACTGGGAACTAAGCAGGGCGGAGAGTGGGTGTCGCTAGCGAGCCGGCAACTCTGCGTATGCGCACACATAAACTGCACGGTTTTTCTTCCTTACGTATTTTAATTGTTCTATTTTTAGAGAACCGGGTCTATCCGGGTTCAAGCCCTAGTTCTGCCATAAAAAAAACTAACATAATCCCCCCCCCCCCCTGTAACTTCTAAAATAAGAGAATGATAAAACTAAAAAAAATATATGACGCAAACTTCCACCGAAAATTGGTTTGAACGAAACCTAGTAAGTAGTTTTTTTTAATATGTCATAAATCGTACACTACAATTTACTTTTCATTCAATCAAATCAAATATAAAAATAAAAAAAAACATATTTTTAGGTACGGAATCCTCGGTGCGTGAGTCCAACTCGCACTTGGCCAGTTTTTAAGGATTCATTTATTATATCTTTCGTTTGTTATTTTCTTCTAGTCGGGGGACTTTCGAAAAAGTTGTTTTAACTATTTTCAATTATGTTTTTTCATCCGGCGTGGCCTTTCTTGAAATTTAATTTTCCTTTTTATTTTAAACTTTATAGAGAGTACTTTAAGTACATTAATATCGACATCCTTATATTACACATGTTATACATAAGTACATGTTATGTGTGTTTGTAACCTTCTTCTTGCTACGTAGCTGGTCTACACCTGTAAGACATATATAGAAAGGTGCTCAAAATCACCTCTATATTATTGCAAAAAATTGCTATCGGCTGAATAGTGTAAACGTTAAAAACCTGCTTTAAAATGACATCTACCCATATATAATGCAAAAATCTGCATCGGGATCAGTTGACTAGTTTTTAAAAAGCCCTCAAGTGCCAATTATCCTGGGTATCCCCCGGGTAGTCTGCAGCCATTTATCATGTTTTTAGAACCAGCTTTGAAATGATGGCTGTATAATGCAAAAAACAGCAACGAAATTGGTCCAGTAGTTTTGAGGCAAAAAGGTAAGACAAAACACAGGCAAATATACAAACAACTTTTAACCCCAAACGCATATACCGCCTTCGTTCTGTTTCTTTCATCGTTGGTAATAAATGATAAAAGCTATTTAAGCCGCTGTATAAAGGTAGGAAGAGAGAAAAGAGACAATCTGGCTAAGAACCGGCCAATGACAAAATATATTTGCAGTAGGTATAAGTTTAACAGTGAACGTTTTCTGATCTGTAACTGACATACGGACGGACAGACGTAAAGATAGATGGTGTGTAGCCGGAATAATTGAGACCTCTTGTTACCTTATGGGTACATAACCTCCTATTTCTAACGTCATTCATTACCCCGTCATACGTAGTCATTACCGTGTAACAATTTCGGAGGCCAAATTACTTTGACCGCGGTTACGGCAGTGACGTAACCAAGTTGCGTTGCCTGACGTAATAATAATGAAACACTAATATGATTTGTTGCATTTCCGGTTCCGCTTTATGAGCAGTTGGTAAATTATTATGAGATTAAACGATACAAATGCCAATGTGTTTTGTAATCTTATACCCCGTATTGTGTAACGATGTTTTCATTTACATACTAGCAAATATCTGCGGGTTCATTTACTTAGTTTGTTAGTATGTGATGTGACCGAGTTTGAGCCCTACGTTTTTAGACAGACGCCAGACCAGCCTGCATTATGTTTCTTTTTTTACTGTATTTCTGTTTTATTGTCATCTTTTTCAGATCTTCTTTCAAAGTATTTGATAAGAGCAGTACATTTGTTTCTCTTTCTCATTTCTTATTATTAAAAAGTCACTTAAAGGAAATTTTACGGACCTCTTTATAGCTTAACAGATACTTCGTAAAATATTAAAAAGAAGGACTTAAGTACTGTAACGGTTAAGTTAATGGGATGCAAACTCGGATAGACTTTAGGCAATACATAAATAGGAAGTCCAAAGTTTCGCAAAACTCTGGGACTCGTCAGTAAACAACAGGAGATACTATCTAGCAAAAGAAAGGTGCTAAATTTTTGTACGGGCTGATACGTAGATGAATAGACGGGCCCTTCGACGCAGCAAAAGTCTTTGCGCGTCAACTGACAAAACCTGAGATCTCTGCTGAAGTGGAAAAATCTATGACGAGCACAGGCAGCAAGGTCTGCATCCCATAGAAACGAAAATCCAAGAGCCGAATTGACGAGCCACTTCACTAAGGATATCCTAGATGTTGATTAAAGCGAGATTACATTACAAACTGATACTTTGGCATAGGAAGCTGCCAGCCCTCCGGTCACCCGACTAGCCGAGCGGAGAGATCACGAACAAGGTGCTTTGCTTCTGGTCCCCATGGCCCCAGGGTTCCTACTTCAAACGGCACAAATATGAGACCAACCTCAAGGTTGGCATACATTGGCCACATCGGCACCCTTCGAGGTCGTTGGTAAGTACCAGCGTGTCAACTCAGGTGACATCCCGTAACAAGGGCTTACCAAGCTTCCATGGCACCAAGGTGGAAACATCAGGCCCATCAGTACGGAAAATTCCATTTGGTTCTAAAATGGCTGGTAGCTAAAACAAGGTTAGGGCACGAACGATAATATCATTAAGGCGCAAAGGCGGCCGGCACTTTTCCTAAAGGAAAGGCCGTGGTAGCCAAGGTGGTCGACCCTTGCACCGCAAATGCAGATACTTACTTTTTATTCTTCTTGCGTTCTGTTGCGGCTTAGTTTGATTTTTATTGTATGTCGAATGGGTTATTATATTACCGGTAGAACCGGTTACAATTATATATTTTGTTATAACTTTTGTTGAAAGAGGCGTGTTTTTTTACATAATCGGAGGACTACTAATTAAAATGATACTAGTTTACAGTTCTTAATTCAAAACTAAAGCCTGAGGGTATAATAAAAATAATAGTACAGCGCTGTAGTACAGCACTAGTGTCGCGGCACAAGCTGAGCTGGTGCCCATTTTAACATCCCATCGCTCACGATATACTTACAGAACAACTCCTTTCTTTTATTGTCTTTTTCGTTATTAATTTTTATTTTATGTAATTTAGCCATTTTTAAATATATGTTTTTAACTTTGTGAGCGAAATGATATTGAATAAATGTTTGCCTATGTCTACGTCTATTAAGGGTAGTAAGAGGAAAATAACTAAAGACAGGCTATCAAGAAGCTAAAAGCCGAAGGCTTTATTGACTCGAGTTTGTAATTTCCGTACCGCCTGTGTTACACACAATGTTTTTCGTAACATTAGCGATTAAAAATAAATAAAAAATATAAGGTCAATAAATAAATAAACTCACCAAAACATGATTGAAATAGAGAGAATAGAAGTAGAAAAGACAACGCCACCGCAGATGACATATTGATATCAAAAAAATTATGTATAATTTTTTTTTGGCTGAAGTTAATACTTTGTAATTGCTCGCTTGTATTGTGCGCGTAGTGCATTATTTAAACATCCGCTTTTATACCGCCTGTGAGTTCTATGAAAGCGCGCTTTGCTTTGAGAATCATAAAATTCACAAATAAAAAGCCCGTGGGAGTAAATTAAGTTTTAGTACCCGCTTTGCTTGAACGAATTGACACTGTTAACATTAGTAATTGTGATGTAAAAAATATAAATTGTAACCTAGCTGCTTGTTATGGTATTTATTACCAAAGGTCACATAGCGCAGGTCATCGGCTAATGTGCGCGATAACTTTCTCTTTTCATGTCACTTAGTTAGATTATATCTAACTATTATTACATTTTATTAGAATTAGAATGATGTAGCTTACTTATTTTAATCAAAGTACTTAGAGTGCACCCTGCTCTGTCGCTAGTTTATAATACAATTTTTAGGGTTCCGTACCCGAAGGGTACAAAACGGGACCCTATTACTAAGACTTCACTGTGCGAAGTACGTCTGTCCCCAGGCTGTATCTCATGAACCGTGATAGTTAGACAGTAGAAATTTTTACAGATGATGAATTTCTGTTGCTGCTATAACAACGAATACTAAAAAACAGAATAAAATAAATATTTAAGGGGCTCCGATACAACAAACGTGATTTTTTTGATTATAAATAAATTATAAACTATTTGTATGAAGATTTAATATTCATTACTAGTTTTAGCCCACGGTTCCACCCGCCCTAAATTCGGTTATCGGTGTAGGATTTCAACGGCAACTCTCCAATTATAGAAAAAAACTTACCTTACCATGGAAAACTACTCTACCGATTTCGATAAAACTTGCACTATTCCCTAAGTTGAACGATACTCAATTTAATTAGAATTTTATGCGATTTTCAGATTTTGAGAAATACGTGGACAAACATACAAACAAACATATATACATACTTATGAAATTTGGCATACCTACATAGGACTTAGAAACCAACATAGATTAACATAATCTAAGAATATTGTTCAATTCCAACAATATTACATAAATACTCGTACCGGTCCAATTACAAAGTGGAGCACCTGCGTCTACATTGTGAGGATGCCGGTAACGTCACGGAGATGGCCGGTTTCAAGTATAGTTTGAAGATCCAATTTTTCAAGTGACCACCGCTAAATGAACCACCAAGACACCCCAGCTCGGGTATAGTTAGGAACACCATTTTCAAGGAAATACAAAAAATAACAGGCTACATAAAAAACATAAATACAACATCAAAGCACCACAGTTTGTTTTTCAAAGATGAAGCGTAATAGAAAACGTTAAAATCGAAAAAAAATTCGGCCAAGTGCGAGTCGGACTCGCGCACAAAGGCTTTCGCACCATTATCTATAAAAATGGCAACAAAATCACGTTTGTTGTATGGGAGCGCCCTTAAATATTTGTTTTATTTTAATTTAATTATTTATTATCAAAGTGAATATATAACTAAATTTTCTGTGAATATTTTAAGCGTCTACCTGTTGCCGTTATAAATATCTAGCAAAAACGAGCAAAACAAATCACGTTTGTTGTATGGGGGCCCTCTTAAATATTTATTTGATTCTGTTTTTTAGGGTTCCGTACCTGAAAGGTAATTAGGAACCCTATTACTAAGGCTTCGCTGTCCGTCCGTCCGTCTGTCACCAGGCTGTATCTTATGAACCGTTATAGTTAGACAGTTGAAATTTTCACAGATGTATTTCTGTTGCCGCTATAACAATAAATACTAAAAAACAGAAAAAAAAAATTTAAGGGGGCTCCCATACAACATACGTGATTTTTTTGCTCGTTTTTGTAGATAATGGTACGGAACACTTCGTGCGCGAGTCCGAGTTACACTTGGCCGATTTTTAGTATTTGTTGTTATAGCGGCAACAGAAATACATCTTCTGTGAATATTTCTGACTATCACGGTTCATGAGATACGCCCCGGTAACATACAGACGGACGGACGGACGGACAGCGGAGTCTTAATAATATGGTCCCGTTTTTTACCCATTGAGTACGGAACCCTAAGAAATACCAGTTTAGCCTACGTCAGCGTCAGTTAATCGTCGTTAGTCTTATAGGTTATGAATATCAGGACCCCATTGAAGTTTGGAGTCCAGCGTTATGCCAAGAAAGACTTTAAAGACGTTAAATCAACTAGTTGTTATTGCTCGCTGTTAATATTAATTACATGTCTGGATCTGACTTACATTTGGTAATGTAAATTAAACACATTTGGTTT
Organism: Apoda limacodes; assembly: GCA_946406115.1. NCBI lineage: Eukaryota > Metazoa > Arthropoda > Insecta > Lepidoptera > Limacodidae > Apoda > Apoda limacodes. The sequence goes on from OX291554.1 coordinate 4,197,974, forward strand.
TTTTCTCATTAAGTAACAAATTATTAGCGTTAAACTAATTTACAATCTTAGAAAAGGCATTATTTATTTAATCATAACATGTCTGTTGTCTCTTAACTTGAAAAGTAATGTTACTATCTGTACTGCACATCATTATTATATGAGTAGGTTATACCTACCTTTGTACACCTTGTTTATGTTTTTGATTTTATGATTTTTGATGAATAGAATTATATTATATTATAAAGAGGTGTCGTTAGCAAATAAGACAATGTCATGGTTTTTTACGTGATATGGGAGATCGTTAATGTAAATAAGAAAGAGAAAAAGACCTAAAATTGAGCCCTGAAGGACTCCTATAGTGACTGCTGATCCCGGATATCATTCACCGTTGCCATCTACTTTCTGTATTCTGTTACTCATGTAGGAGGTCAAAAGGTCGAGAGCTATGCTCTAATACCATAGTGATGTAGCTTCTTGATAAGATTTTCATGTTGGACACAGTCAAATGCTTTAGATAAATCACAAAACACTCCAAGAGCATCATTTAAATACATTTTTTAACAGTGCCACTCCTGCATCGGTTGTGGAACGGCCTTTCATAAAGATAAGCTGTTTATTAATAAGTTAGTCATTAATACAGAAATGGCTTAATATTGGACAAAGTATGATTTTTTTAAAACTTTACTGTGTACAAGTAGTATTGAAATAGGCCAAAAATTATTAGGATCTGTTGAACTACCTGATTTAAAAAGAGGTATAACTTTGCTAAGTTTCATCTCATCAGGAAACATACCACTATCAACACAACTATTAAAAATTATGGCTAAGGGTTGTGCTATAACATGAATTATTGAGTTTATAGTTTTTACAGAAAGTCCCCAAAGGTTGACGATGTTTTTTATTATTAGTGTTTAAATGTTTTTATAATATTCGTAGAACTAATGTTTTTAAAAACAAAGGGAACTTTACATTCATGAACATTAGTTTTTATTATTTTTTCTGCTAAAATTGGACATGAGTTAAGATGTTCAGTTGTTTTGTATGGAATATTGCTAAAAAAAATTCAAAAGCAACAGCTACCTCAAAATTTGTTTTTAAACTAGTATCTGCAATGAACTCCAAGACCTAACAAGAATTTCTAACATTTTTTCATGTACATTCCATGTAGTTTTTATTTTATTTGTTGAATTATTTACTTCACATTTGAGGTGAATTGATTTTGCAACAAGACAGGCTTTTTTAAAGGTTTCTGAGTATTTTTTTACGTATTCCCTAATTATTTGGCTGTTAATATATGTTCTTTCTCGGTATAATTCATACATTCTATGCCAACTAAAACTAAAACTAAAGCGACTGGAAATAAGGTTCTTTTTTGCAGTAAATATTTTATTATACTCTGTAGTAATAGTGTCGAGAATATCATTTGGGTTGCCATTATAAAGTTAATCTGGAAGTTTATTCAATAAGTTTTTTTTTCGTGATGCCTTGATATTCTGGTTTACCTTTAGTAGGCGTGATTTTTTCGGTGAAGTATTAGGGAATTACTATGGTAATAAGTTATTTTCGTTTTTATTTGTAATATACTTTTTTAGCAATAAACAATACTCCGTTAAATCTTTTTTTATACCACTAAGGTGGCAAACAAGCTTGCGGGCCGCCTGATGGTCAGCGGTTACCGCAGCCTATGGACACTTTCAGCACCTGGGGCAACACTCACGCGTTGCCGACCCTTCAAAATGCTAATAACTCCTTTCTAAAAGAACCCCATAGTGCTTGGAGAAAACCTTGGCAGGGAGCTCAACCTAAGTGTTTGCGGGAGGAAGTTTCTCCGAAACCGCACTGTACATGCCCATTTAGGTTCTAAGATGTAAGGATGACGTTCCTGCCGATCGCGAGCGGTGCGATGGTAACATTACGTGGGCATAATTTTGAACAATTTCTCAGAACACATCACAACAAGGAGAAGAACACACACAGGGAGGCAATGTCTCTCCTCAGACTTAAGGGTTCGATACGGATTTGGGGTCATCGTTCTCACAGCCCGTCGTTGAACCGATTCAAACGGTCCAACCGGTATCCGGGTGCACTCGAATATGAACTTTACATTTATTATACTGTACTATAGTATAACATATTAAAACCGTACGGCATCTTGACGTTGCTGGCCCAGTCTAGTCCACGTTGCTTTATAAAATTAAAATCTCTATCTCAGACCAATAATGTTTTACTGGTATAAAAACAGTAAATCCTGTTTGGCAAATAATTTTCAATCTGCACGCAGTTTCATTCTTAGAGTATCTTGATCTTAATTTAAATGTGACAAAAGAATGACAAGTCTATTTAGATATTACAAGATAATATAATTCTCTTTTAGAGTCTACAACTTTATCTGTTCGTACGATGAAGTCGTCTGGATATGTTCTTACCTATCAATGAATTTAATATTCTGTACGGCATTGTTTTACTCTGTGTTTTTTGCCACCTGAAAAATTAATCTTGTTTTTCTTTAGATGTAATAATTTTATTGTCTTTTTGATAAAAAGTATAAGAGGTGATGCAATTATATTAATTTTGATGATTGTGTAGTACCTATTGCAATTCGCCTTTTATTGAAACATACTTTCTATTTGGTTTTCAATAAAGCATTATAATGAAACGGAATTCAGCTAAGACCCATTCGGCGATGCACCGCTAAACTGGATTGTAGTATAAAAATACAAATTCATTTTATATTTTTTGTTGTTTATGGTTTTACATATTTTTTCATTACTAGATTTTGGCAGCGGCTTTGCCCGCCCTTAATTCGGTTATCGGCGTGGAACTCCTTAATTATAGTAATAAAGTTAACTATAGCAAGCTATATCTTGGGCTATATTTAGTTTAAGTTTGGTAATAGTTAGTCCCGCTGGAATTTTTTTTTTCGGGATAAAATGTAGCCTATGTCCTATTCCAGGAACTAACCTATGAGTTCAATTCGATCCGTTCGGTGGTTGAAGCGTGATTGAGTAACTAACATTCTCATTTATAATATAAGTAGGAAATAGGATTTGAGGTTACAACGTCTCTTTTATTAGTTGGAAATAGGATTTGACGTTACAAAATCTCTGTTATTCGATTTAAAATAATGTTATATTTTGTTGTAGTTTCCGGTTTTGATGATGTGCATGACGAATACGTACAGGACACTTCAAAAAATTTCAAATAGCTTTGGAAATTAAAAAGATTTTTGCTTATATTAAAATTTTATTCTTAAATATACCTTTACAACACATATCTCCGAATGGGTGTTACGACCTATGCCTGTAACATTTACGTGTCACCGATTAACAATTAACAAATTGTAACAATATTGGTTGACCCTTAGCGGAAATCGAGACTGGGTTTCTCTCTTTAAAGTTTATGTTTATCAGTAGTCATCGTTCCACTCCTAAAGTTAACGTTTACCCCTAGTCATCGTTTCACTCCTAAAGTTGATGATTATCCCTAGTCATCGTTCCACCCCTTAAGTTAATGTTTAAGTCTAGTCATCGTTTCACTTCTAAAGTTGATGATTATCCCTAGTCTACTGTAAGACATTGATTATTTCTTAGTGATGAATACATAAACTGTCTTTTGTTTATATTAGATACTTTTTTATGTTGTGCTTGTGCTTTATATTTCATGTGTTTTTATGTTTGTAATGGAAAGTGTCCTTTTATGATAGGGAGGGCATTTTCCGATATTTTAATTGGACGCTGTAAAAGAAAGGGAGAAAAGAAATGCCCTTGCTGAGTTTCTTGCCGGTTCTTCTCAGTACAAGGTCTCCCGCCCTGTAGACTTATGGAGCGATGGCGTAGTGACATTCATAAGTGCTCAATTATTGTAGCCTAATCTGAATAAAATTATATTGAATTGAATTGAATTGAATTGAATTGAGTCATCGTTCCACCCCTCAAGTTAATGTTTACCCCTAGTCATTCTCCCACTCCTAAAATAAATGTTTAACCCCTAGTCATCCTTTCACTCCTAAAGTTAATGATTACCCCTAGTCATCGTGCGACTCCTAAAGTTAATACTTAACTCTAGTCATCGTTTTATTCTTAAAGTTAATGATAACCCCTAGTCATCGTTTCACTCCTGAAATTAATTTTTAACCCCTAGACATCGTTCCACTCCTAAAGTTAATGATTTCTATTAGTCATAGTTCCACCCCTAAAGTTAATGTTTACCCCTAGTCATCGTTCCACTCTTAGAACCGCCAGAAGTCATCAATTAAACAGAATAGAAACAAAAAAAAAAACTTTAAAGAAACAACTCTTTAAATATAAACTTTTTTCGTATTGTTTTCAATTTTATTCATTTAATTCCCATATCATATTGGTATTTAAAAAAAAATTTACCACCATCATTCGTGCGGGCGTTCGCCATATTGAATTTAGTGTGACGTCATTTTACTATCGTATACTTCTCAGCAAACCATTTCATGTGTCTCATAACATGAACGAAAATAAAAAATAACTTGTCTGCCAGCGTTTGCAGTCCGCCATATTAAATTTGGAATAACGTGACTTCGCAAGCCATGCATAAGGGTTCCATTTTAGCCATTTGGCCACGAAACCTTAAATATAACAATGTCAATATGACACATATATTATTGTGGATTCTTTGTTCATCTACGTAACTCTAAAATCACATTGTGGTGTTTAAGCTGATGGCACAAATATTTTTTCTTCGTTATTCTTAGGTTAGATATGACGGATGGTAAGTTAGATATAACCATACGTACAAACAGACAGGCGGGCGGAAGCGCCGAATATTTGCTCAGTTAATTGGACTTTAGATATTATCTTGAAATTACTGCTGTCATTTCTCTTGTAATAAGTTATATATTCAGTTAAGTTTATTGCTCTACAAAGTTAGTTTCTGTTAGCGGAAAAAAAACCGTCAAAAGTGAATCGTACTCGCGCTCCGTGGGTTCCGTACCACCATTTAGGTAATTTACAACACGAACAAAAACAAAAAGGGTGCCTCTAAGCGATCACCAATGACTGACCAAGCCGTTGCTTAACTTTCGATATAGTTCCCAAGAAACAGTGTGTTACTGTTTCTCTTAATATTCGCTAGATGGCGCTAATACGGTAATTAAAGATGGTAATGGCTAGCCCGTCTCACACTTGGCCAGTTTTTATTATGAATGTAACGCTTTAGAGCTCACTATAATCACGGCAAATTTGAAGCTTAAATGTATTGTTGTTTTTACGATAGAGCAAAAGCAACAAAAACATATCTCTTGTATGGGGACCCCCTAGCGTTTTATATCCACCATTATAACACATATTCTGTGAAAATTTCAGGCTTCTACCTATATCTGTCTTGAAGATAGATCCTACTGATGGTCGGACAGACAGACTGCGTAGCCTTAGTAATAGGGCTACATTGGCACCCCTTGCGTACGGAACCCTTTAAATAGTTTGTTGTGTCGTTTTACACGGCCACAGGGTTTTGTGCTTGATATCGTTGGTAAATATTAATTTTACACAAAACTTCGACCCAGCAAAATAAAATATTTATAAATAATTATCACAACAAAATGTACATAAGTATACATTTTTTGTGAAATAATAATTATTAACACTGACTTTATTGGAGTTTTTTTACTGTTGCTGAAAAACGCTTATTATCGAAGAGATTTTGAGTGTGTTTACCATCAAATGTTTACTTTACTTTATGTTATATAGATTATTTATTATTTTAATGTTACACACTGATTTTTTATTGACTAGGATTGTGAGTACTATAATTTTGTTTTAGAATTTTTGCTAATATTAATAATCAAGTTAACTTACGTAAGCATTGATAATTTCACTTATTATTAAAAACATACGTTATAGTAGTAGGGTGTATGTACCCATAGAGTACACAGTCAGAAATTACTTTTTCTTACATTTGTCACCCACACTGCGCACAGCCAAGATCTAGTCACACCATGTGACTTCTTATTTTACAGAATATCCGAGACTTGATTAGAGGTTTGACATTTACGTAGGCTTATGGGCAGTGATGCTTTGAGGGCTTCCAACCAACACATTACTCTGTCGATAATATACCCTCAGATGAATGAAGCAAGGAGATAGTTTCAAAAAATAATTTTAAGAAAATGTTAAAAGTGTAACGGGGAATATTTTGAATAGTTTAAATATTATTATTATTTCTTTTTTAATAATTATTTATGATATAAGTTTTTAAATTTTCGCGTTCCAGTACTTATTCAAAAATACTGTTACTACTACTGGTACTGGCATAATACGTTTTTTGGTCTACCCGCGACTTAGGCTGGTGTAATCCAGCCGAAACATCAGAAAAAGTTATTTTGCTAAATAACGACGCGGTTAATCCCGTTTTACTTTTAAATTTATTGATGAGTTTCAAAAAGCTCTTAGTTATTTGTGCATATATATATATATATATATCTGAGATCATTAGTCATCGAACAAATGTTAGCTCCGTGGCTCAGTGAGTAATGAACTGTCTGCTAAATCTAGTTGGTTCCAGGTTCAATTGCCACACAGGGCAAAAAAAATATACACCTACGTATTTGTATCCGTTGTCTGGTACCTATAATGCAAGCTTTGTTTAGTTTCGGACCAGATGGCGCTGTGTGTAATATCTAAAAACATTTTAATTACGATTATTTATTGTTTATTTTCATACGTTAAGAGTGACTTTAAGTTGCTTTCAGTAACTGTTCTATTTAATAAAGTTACATTTAATTGTATACCTCCAACCTCTAGCCATGCCTATAAGAACAAGTGCGAGTCGGACTCGCGCACGAAGGGTTCCGCGCCATTATCTATAAAAACGACAATAAAAGCACGTTATTTGAATGGGAACCCATTCAAATATTTGTTTTATTTTAATTTAATTATTTATTTTTTAATTGACTATATTACTAAATATTCTGTGAATATTTTAAGCGTTTACTTAATGCCGTTATCAATATCGAGCAAAATCGAGCAAAAAAATCACGTTTGTTGTACGGGAGCCCCCTTAACTATTAATTTAATTCTGTTTTTTAGTACTTGTTGTAATAGCGGCAACAGAAATACATCTTCTGTGAAAATTTCAACTGTCAAACTATCACGGTTCATGAGATACAGCCTGGTGACAGACTGACGGATGGGCGGACGGAGTCTTAGTAATAGGGTCCCGTTTCTTTACCCCTTGGGTACGGAACCCTTAAAATGATTTCAGACCAGCAGTACCTATTTATTATTTTCACTCCAAAATATACAACCCCAAAAGTTAGAAGTATAGCTAATTGAATAGGCAAGCAATTAACATACGAGTCATTCACTCTTTCTTGATCCATTACAGCGGCCATTTGTAACTAGACAGAAATAAATACAAAACAATACAGATTACCACAAAATAATGACAACCGCAGACGTGGTTGACAAGGAATGAATGAGTGAACATCTCGAACAATATCATTCATATCGCTCGCACGCTGTGAATGACCCCATCAATATCCCATCAGCAAGTAATGGCGCACTTTCACTTAAACCTATTATCATTTTTATGTATGCGCTTGTTGACGAAGGTTTATTGCGTCATTGTATACCAATAGAACCTAGTCTCCATCCACATCGTCAGTGACGTCACTTGCTGATCTCATCAATGTCAAAGCCAGAAAAATTATTGAACGTACTTCCCACCCATTTTAGTATTTGATATTAATTTCAACTTGATACCCTTACACTAAAAAAAAAGGTTAGTAAACAATTATTTTATCTACTGGTAACATAGTTACATTTTATTTTGACACATGTTGACACAAAACTCAATCCGATTTTATTCAAAAATCTTGAACTTACTTAAAAACATAAACAACTTCAATACTATTTAAAATTGGAATGTGTCGAATGTCACCGGACTATATTATATCATATCATACTATGGCCGCGGTCCGAATTGCGCTCACAAGACTTACGAGCGTAGGCACGCTTATGAGTGGACCGAATTGAAATTCGCACTTATGGTCGTGAGTGACGTTTTCAAATCGGACCAGGCGTAAGCGCGCTCAAAAGTTAACCTAAAATTTATTTTCAAGATTTCCTTATTTTCGTTCGTAGATATAGTTATATCTATAGGTTTACCTCGCATATTTCAAGGCAAGCTCTGTGTACGGTAGAAAATTTAAATGGTATTTAATTAATAACAACTGAAATGGTTCGAGGCATTGACTCTATATTTTGAATTATGTACTCTTATATTATGTTGCATTTACAGGTTTACCATGGAGTAACAGTTCGAAAGTTCGCGCCAAAAAATACAATAACAATAAAACCAAAATAATAACAAACCTTCATGTGTCAGTTTGACGTTTGTTGACCGTGCTTACGACGCCTTTCCTCTTCACCGAAGGCACTGTTAGCTCGCGGATATGACGTCACTAATGACGTCATATTACTCAAGAGGCAGATTTTTAAGTGCCGTGAGCGCAATTCGAACCGACTTATGGGCGCGCCGATGGCGCTATCGGCACTTTCGGCGCAATTCGGACCGCAGCCTATATCATTTAAGAGGTTTCTAAGGTCAAAGAGGTTATGCGTTATTGAGGTATTTGATTTTTTGTGTACAAAAATACTTAAAGTTTTCTTTTTCTACCTGTCTTATATACATATAAAATGCTTTGTCCTGAATGACTGACGGATCAACGCACAGCCTCAACCGCTGATCGTAGAGACCTGAAACTTGAAGGGTGTGTTCTTTGTGTGACGTAGGCATCCGATATGATAAGGTTTTACTGAAAGGGTGAAGTGCGAGTCGGATTCACGCAGTAAGGGTAAACCGATTGTAATGAAATTTTGGTAAGTTGTTTTACACACGCCGGGGAATGTTTCTGAGAAAGAAAAAAAGGGTCAAGTGCGTGTGAGACAGGGTCAAGTGCGAGTCGGACTCGCGTAATAAGGATAAACCGATTGTAATGAAATTTTGTTAAGTTGTTTTACACACGCCGAGTAATGTTTCTGAGAAAGAAAAAAGGGTCAAGTGCGAGTGAGACAGGGTCAAGTGCGAGTCGGATTCGCGTAATAAGGGTAAACTGATTGAAATGAAATTTTGGTAAGTTTTTATGCTAACGCCAGGGAATGTTTCTGAGAAAGAAAAAAATGATCAAAGGCGAGTCGGACTCGCGCAATAAGGGTAAACCGATTTTAATGATATTTTGGTAAGTTGTTATGCACACGCCGGGGAAGGTTTCTGAATTAGTAGGTTGTTTTAAAAAAAGAAACAACCTTCGCCGGTTCAGCTATATTTATATAAAAGAAGAAATTTACTTGCTGACTGACTAATCGATCAATGAACAGCTGAAACCGCTGTGTCTAGAAGCATGACATTCTGCACAAACGTTCCTTAAATGACGTAAGTGTGCACTAAGAAGGGATCTTTGGAAATTAATTCCCTAAGAGGGTAAAATATGGGTTGGCAGTTTGCATGGAAATGGCTAAAACTTGGCTTAAACGTTAAAAATTAAGATTCACGTGATTCGCCGTTTTTGAAAAATT